>QAPG01000028.1:0-394443 GCA_004366825.1 Colletotrichum spinosum | reverse complement strand
CCCCCCCCCCCGAACTGCTCACATCCCCTTCCACCTAACTCTACTCGCATACTGCGCAAATTTCACCACCTCATCCTGCTCCAGCAACAGCGCGGTAGTATAATAGTACCTCGCCAGCTCCTCGTGCCCCGCAAACCTGTGCACGAACGAGTGACACAACCGGCACAGCCACGCGACATTATTCAGCTCCTCCTCGCGGTGCCAACCCCTCTTCACCACCTTTTCGTGCACCATGCGCGGGATGAGGTGGTGGTACGTCAGCCCGATCCAGTCCCGGCCGCACAGTTCGCAGCCGTCGGCCTGGTCCCGCGTGGAGCGCGGCGGCGGCGGCGGGGCCGTCTGGACGGCGACGTACTCGCTCAGCACGGGTGCCAGGAACTCGTGCGCGCCCTGCTGGGTCGGGTTGATGATGTTGTAGGCCACCAGCGAGTCCGCCACCGAGGGCGAGAGTGTGGGGAGCAGATCGGCCGCGTCGGAACCTGTGAGAGGGAGTGTGAGGAGGGTTTGCAGGGCTGCGTCTGCGGAGAAGCTGGCGTGCGTGAGGGTCTTGAGGGGGTCTGGGAAACATTCGAAAGTCTCGGAGGCTAGGTAGGATGTGAAGTCGACCACGTCTTCCGCGCTGACGGCGTTCTCGTCAGGCGGCTCATGTTGCGGTTCAGTCTTGGCGGTCGACTTGGTCTTCTTTGGGCGGCGTTTTGGTTTTGACGAGGGTTTTGTGATGCGTGACACTATGGCAGCAGAGAGACAATCTCTAAACGCTTCGAATTGCGGGGTGTCCTCGTCGTCAACGGCTCTCATGTTGATCTCTCATGCGTCTTCTCATCACAGACGTCAGTCGTGAGAATCAGAATCGATGACGTTGGTAAGACGTGAAGATGAGATTTGCCTAGCGGCTTTTAATAGGGCTGAACAGCGCTTCACACATGGAGCCTATTTAAGGGCCATGCCGCTCAGCTTCCCCCGCGTTTTAGTGAGGCGGGTCGTTACGGCCATCCCGAAACAGCGCCTGACGAACCCCATCGCAGCTTGACCACCTTACCTGCTAGGTACATACTCGGCCAAATCAGCAGGAGATTGCACGATACTTGATCTTATTGACTAGCCTGGCTTACCGGTGACGATGGCTTCAGGTCAGGATAGAACAGTCATTGCGTTTGATTTGTACGGCACGCTGCTGTCGACCGAATCCATTGCCAATGAACTTGCAAAAACATACGGCGATGAACATGCCCAGGAGCTGGCTGCGCAGTGGCGGCGGTATCAGCTCGAATACACGTGGCGAATCAACAGCATGGGTTTGTGCCGGTGCCGGCCACCCCGGAAGAAACATGGCTGAAATCTCCCCAGGCACATATCGCTCATTCTCGGAGCTGACGAGGGCGGCGCTGAAGCACGCCGTTGCGGAGAGGAAGTTGTCTCTGTCCGATGAGGACGAGAAACGCCTCATGGACGCTTATAACGGGTTGCAGACGTTTCCCGAAGTCAAAGATGCCATGAAGCTCGTCGAGGACAACAGCTCCGTCGACGCGTACGTCTTCTCGAACGGCACCGACGACATGGTCGGCACGTCGATGAAGACGTCGCCCGACTTGGCCCGTGTAGGTCACGTCTTCGGACCCGGCAAGCTGGTCACCGTCGAGGAGGTGCGGTGCTTCAAGCCGGCGCCCAAGACGTATGCGCACTTCGCCAAGCAGGCGGGCAAGGTTGGCCGGAAAGACGGCATCTGGCTCGTCAGCTCGAACCCGTTCGACGCCCTGGGGGCAAAGGCCGCGGGGTGGCAGTCCGCGTGGGTTGACCGCTCCGGGGCCGGCTGGGTCGACGCGCTGGGTGGAACGATGGGCCTCGAGCCGACAATGGTAGTCGGCGGTGTCGACGAAGCTGTCAGCAGAATCGTCGGGTTTCGGGGTTGAGTTCCGCTGAGCTTTCGGGCGCACTCCCTGTTTCGCTGAAATTATGGATGAAGCTGCCGTTAGGTTTGCGCTGAGGCGATGCTTAAACCATTGACGGGCACGGTTTGAGGGGATCTTGGGTTCATAAACAGGGCGGAGTGGAACGTCCGGGTCCCTTCGTTGCGAGATACTGGATGACGGGACGTCATAGGCATGGGGTGGCACGAGGAGACCAATGAAGCAACTGTCGGCTATTGTCTCTACCGCCGATGCGGACTGTTGTTGCAAACTCAAACTCCTGGTTTGCTTCATAGCTCCAAATGCTTGTCACGAAGCTTCCGTACTTACGTAGTAGGACAGGAACAAAACGAAACACGCGCTTTGCAGCCATGCACTACATAATCTAGGTCCAGGGTATCTCGTTTCCCATTTCGAACGAATGGTCTTTCTCTGGAATGCGCCAAGAATCACATCGCAAAGTCAAAGAGGCCGAAGGGTCGTCCCTCGCGCGAGTCGCGACACCTCTCGCCTCCTCTCCGTTGCCCTCGGCTCAGCTCGGCTCCCGTTCAGTGCAGCTCTGATCAGCTCTGGGAAAGGGCAAGGTTGACGATCATTTCGGAAAACTTTTCCGCATCGCCTGGGAATCGTGCGCTGATGTAATTGTACTCGGGGTCTTGGACGACGAAACTGAAGCCGCATTTAGCAAGAGTTGCGGGACTTGGGATGACAGGAAACCCAACGGTTGGTTCGGCACCCAGCTGCTCTTGAGCTGGCTCGGATCCCTCAAGACTTTGCGGACCTATGTCGCGTAAGTTGCCAGACACGCCGGGCTACACTCTGCTTGAAGAGAAGGCATGGACGTACCGATTCTTCGCAGTTCTCACTGTCGGCGCCGTACGTCTTGTAGTAGTCTCCAAGAAACACCCTGGTCCCCTGGTATATAAAAGACTCAAAAAAGGACGGGAGCGTGGTCGTTTCGCAGTCGTACAAAACGCTCTTTCCGTCGGCCGCCTTGGCGTTGGAGAGCAAAAGAGGGCCGTGACAGATGCTGGCCACGATCTTGCGGCCAGGCCTCTTCGTCTGGGGAAAGAAGTCGGCAATCAAGTTTTGAGCAGACGCCGAGTCCAGCAGCTGCCTGTCCTGGCTGTCGTGGCCGCCGGGGATGTGCACGACGTCAAAGTCGTCAAGGGTGAAGCCGGCAGAGGTCCAGGCCAGGGGATTTTGCATTTTCGATGATTCGGACATGGCATTGTAGAGCTTCACGACGCCAGCGGTGGCACCCTGCAAAGGCAGGTCAAATTAGCCGGGGGCCCTCAATCCATAGGGCGATTCCACGAGGCGGAGTTGACGCCGACCGCAGCCTAGGAGTGTCATTGGAGAGGTCGGGCGACGAAAGCTTGGACTTGAGGGTGATTGAAATAGAATTAAAAATCGTACGAGGAGCTTTTGAGTGAAGCCTTCCAGCATGCGAGCATCGCACCGGGGTACCTGGCCCCTTTCGGTGGCAAAGCTGACATGGAAGCCAGCAGATTTGAAAGCGTGGTAGGGTACGGCGACCTCTGTTGAAGCGGATAAATAGAGGGAAAGATTAGCTTTTGGGGGGTCCGGTTCGTGACGCCAATGCGGTTGTGAAGAAGTTTTGTTTTGAGGGCGTCGCAGGGATTCTGACTTGGGACGAGCAAAGGAGAGGGGAATTGTGGAGGACGCGGGAGAGGTGAGGGGGTGTTAGCTTGTAATAGTATGTACCTGTGGGATCATGACCATTGTCGGCCATGATGATGAGTACTTTGACGACCATGTTAGAGGTCCAGGATAACATCTCTGCCACAGACAACCAGTTCTCGATGCACTGGAGTCTGACGGTGATGATGAAGCGATGGGAAAGTGGAAGATGATGGCCAACGTGGGGTGGCATGTGTACGTACGAGTGAGTATTACTTTTATTGACCATGGTTACGGACGGTCGGCTTCGGAGGGTGGTGGGCTTACCAGAACAAAGCTCAGTAAAACACGCAGGCGTAACGTCGACCGCAATGCATGTTGGCTGCCACATTCTCGCGAACTATTCTACGAGCTGGCTGTGGAAGTGTTCAATACCATCCTGTGTCGTGTGCAGCATGCATGTGTCTAGGTTGCGAGCACAGATGGACCCTGAAAACACGCAACTTTGGACGGGTTGGTCAACATTGGACGAGGGACACGTACAGAGTTTCTGTGTATTCCATTGAATCCATGCTCGACTCGTCTACATTACAAGTACAGATATGCTTGGAAGTCGAGGCCGTCGCCAATGCCTTCCAGACCAGACCAGGCCAGCCGAGCAAGCATCAGCTCCCTTCATTGCCAACCGAGACCGTCTCGTCTCCTCTTACGCAATGATGCTCTTCGCCATACCGAGTACAAGTACGGTGTACGTATCCGTACGTGCTTCGACTTTACCAGGATACTGTTAGACTGAGGCTATGGGCCCCGTTTGGTGCGGACCCCAACCCGACGTCATATTTGCCAGATCTTCAGACTCAAAAGCTGGGTGCTCACACACACAAGTCACCTCAGACCTGTCTGGTCTGCCCTCCGACCCGGACGTGATTCTCCTCCCCTACCTTGCTCTACCACACTGATTACTGTGTAGTACTGCGCGGTCCCGTCGGGCCTTTTCCATTGCTGCGGTAACTCGCCTGCTGTCGATCTTGTCACATCCTGCCAACCAACTCTCGCTCGTGGCATGCATGCCCCAAAGTGCATCGTCGTTCAAGATGAAGGATACACTACTGCGGCTGTACGGAGTAGCGCTCCCAAGAGCCTACATATCTGCGGACAGCTGCTCCGCTGAGCAACATCTAAGCTTTCACCATCCCCGTACGCATGACATCGTCGCCGCCTTGGCCCCATCACCACCAACCCGCACGTCTGGTCGTCGTCTGGTCGACCCAAGACACCATGAAATTGGTCATCTCGACCCCTGAGCCCTGGCGACATGAGGCAAGCGCAAGCGCGGCTGTCTGCCAAGTACTCCGTATACCGAGCAAGACTTGTGGTATCCGTGCTGCCAATCCCTGTCTTGACACTACCGGCAACCCGGAACCCCGGCCTGGGCATACCCTTCTTGTCCTCTCCACAACCCAAGGTAACAAGTACGACGTATCCGTACGTACACAGTAGTGTAGCTGGATAAGGCCATTATGATCCCGCAAGCGTGGACGGTGACGACAGTCCTGACCCGCACGCATCGTATATATGCCGTGCTCCTCTGCCCCTCCCCCCACCCGGCACCTTTTCGTGTCCAGCTGTAGTGATTGAACTCGGCGGTACGCGATGAAGCTCTCACAAGACGACGCCATGCCCCTTGGCGAACTCCAGCCGGATAACGTGCGCCTCAGCGGCACCTACGTCGACACCATTGTCGACGTCTCGGAGCAGCTGTCCTACATGAAGCAACTCCTCCCGCTCGTCAAGCTCCTCGCCCTCATCTACAAGATCCGCTCCCCGCCGCCGTCAGAAGAATGCCACATGAGCACCCTCATGCGTACCCTATCCGCCGACAGCCTGCACAGCACCACCACCGAAAGATACCCCCACGGATTCACCAGAACAGAGGTCGTCCAGTCCTTCAGCAGGTTGCTCAGCCCCGTGCTCAACAGCCTGTCTGGCCTCGACGACTTTGAAAAGGCCATTGGCGCCAGCGACAACCCCGAGACATTCAAGCAGTTCTGGGCGCTCGACGACAGGAACCTCCTCACGGAAGCCGTCTCGGGCGGCGGTCCGCTCGCCGCCGCCGCCGCAGCCGAAGCGGATATCCCCTTCCTGGAGGTGTTCGTCCGGGACAAGACGCGGCGGTTGGCGCTGACGCACGACCACGGCGCGCTAGTGCTGGTGCCTCACAGCACGAGACCCGGCGACGAGGTGTGGACGATGGCGCGGGAGGACTCGCTCGTCGTGGTCAACCGGAATCTCGGTCTGCAGGAGCCTGCGTCGGTCGGCATGCGGGTTCTCGGGGAGTGCTACAGCCACGGGTTTTCCAAGGGGATACCGGCGCAGGGCTGCAAGGATGACTACAGCGACATGGAGTTCTTGACGTCGTCGGTGGCCGTGGGGCTTGCTGGCGCCGTTCCCAACTGAGGTCGAAGGCGAGCGCTCCATTTTTATTTTCTTCAATTTTTTCTGCGATTGCAGTTCTGTCGTGTCAGGGACCGAAGATGCGAAGATTCATGGGTTACGCATCTGTTCGCGAGGGTGCATCACTGCAGACATCTTGGCGTTGGCTCGCGAAAACCCTCTGGGCTTTCTCGGTGCGCTCGGGGTTCATTCAGTCCTCTTGACGTATCCGCCGAGGACCGGAATTGCAAGGGGGATCGTTGTAGCGATTACCGAAGCCACATTGATTTGTTGTGCCGAATGGGAAAAAGAACGGGCAATCCATTACCATTGATGGGTTGAGAGCGGAATGGAGCAGAGGACAGCATATAGGATATGGCATTGATACTGGTTGGTGAGTTTACCAGCATGATTCACGCGAGGAGCCGTAGCTGCATTTGATGCATTGGGACGTTTTCATCGGCGTCTGGTCGCTTCGTCAATATATGTTATACATACCTTATACATGGATGTACATTACACGTAAACACGTAAAAGAATGCTGTTTACCAATTTCTCCATGTATTAAATCTAGGTAGGTATCTAGACGATAATCAGAGACGTTACCTATCTTGCTGCCTACCTAACACCCTTCGTGCCATAATTCAGGCAAGTGGTACCTGAATCAAATGGGTGCAGGTGGCCGAATCCTACAATGGAAGTACCTTACAGCGGAACAACCCCAACGTCATTGCCTTCTCGTCCTAGCGGCATTCATAGTGCTGCTGCCTGCAACGCGCTCCCCTGAAGCTCCCAGCTAGGCTTACGAAACTGCCCAATCGCGCGAGGTGGAGAGGTCAAAATATCGACTCTTTTCAGGGTCTCATAGTGGAAGGATCGAGCGGCGAAGTGTACACAGCAACGCTGCTGCAGCCTACATCTACATGCCTGTGTACTATTCTCAGGTAGCACGGGGACTGGACATGGTTCATCCAAACTCTCGGTAAACTGGGCTGGCTGCCTTCCCATTTCGCTCTTGATAAACTTCCCTTCCGTCCCGTGTATTTTGCTGACTTCATATCGTGACCCGACGTGCTTTCGGCCACCTAGACGTCCACGCCAAAAGCCCCACGAGGCGAGTTGGCAGATTGTCCCATGAGGGAATCTTGGCAGCATCTGTGCATTGATTCTCCAATTGGAGCCGACGCGCATCAAGCGACGGGGCTTTAAGCTCAGCCTGAGCCATGGACAGTCTCATACCTCTCCTTTTCAGGTCCCTCGCCGTAGCGACGCTGGTCGTGTTTGCGGTATGGCTCACCTACGTTGTCAAACTGCTTCGCCTCCACCGCGGAAGAATGGCCGAATTTAAGAGACAAGGCTTGGTAAGCCCTCGTTCAGGACTCTCGATGCAAACCTCCCGCCAACTGACAAAACCCAGCCAGTGCTCCCCCACAGCTTTCTGTTCGGAAACCTTCTCGAAGCCAAGAAGGCTTTCGACACCCTTCCCGCCGGTGTTCATGCCAACTATGTCCTGGCCAAGCTCTCGGAGTCATACACTAACGGCCTGTTCTACATGGACACCTGGCCCATGGCCGACCCCATGATCTTGGTGACGGATCCCGAAATGGCCCATCAGGCCGTTTACCACCCCGTCAGCGGCTCCCAGAAGCCTCCCATGCTCCAAGGCTGGTTTCAGCCCATCACCGGTGGCCCGAGCCAGTTTGACACCAACGGCCGGACGTGGAAGCATCTCCAGAACCTGTTCAGTCCGAGCTTCAGCAACAATAACATCACCGCTGAGGTCCCCGTCATCATCGATGCCATCAGCGCCTTTACCGAGAAACTTCGAGATCAGGCCCGCAAGGGCGACTTGTTCCGCATCGAACCACTTGCGCTGAACCTTATCACCGACATCATCGGCCAAGTCCTTCTCAACATCCGACTCGACACCCAGAATCAGGCACACCCCCTCGCCGAATCCATGAAAGGGCAGCTCAAGCTCAAGTTCACCTCTCACAAGCCCGAGAACATACTCGCTCGCATCGACCCCATCCTCATCTTCCGCACCTGGAATGGCGGCCGCGTCCTCGACAACCACATCAAGAAGCAGATTAACGCCCGCTTTCAAGTCCTCCGCGACAACAAGACGCACAACCGCGAAAAGGCCGAAAAGTTCCAGTCCGTCCTCGACAGTGCCATCGAGCACTGGCTGGCACAGCCCCAGAACGCCGGCCACCAGCACCTCGACGCCGACTACCTGCGCGTCATGACGCGCAACATGCGCATGTTCTTCTTTGCCGGCTACGACTCCTCCGCCTCCGCCATTGTGTACTGCTTCCACAGCATCTACTCCCGCCCCGACGTCCTCGCCAAAGTCCGCGCCGAGCACGACGACGTTTTCGGCAATGACTTCGGTCTCACGCCGGCCAAGATCGTCGAGAACCCGAGCCTGCTGAACGCGCTGCCGTACACCACTGCCTGTATAAAGGAATCGCTCCGCATGTTCCCGCCCGCCGGCGGTATCCGCCAGGGGTCGCCCGACCTGGTCCTTAAAGACGCCGAGGGCAACCTCTACCCGACGGAAGGCATCGCCGTTACCATTCTGCACTGGGCCGTCGGCCGGAATCCGCGCTACTGGCCGTGTCCGGATGACTTTATCCCGGAACGGTGGCTCGTCACCGAGGGGCACGAATTGTATCCTCCCAAAGGCGGTTGGCGTATTTTCGAATACGGGTCGCGCTTGTGCGTCGGCCAGCAGCTCGTCATGACGGAAGTCAAGGTCGTGCTGGCGTGTGTCATTAGAGAGTTTGACATGGCCAACTGCTATGCCGAGCTTGACGGGGACACGAAGATTGACATAAGCGGGCTCGGCGGACAGAGGGCGTTCATGGTCGAGGCCGGCTCGGCGCACCCTACCGATGGGTACCCGTGCCGCGTGAAGATGAAACAGTCTGCGAGAGCTTGAGCTCTTGGGATAGTTGTCGGGGAAAAGTTGCAGTATATAAAGACGATGTATCTCACATCTTTTTTTGAATAATATAGAAAGAGCAATTATGATCAAATCACTGGAAAGAAGGTCTCTTCATTGTGCTTTTGGTGTTGTGTTAGGTAGTCTTGGTCTCCATCTGGGATCGAATCCCCCCCCTCCCCGCCCCCGAAATGTAAGTGCTCGATCAATATCAAAAGCCGAGCCAAAAAGCAGGAACGGATCCCAGCTGGACTGAAGTCGGAACGCTTGGAACAAGCGGCATCTCGACACGCAAACATGACCCCGTTGGCAACACATGGACTGTTCGGAACACCTCGAATCACATCAAAGTCATCCCATAAAAAGCGCGCATGCAACCTCTCCAAAACCGGAAGTCCATTCCGCAGCAGACAAAGTCCTGCCGTCAGCACACAGCCTCGCCCCTCTTCCACCTTTTTACCCGAAATCCTTCGCAAGATCCCGCCTCGCCCGGGCAAAAAGCTGCACATAATATCGTCCCAACTATCAATTCTTTTTTCGGGTCCTGAAAGTGCAGATCCTCTTTGCCTACCTTAGGTAACACCCATCCATCCCTTTGGTCTCTACCTCTTTGGGGCTTCGTGGGCCACGTTTTCGCGTCATCGGATGAACTGGGCTGCATGGCGTTTTCGTCCGATGTGCGACACGCCTTAGGCTGACCTGGGAGGGGAATATCGGATGGAGAATATGATGGGGAGAGTGAAGTTGCGCGCCTAAATACCATTTCTTTAACTTGGTAGGATTTGTTCTCACGCGGGAGCCTGGACTTGTGGGAGTTATCTTGTTCGTCGGGGAAACGCCTGTCCATGTCTTCGTTGACACGGCGACATGCCCCAGATTCAAATCACTTCAAAATCATCGCCAAGGAGCAGGAGTTGCAAAAATAATTGGCGTGGTCTTGATGAATTGCAAGTAGAAAGTGTCCTGGACAACATGTCTAAACCGGCCCCATCCGTCTCATCACCCCTCTTTCCTGCAATTGTTAAAACGCTTAAATCAAAATGGTATAATGCAAGAATAGAAGAAAGAAGAAAACCGCCTGCAAGCTTTCAAGCTCGTAGGATAATGGAATGCAAAACAAATCATGGGTATATCCCTCCCCTTTTCCCTGTCACCATACTACTTCACGACTCCCCTCTCTCTCACTGGCTGCGCTTCCTCTTGCGCTCGAAATCTCCCCCAGCGGTCGTGATGTCCGACTCTTCCACCTCGATTCTTGGCGTCGCCCTGGACGAGTAAGGCGAAACGCCAGCTCCCACACTCTCCTCGCTGTCCTGCCTGCGGTGACCCAACAGAGCCTGCCTGTCCCCGCGGCCTGACACTTCCTCCTCGTCCATCTCGGGCACCGCCACCAAAACGTGCGAACTGCCCCAGCTCGGTGCGCGGCCCATGCTCTCCCGCGTCACAATCTTGCTGTTATTCACGGTCCCGCTGCCGATGAAACTGTCGCTGCGGACGAGATTGTCGCCCGCGCTGCCGGGGCTGGCGAACCCGAACTCGCTCGTCATGGCGCGCTCGACCATGTACCTATCGAACTGGGTGTCTCGCTCATTGTTATACTGCGAGGGTGTCCTTTGCATGGTTTTCGGTTCAGGCTGGGTGGTGGTTTGTTGCGTTGCCTGGTGTGGCGGGGTGCTGCTGCCGCTCTTCACGGATGACATGGAAGTTCGGCGGAGTGAGCGGTCGGTGAGACTCAGGCCGCCGATGGAAAGACGGCTGTTGTACGAGGTGTTTTGCTCGAGGTCGTTGAAACCGTAGGGCTTATGGTTGACGGGGTAGTGGTAATCGTCGTACTTGGAGAGGCGGCGGTAGGTTTGGATGGAATAGAAGCCAGGAACGGTGACGAGGAGACTGGCAAGTGTGAGCGCTGGTGGGGAAAAAGTGAGCGGAGGCAAGACTTACATGAGGACACAGTCGAGGCCGAGGCCGACCAGAGAGTACCGGCTGTCTTTGCGCTGGACGAAGACGACTACGTCGAGGGCGAGAGTGGCCAAAGAGCAGACGATTTTCAGGACGTGGGTGAAGAGCATGGTCCAAGGTGTGAGTGTCTCGGCGGCGAGCTTGGCGATTTCGTACACGGTGGAAACGAGGCAGATCAATGAGAACCCAATGTTGACGGCCTCCCATCTGAGCTGGTCAGTCGATGAAGCCGGTGACGAGGCAGGTATATACTTACACGACCTCAACCATGGGAAACATGCCCTTGGTGTCCTCCTCATTGTCCCAATTCTGGACGGTGTCGGATAATCTCCACGAAAACAGCCCAATGACTGTAAGGAGGACCAGCAACTGAAGGATCCAGAATGGAACCAACACCGCAATGCGCCATCTTGCGCGGTCGAACTGAGCTTGTTTGCGATGCAGAACCATGTTGCCTTACGCCGGTAGTTTGTGTTCCAGGGAAGGTTTGGAGATGGCACCGCAGATGTTGTGTGAGGCCGAGAATAAACTAGTAGAAACACGAGGATATGCCAACGATTATAAGCATACAGACCAAACAGCAAACGAATACAGACGACAAGGAGTTGGATCGGAGCCGGGGCCGAGAAGCGCGGGGGTGTGTGAGGCTATGGCAAGGCGAGCCCACACGTCAGAACTCTGTTATGGGGTATTGTGCCTGTGGTTGCTATATATAAAATGCCATCTACACAGTACATTGGAGCTAGGACACCTTGAATGAGCAAGAAGATTCGTCCCACGTCGCCTTTCGCCAGGCTGCAGCATATCGGAGGACACTAGGCCCTGTACGTCAAGAGTCGCGCTCCATGGGCCGGCTTTGCTTCTGGGGATGGTGGATCAGCTGGGTAGTCGGGGGTTTAGAGAGCCGCTCTGTCATTCTTCTTTGAAAGCGGTGAGGCGGATCAGCCACGATGGTGCCATTGGACAGGCGGCATCAGAGTCCCGTTATGTCCTCCCATGTCAGCCCAGCCCAGCTCAAGCCAAGGCAGAGGAGTCTTGAGGCAAGATGGTCAGAGAAATGGACTGCAACATTTGGAAACCCACAAAGTACTTGTTGGAGCCTGGGAGAGACAGTTAGGGGCGCCGGGGTCTCGGACGAGGAGGAGCTTAGACGCCTTCCCGCCAGGATTGCACGCCGATGCTGCCTGGCACCACGCGGGCGGGAGATCTGTCGAATAATGGAATGGAGGGCTTTGGGGACATGCACCGAAATGCATCGGATGGTGTTTGCGGCTGAGACTGTGCCGGTCTGATCTCGTCAGCTAAAGAAACCACCGGTACATGCTCTTTTCCCGTCGCCCTCAGTTGAATGACCAGTCCAACGGGCCGGCTTGACATACGACGTACTCGCCACGACGGCCGCTTACTGTTGGTTGAAAAACACTCAAGATACTGGCTGTATGGATACAAACAAACAGGCTCATTCGCAGGGACAGGCCTCTGTGTTGGGATGCGCCAATGTTGCCTGCATGTTTGCTCTGTTCCTGCGCTTCAACTGGTCCAGCATCAGCCGCAATAGGCAGCGATAAATCCATAGTTGCGGCTCTTGCATTCAAAGTGGAGAGGCGAGCAGATCGAGTTTGGACGGTGTCATCTCGCTACGCGCTTGTCGTCTTCCTGAAGGATCGCAAGTCGATAGGTTTGAGACGCGCTTGTGGTGGCTGCGCAAGCAAAATGAATCGAGTCGATCCACTCATGAATCCCCCAGCCAGGGAGATTGTGTCATTTCTGCGGCACAAGCACGATTCTCGCCATGGATGTACCGTTGACATCGGCAATGGCACTTATTTGCCAGGCGGTGCTGCGTACACGTGTAGGTTGTGATGGAGGTGTTGGGTCGCGCTGGGCTGGGCTGGCCACCCTCAACTCGAGCCAACGACTAACGTGGAGCATTGGGCCAGTCTGGTTGGCTTGATTGACGAGGTGGTGAGGCCCGCCGGGAAGGGAGACGGCATTCTCAGCAGGGCTGATGGTGGAGAGAGAGGTCTTTAAAGCGGTCTAGCTCGAGACTAAATTGAGCATCAGTGGAATGCTGACGCGAGGGACGAGAGACATCACCAGGTCCCTGCTTCCTGGTGTGTATGGAAGACGTGCAGAGTATAGGAAATGGTGGTGCAGTACCCGCCATCGCTGCGTTGTCTTGCATGCCGCGCCGTGGCGGTGATGCCAACAAGACTGCAGCCATAGCTGTAGCTGAGCTCCAGCTAGACAATTGAGGGTTTGCGTGACTTCTTTGACGAGGCTTGTCTACGTTGTATTAGTGGTGGGAAAGTTACGAAAGTCGAAGAGGCTCGGTCCAAGGTCGTTGTGGCGAGCTTAATCCAGGGTCGTCTTCCACCTGGTTGCATCGGCTACGACTCTGTAGCCCAGCTGGACGGAACGCAGCTCCATTGTCTTCTTGTTGGTGTCGTCTCGGCGCTGCAGGCAGTTCACAAGAAGACAGGGAAGTTGGAACATTGGCAGATGGCAATATTGGTGACACGTGGGGGCAGCTGTCCAGCAGTAGGTGCTTGGCTCCTGGTAACTAAGTACCTACCTAGGTACTAGTAACTAACTCTGGATGTGTTCTTGCGCCACCTCCTCGCCTTCCATCCCTTCAATAAAATGAGTCCATATCACGGCTCGATAATGGGTCTTCCAACGCCCTTCCCGCATCCTTCTCTTCGGATGCCCAAGGATCCGGTACTGGCCACACAGCTTGAGCTTCATCTGAATATCGACTCCTCCTAATACCTACGAAAGGATCGGCATAAGATGCCAATCGTCGCCGTTGCTGGGACTTCGTTGGCAGCTCCATTCACATCAAATGAACCACGCATATGTCCTTTGGAACTGACAAGTTTAGACCAAAGACCGCGTAATAGCATGGTGGCTCTGACTCGGCCGCTGATATGATCTATATGTCAGATCCTAGAGCATCTATCAACGAGCCGCGTCGCCCCCTGACCGCCAGACCCAACGATCAGCTGTAGCATCCAGTCTACAGTACTGTAGCATACCAATGGCGAAAGGTCCAACCACGCAACGAAATTCCAGATTCTATCCTTGACAAGTATCTTGCTAGTTGTGCCAGTTTCTGTTTGGCCGCTAAAGTGGACCTCGTTAGGGACTTCGTCGAGGGGTTCAACTCAGTAACCATTGCCATAGCAGCACCTGGTTACTCTTGCAAAGGGACAACTGCAAACATTGGCCAAGGAGGGGCGAGTAACCAGGCAATCACTTTTCTCCGATGCATGCTTCTATCCAACGCCACCGTCCGTGGCACACCCTGGCGGAGCTAGCATGTATTTCCCCCTTCTGAAGCAGGCTAGAGACAGAAGAGCAATGAAGAATGATGATGAGTTGTGGCTGTGTTCTTCCAAACGTCAGTCTCCATCTATCATCGAGCCGCGGAGACAGACGACACAAGCGGGCCAGTATTTCGTTCTTTCGCCTGCGGTAGTATCCCTGCCCGAGTGGGTTCTCCGCGTTTAAGCTTACAAGCAAGCGTGCCCCGGTCTCCCAAAGGTCCTGGGGGCTCGAAATAGCAACCAGTCGGATCATGTCAACACGGGCCATTCGAAGATGTCGCCGCCGGTGCGCGTGCCATTCTGACGTGACGTGAGGAAGGCCGAGTGACAGACGTCAGACGCATGGACTGGCAGCAGGCCTGTTTTGCAGGGTGTCACTCACGTAGCTTTTGAAAGACTGTGGTTCCGTGGAAGAAAATGCTGGCATCGAGCTGCGTGAGTTATGCTCTTAGCTGTCAGGTTGTATTGTAATTTATCTGCATAGGGCGCAGTAAAGCCACCTTCCTCCCTAAGCCAGTTTCCAAACCCTTAAAACCAAAATCAAGATGTTGTTTATTGATTGTGATTGCCACGGTGGCAAGGTTGCCACTGTGACATACCCAAACCATCGGAAGGCGATGATTCAGTAATCGACTTGTGGTGCTGCGTGGTGTCGTCGCTTTTTCTTGTTATGTAGTTATTCGATCCTGAGTATTTGTTCGATCCCGAGTCACATGAATCCTCCCAGAAGACTACTCGGTTAGGACTGAGGGACTGCAGCACCGTCGAAAGCAACAATGTTGCCGTTGGCGTCCGTCATGGCGGCCTCATTGACGGGGACCTGTCGCTTGACTTCTACATGGACAGTTAGCTCCAGCTCGTATGTCACTGACGTGATGGTTGGCAACTCACGCTCGGTAGGAGCGGCAGCAACAAAGGCAGCAGCAATGGCGAACATGGTGAAGATGGAGTACTTCATTGTGATAGTGTTGTGGTTGTTGATGTGTCTGAACGAGAGTCGGCCGGCGACGAGCTGATAAGTTTCTGTACAAGAAGAGAAGGGCTGGAAATTCAGAGTCTTGAAGGGAGTGTTCGTTGGTTTGGTCGATAGAAACCGAGAGAAACAGAACACCGGAAGGAGAATAAAGGTTATATGTATCTTGTTGAGAGCCAGGGGCTGCATCGCCAAGTATCGCCATTCGATATCAAACAACGGGTAGCTATAGGAGTCGACGCATGCAAGTGCGCACAGCCGCACGGCTACCCAGACAAGAAGAGTGGTATCGTCCCATCTGACTGGAATTCGCATTTCACCTGAGCAAGTCGTCTTAGAAGCCAGCGGTCAAGGCCCATGCTCAGCTCCATCCATCGCCCTTCGCTGCCGCAGACCCTGGACCTCGATGGCTCGGCCTTGGTCTACACATCAGCCCAAAGAGACAGCATGTCATTAAGTGAACGATGGGCAGAAACAGGGGGCCACCAGGCGTGTCACCTCACTCATAGGAACCACGCCAAGGCGCGACCACGAGAACGACCACAGCACATGGGCACCCCCGAACATCCACTGACCCCAAGCTCGTGCTTGCTTCAGCCAAAATCCAGCATGGGAGATCAGCGTCTACAAAGAGGGCTGATCGCGGTGCAAGTGGATTCGTGTAGTCTGAAACTTGGCTGTGACGAGAAAGGACGTGTAGGAATGGCCCCCCCTGGCCTAAGTGAGCGCCGTGTCGCAGAAGGCTTGCTTCAAGAGAGCTTGGGAGCTGGGCCGGAGCGAAGATCAGACAAGAGGCTGCTCGCCGGGCTCAAGTTCCGGTAGCAGAGTCGGCAGGGGAAGCGTACGCGTGAAAGAGCCCCATCATTCAGCGTTGCCAAGAATGCACCCCAGTATACCTTATTGTGAAGCTTAGCTAGATGTTGGAGATCAGGTGCAATGTGGGCGAAGAGTGAGGTCACGAAGAACAGACCGTCTCATGGCGGCAACTTGTCGGATCAGCTTGACGGGACGAAGGTGTTCGGACCAGAGTCATTGGCGTCGAGGGGGTGTTTCGAAACTGGTTGATCCCTGGAACTTCGGCTTCAGCGGGGGGCAGTTTGAGACGGGATAATCATTTGAGCGGGCCGTCGTATAATTAGGTGCCCGTGCCTCCACTGCCACTGGATCCGTCGGTTCTGGTATCTGCTTAGGTAAGTCTCAGAGATTCGTTCGTTAACTCTGTCCGAACAGCACATGGCACAAATTTATGCAAGCTCAATTTATGTATGAGACACACTCCAGTGACTCCGTACCTCTGGTCGATGGCGCACAGTATGCATGTCCGTAGTTGTATGCACAATGCCATAACTGCTCCAATGGCGGGGTTCTCCATCTGAAGCGGGGCACATCTCAGCTCGGGCAGCTAACCTGGAAAGAGCTGCGGACTGGAAGCAAGTGACGCCAGCCAGTCCGGGTTCCTCAAGCTTTCCTTTCAGCCAGTGACATTACTTCTTCCACATCCTGAGACTGCCTGATTGACTGATCGTCCTTGCCTATCCCACCTAACCTGATCCTTCTCCAACTTGCAACGTGCCAGACCTGCTCACCTCCGCATCTCCCATCGCTTGACTTCGTGCCTACTACTGCTCTACGAAGCCCACACAACCTTTGTGCCTTGGACGCTGTGAAGCCTGCCTATCCATTGTTCACAGCGTTTTGGAGCTCTCTCTGATTTCTCTCCTGAGACATTCCACCAAGCACGCCACTTCCCCGCTTCTCTGTTGAAACGAGCCCATGGCGACCCTCGAGCACTGCCTCTACTGCTTCGAAGCTCTGGCTTCAAGTCTGGAGAAGCGCCCGGGTCTTTCCCTCAAGGAGATCCAGAGATCATGGCCCGAGTACGCGAAGACCCTAACCCCCGGTCTCGGTGACGGCGGTAAGGATACCAAGAAGCTGCTGCCCGCTCTGCAGCGGCTGTCAGAGCAGCAGACCGCAAACGACTCCGCGTCGTCCGCTTCTTCTCGCTCGAGCCTCTCGCTCGCCGCCGACACCCCCGAGACATCCGTCGACTCTCCTGCCGACGACGGTGAAGCCATCACCGAGTCCCCGCTCTTCGTCACCTGGAACACCGTCTCACCACGCTCGGGCCATCGCTCGCTGCGGGGTTGCATCGGCACCTTCGAGCCGCAAGACCTCGAAGATGGCCTCTCGAGCTACAGTCTCACCTCTGCGTTGCACGACATGCGTTTCGATCCTGTCACGGCGTCAGAACTCCCCTCGCTCGAGGTGGCTGTCACACTGCTCACTGATTTCGAGAGTGCCGACGACGAAATGGACTGGACGCTGGGCGTGCACGGCCTTCGCATCAGCTTCTTCTACCACGGCAGGCGGCTAGGCGCGACATATCTGCCCGACGTTGCTGTCGAGCAGGAGTGGACCAAGGAGGAGACGCTGGTCAGCCTCATGCGCAAGGCAGGCTGGACGGGCCGCAAGGACAAGTGGAGAGACATTGAGCTCAAGGTCGTGCGGTACCAGGGCAAGAAGGAGTCTTTGGAGTACGGCGAGTACAAGAAGTGGCGTGATTGGATTGAGAAGAACAAGGCGAAGTCTGGTTGAGCAGCGACCAGTAGTCTTGACGATGGGTATGAACAGGCGTATCAGCGGGTGTTTACTTTGGAATTAGGAACTCGGGGAGCCTTGAGAGTTGACGAGCTACAGGGACGGGGATATAGAGGCTGAGACCCCGTCGATAGATGGAGGATAGTCTTCGTATTTAATAAAGCTACTTGCTCAGACCTGGAGATCTCGTAGCATCCATACCATTGCTATTCGACGACGCGCTTATGGGATATGGTCGAAAAGTCACAACATCAGAGGCATCGAAGAATACCCTATTAGCTGCTTTGAGACGTACGACTTTGTTGGATAACATTTCTTTTTGGCTCTGCCAACAGATCGATTTACAAATCCATGCTCCTGAGTCCGAGGTGTAAGTAATGAAACCTTCAATCGTCTCCTTGCTGCTTTTCTGAAAACGTTTCTGCAGCCCAGGGATGGGCATGCGAACGGACAGACACATCAATACACCACACGATGCTGAAATATGTTGGAAGAGCTTTCCACGGAACACTAACATAAGAATCCGGGCGTATAACGCGAGCTTGCAATGTATGATGGCATCGCCCCCAATGGTTGCAGCATACCAGAGCCGCTTTGGATGAATCATTTGACTTGCAGCATCGAGTCTGGTCTTTGTAGATATGGATTAACGTAACTTCATTGCATTCATGAACAACTTGTGTACTATCGCATTTAAAGCCTGGGCTGCGCAACAACCCAATTATGTTTGTCGTGGCAACGTCATCCAGTGCCAGTCAACTCGCTCCTCTCTTTAAAATATCATAATAACGTCCGCTCACATTTACGCCTTTACAGAAACAGTCGAAGCCGTACAACACCGGTGAAAGCATCAATACCCAGAAAAGTCGGCTAATATCTCGAACGGCTCCGGCTGCTTTTGTAAACAGCAGCCGGCGCCCTAGGCGAGGCGCTCGGCCTCCTCTTCTCGTAGACGACAGGCTGCGCGTACCGCACCTCGTTGACCTCGTACGACGGCCTCCTCGACCGCGACGTCTCGTGGTGGTAGTGGCCGTGGTGGTTCCTCCTGCGGTGCCGCGACCCGGGCGAGCGGCCGCGGTGGTCGTGGTGGTGGCGGCGGTCGTCGTACGAGTCCTTGTCGCCCCAGTCGTTGGGCTGGCCCCACGCGCTGCAGGACTTGATGATCCAAAGCAGCAGCAGGAAGCCGGCGATGGAACCGATGACGATCCCGGCAATGGCGCCGCCGCTCAGGTTGTTATCCGAGGCGCTTTCGTCGGTGGGCTCGGGGGTGGAGGTGACGGTTACGACTTGCCGGGCGAAGATGTCGCGGATGTGAGTGGGGAGGTTTCTTGTCGGGGAGGGTTGAAGCACTCGCGGAGTAAGTCCGGAGAGGGGAATTGGGTTTGAGTGAGGTGTTAGTGGTGCCATTGTCGCCGATGCGTGTGTGTGTGTGTGTGTGGTATGGCGGGGGTGGGGGTTATCGTGAAGGTTTGAGAGGCACCCGGGGGATGAAGCAGACCGGATGATGGACTGGCATAAGTCTACGGTTGTACGGAGTAATAGAGGAGGGACGAACGGTATAGATAAGTACCGAGAAATGGTGACAATACCATGACGACAATGCGACATCTAGAACGAGGGAGCGCGCCAACCGTACTTCAGGCTGCTTTCTCTCTGTGCCTGTATGTTAACACTCACATCGACTATCCCCCCCCGCCAAGATGGGTCTGGGCCTGCAAGTCACGGCATCAAAGTGACGAGCGGGGGCAGGGATATCGAGAAAGGCAGGCTACCACGCATATCCCGGATCTCACTGGAAGCGGTGTCGTTGTCGAAATGTGGGTGGGAATGCGGAAGTGCGAAATTTCTGGGACGAAGTCCCCCCTCATTGCAAGGTAGATCTTGGATCTAAATCAGGAGCATCAACTACTGGTATCCCGGTTCGACGGGAAGGGTCTGGTTGAAGCTCCGTGAACACGAGGCTGCCGGTTCCACCAGACCAACAATCGTCG
Organism: Colletotrichum spinosum; assembly: GCA_004366825.1. Classification (NCBI taxonomy): domain Eukaryota; kingdom Fungi; phylum Ascomycota; class Sordariomycetes; order Glomerellales; family Glomerellaceae; genus Colletotrichum; species Colletotrichum spinosum. The sequence goes on along the minus strand of QAPG01000028.1, from coordinate 374,662 downwards.
GGTTGATGCTTAGTTGTCGACCGAATCATCTTTCAAGAGAGGCAGATTTCGTTGGATGTAGACGGCGAAACCCCCGCTCTGTCGTCCTCTCCCGATAAGGTGTCACAGCGAAGTTCATCCGGACGGTGAAGGAGACTTCACTCAACCGAAATCAAACCTCAACTGTCAATCGAAGCTAATGGAAGGGGACCGACCACGTCGGTGAAAAAGTTAATCTCGATATCAAGGTGACCTCGTGCTCGAGTTGGAAGTCGAGAGTGGAGCCAAGTGTTGTCCATCACGTTTACGTCACCGGCTGGTTTTCGGAGGCTGGTGGAGGGTGAGAAGCCCCGAAGGCCCCGCCATTCGGCCGCCGCCATTGGTCAATGCCCCGGAGTGGGCTCTCCGGAAGCGCTGGAACTATTATCTTCACGCCCCGTTCCTGAGGCTGCCCGTCGCGTGGTGTCTCTGATCGCGAGCTCGACCGATGGGCGAAGGTTCGGTTGGGCAAGACAAACATCCACAATCACAATGTTCTTGTAGGACGTGGAAAAGCGTATTAGTAGTTTCTCGCAGGTGTTTTGCGCCGAAAAGCCTTGCTTGCTATTGAAATTTACCATCACCACACAGATGCTTATCGGTTCTCTACACATCAGATCGCTTACTGAGTCATGCTCAGGACACTAATTGCACCTTTGCCGACGCCTTACCTCGCTCTCCAACGTGACGACATGTTTGATGATTATGTACTCGAAGTTGGACTCCTTCGACTATTTGCATGCGAAGGGCTTCTGTGGAAAAAGGCTAAAGCTGTCACACGTTACTTTCGACACGCTCAAACTTCAACGTCCAGAATGCTCCTTGCCCGCGCGAGTGCCCATCTCAGCGCAAATGAACAGCACACAGCTAGTACCACTGTCAGACTATCATCCTCTCCAGTAATCCTTGGGTATCTCTCATCTCAGCCTCGCTCTCCACGTAAAGTGTCTCTTCGGGTCCGCAGCCAAGGTACGCATGGCTTCGACGTCTGGCGCATGTTCCCCATTCTCAATAGATCCAGCCCGTACAGCCAGATTCGCATACTTGACAGCCAAATTCTTCTCCCCAAGCAGGTTGAAGTTCAACGCCGCAGTCGTGTACGCCCCAGCCAACTTGGCCTCCAATCTCTCCTCCTCGTACAGCTTCACGAACCTCTTCACCATTTTCTTCGTAACCCTCGCTCCGGCGTCTGACAGCTTCTTCTCCAGCTCGTCCATCTCCATCAACCTCTGGTCTGACACCGCAGCCTCCCATTTCGGCAAACTGCACTGTGAACACCCGCATTCGAACCCCCACGCCCCTCTGGCGCGGTGCTGTCTCACGGATCGGGTGCCTAGGGAATCGAGGTACGATATCGTCAGCTCAGTCCCTGGTTCGACGGACGGCGCGACGGCGGTCCGGTGCCGCAGGTCGGAGCTGATGTGGAAGACGACGTTGGGTCGGCAATCGTGGTTATACCGAGACACTTCGGGATAATTGCCATAGTGGTGGCCGTCCGCGCCGCCTAGGTCGACCTGGAAGGAATTCGTCGCCATGATGTCGCTAATTTTGTGTCCACCGGAATGTCCCATCTGGTCCAGGAAGCCGCTGCGCGTCACACGCGGGAGAAAGTCCAGCATGGCATCGAGAAGCAGGTGCTGTTCCGCCGCTGGTGTTTTCTCGATGAAGGCCCGGTGTGCGACGAGAACCGGCGATTTGAGCATGACATTGTCGCCTCTTGTGAGCGTCTTGTTGGCGATGAGGCCGACACCCTTGCCGGCCACTTTTGCTATGTGGAAAGGCGGGTTTGAGGGAAGCTGGGCTTCCAGGTCCTCGCACTGCAATCTCTTCCCCACATCCTTCAGCTTTTGGACGTTGGCTGGGGCTGATACGATGACGATGCCTCTACCGGCATCAAAGTCTCGATTCGCATAGAGACAGTACTTGCCCGTGCAGCTGTGAGGACCGGTCCAGCCCGCTGGATGGCTTGGTACTGTGCCATTTGTCTGAGTTCCCGATGAACCGCCGCTTCCCACCGTTGTCCCTTCGAGAATCGAACATTCAAGTAATGACTGCTCCAAGGGGCTTCGCGGGCAAGTCTCAGCATGGGGAAAAGAAGATTTGGCGTGAAATCCGATGCCCGACGTTGCCAATACAAACGGTATGAACGCTAGTGGAAACAGCATAGTACGCGACAATTTTTGATGGGGGGTTTTTTTTTTCAAAACAAAATAACATAAAAACCGAAAGAATCCAGAGTTTGCCGGAATGATGCAAGCTAAAAGCAGTCTCATTCATCTCGAGACATGGGACGAAGGAGTTCGGCTGAGACGGTGCTGTACGGTTGCAGTTCCACTTGTTTCATCATCGTTGCTGAAACTGAAGGGACAAACAACATCGAACCAACGTAGGTCGGTGGCTTGCTTGTCTTCGTCTCGTATTTTCTTGGGATGTTGCAGTCGCATACCTGGACACCACCCCATTACTCGCTGTATAAGTCTTCGTTGTACGTCTTCGTTGCATCGTCTTCGTTATACGGAAAGCTTTCACATATGCCTCCGAAAGATCTCAATTTGCTGGTCTCAATTAATGCGCCCATAAAACCCCAGCATCTTGAACGGGTGATCTTCTCCAGTGCACAGCAGAGTGTGCGACACCACCAAGCGTTATTGAGCATGAGCCCCGAAACACCCTGATACGACAGAATGGCTTTTTATTCGAACGAAATGGGAAACGACCCCAAGTTCCGAATCGCTGGGTCTGAAGCTCTAGCAGAGCTCTGTTCGTACCTTGTTGCCATTCCTTAGATACGATTCTTCACTTGCTAGTCTAAAAGCTGTCGGGCATATATTTCTGTCACAAGTTGACATGTGTTGCTGTTGCTGCCGATCGCTGGCGGACGTACAACGCCCATGGGCTGCACGTCCCCTTCTCTTCAGGCCCAAAGTCCTATACGTCTGTCCACTTATTCCACTGAAGCAGATGCGAGTGGCAAGGTTCCAAGAGACCGCTGAGTATTGCCCGGCAGTAAGGTTGGTCGTTTGGTTCACCACAGCCGGCAGACAACTTCAGATGTCGCTTCTGAAACTTGGACCGTAGGAATGGCCAGTCAGATGAATCGTTTTCGTCGAACTTGAGCGAGACGTGCTCAGGATCGGAATCGCGCTTCCGCGACAGTAGGTCTCCTCCCGAAAATAGAATATCCCCACCAGTAGGCGTGGATCCTCAGGTCCTTCGCATCCCGCCTGACGTGGGCGCAAAACACTAGGACCTCGGCTGGCTTCCAGCCCAGCACCCGGGTAAAAGCCGCCATGGCGATACCCTCAATGCCTGGGAGAAACGCAGCCTGGGTCCATGTGCTAATCTCATGCAATTTCGGGTCTTTGGACCACGGCGAGACGGGCATCTTGCGCCTCGTGACTGTAATATCCGCGAAGCCGGCGTCTTCGAGCACCTGCGCAAGGTACGGCGCAATCGTCAATGGCCGTCCCATCTTCTGGAGTGCTTCCGTGAGGAACGCAGACCACTGGTAGAGCGCGTGGTCTCTCGTCAGCGTGCCGTCGTCGCTCTCGAGAGGATAGAGGTTGTCGTGGATCTCGAAGTAGCCACCCGGCTCGAGGCTGTCGAAAGCTTGTGCGGCGATTTGGTCCCAATCCCGAAAGCTGCCGATCATGTTACGGGCGAATATGAAGTCAAATGGCTTACTCCAAGTCCATTCCTTCTCGAGGTCATCAACCTCGAACTGGCAGTTGTATGGAACGTAGTTAGGTTGTATGGGGCTCAGATCAACGCCCACAACGTTTGCTTGGGGATGCGCCTCTGCGTAATCAAGTGCCCAGATCCCTGTGCCTGTGCCTAGATCGAGAACCCTTTTGGCACCTTCATTTTTGGGACAGAGACACAGCTGGCCATCCCACACTAGAGTCCAAAGATGGTTGGCAATATCCAGTCGTTCTTGCTCAAGGTCATCGTTTGGCAGAATGTAGCTACCGTCACTGACGCGATGGTAGGTGCGTCCGTTCTCTCGGCGATAGTCCAGGATGCTGGCCTTTAAAGATATGAGCGAGGATGCAGTGTCGTCAGAGCGGACAGACTCTGCATCTGTTGCATCAACCTCGGTCTCAGGGTCGGCCTCATTTTGCGTGGGTGCAAGGTGATTGTCGGCGAGTTCGACTTCATGCTGCTCTTGATTTTGAGGGGCGGATGAACTCGCTGGTGGAGAGCCCGGTGGCTGTTCGGCCATGTTCTGTCGACGTCTAGGCCCCAACTGGTTCCCGATCGCCACCGGTGATGGTAACGGGTGCCATTGACAGGCTCCGGCAGTAGCTATGGTTGAAGGGTGAGAAGGTTGTCTACAGACGACATTTCCCATTGGCAACTGGAACATTTGTTGGTTCGTCCCTTGTCGTCTCTTCTATCCCCTGCCACAAACCCCCTGTAGGACCCGGCGATGTTACCTTTCAAGTGTTAGCGCACCGGTAGCGGAAGAACCACAGGCCGACAGCGGCCCCGGGCGGACGATGCCGGGGGGTACGGAGCACCACGGCCCCGATGGCCCACTCTGGCCGGTCCTTGTGCGGGTGCAAATTGGCGGGACGATTGTATGGCGGCAATGACGCGCAGACTACCTAGACAATGATGCACCAGCCGAGGACTTACATATTCTTCACCATGAGCCTCATGGCGGCAGATCCGTGAAACTGATTTTGGTCCAGGACGCTGACATGAACGCGGTGAATGGTAGAAACGTCGGAGAGTTCGGAGGCCGAAGCTCGCGGTGAAGCTCGTTGTCGATAGCAGTGGATACTACTGCATTCGGTCCTGCCACGTGCTCGGCCACACAATAACCAAGTCGCAGTCAGACGGTACGTATGATGAGCTCGGCGAGGTAAAACAATTGAGTCAACACTGCGCCATTGTAAAGTGTGGATTTCATTGATTGCTTGAATAGAGTTTGGCGTACTGAGTCAAGAGCAGGCGCTGCGCGTCTTTGGTGGATGGCTAGCAGAGTCGATCGTCGTTGTTTCTTGCTGTCTGAAGCTCCAAACAAGCGGCCAAATGCGGCGATGCCTTCTTGAAACGCATAAAAAACGACGACATCACTTTCGAGAACCTTTTTACTAGGATCTCAGCATTGTTCGATCACCGAGGGCCAGCACTGCCGTTGGGGCACTTTGCCGAAGGTAAGGTAGGCAGAGTGGATCTGTACGTTCAACTTCGTTACGGGCCTCGTTCCCTCGTGACTCCCTGAATCCCAATCAATACAGCCACAACTCTCGTATCTGCACATAGTTCAACAGTATTCCAGTAAGACGCCTCTATCAGCAATGATACAAGCACCTTCAAAAGGTAATGGAAGACCCGCTTACCAGATATGATGATCGCGATGTTTGATTCTGCCTGGAAACTCTGTCAGGCCTATCATGAGCACTACCTATAGCGCCAAAGGAGCTGCTGGGGCGCACCCAGTGTAAGGCACGCACTCAGTACTATTACCCAGGTAGGTAGTGTCCGTAAGATATTAGAGGTAAAGGAAGATAGGTGGCACCTAAATGGTCACTGGCGCCACAGAAAGTAAGGTATCGATATTTGTATGGCCCGTGCACAGAACCGAGGCGGTGCAGGTACAGGAGGCACAGGCTGCGAGAAATTCCATTCAATTTGAGTGAGAAAGGACCGGTCGGGCAACAAGGTAGGGGCCAAAACTTTAGCAGGCAAGTCATTGGGGAGGGAGGACCCGAACTGATCTGAACACCTTCAGCAAAAGGAACACGATCGCCGCGCCCTCCTCTTTCCTCAAATACCTCTACTCATCCACCAACGCGTCCGTCGGGAGCACAAGATTGATCGCTGTTATTCGATAAAAGTCCCCGAAACTATCCTGGGTCTCGTTTCCCACTTCTCCGTCCCCAATCCGACCACTCTTGGGTACTCACCCAACCTGATTATTTAGCTTTGGCCAGCTCTCCCGCCCGATCGCCGAGAAAGGGATACGGACCAAAAAAAAGGCGTCTCGACACCACTACCGAGCGTCATCAGCCTTACCGCGCGGGTTCAACCTGCTCTGACATCTGTTCGCCCCTTCTGTCATCAGCTTTTACCATCTGGTGCCCGTTCGCCCTGCGCGCGCGTTCCCAATTAGTGTCAAGCACCTCACCTTCGACCACTATCCGCACTAGCTCCGACTTCTGGCCTGGACACTCCTCCCAGCCAGCTTTGCCTGTTCTTCGCATTGACAGCAACCTCGTGACACCCCTCCGACCCTCGAAAAAATGTCACAGGCTGGAGGTTTGACTCGACGCCGCGGCGGTGGAGGTGGTGCGGCCACCGAAGGCGAGACCAGCAACGGCGCCAACCGGACCAATTCGACCAACAACTTCAGGGACAGCGCTCCCGAGACGAGCTACGAGAGCGGCGAGAACGGGCACAAGATTGCTTTCGACCCCCGCGATATCAGCGAGAGCGTCGAGCGGAGCAGGCAGCCGAAGCTGACTTTGATGGAGGAGGTCCTGCTGCTCGGCCTCAAGGACAAACAGGTACGTAGCGGTATTCACCCTGCATCGCCATTCTACTTTGTCACTGACTGGTGATTTCTCGCCAACAGGGCTACCTCTCCTTCTGGAACGATAACATCTCCTACGCCCTGCGAGGATGCATTGTCATCGAGCTTGCCTTCCGCGGTCGCATTAGCATGCAAAAGGATGCTTCGAGAAGACGCTTCCCCTTGTCCGACCGCTACATCGAAGTCATCGACGACACCCTGACGGGCGAGGTTCTGCTTGACGAGGCTCTGAAGATGATGAAGCAGAGCGAGCTGATGAGCGTGAGCTCTTGGATTGATCTGATGAGCGGTAATATATTCGAACCCCCTCTCGCTCTGATTGACGCCTTATTCGGCATCCGGCAAACTGCACAGGCTGACGATTACACCCACCTGCAGGAGAAACCTGGAACCTGATGAAAATTGGTTATCAACTAAAACAGGTCCGCGAGCGTCTGGCCAAGGGTCTTGTCGACAAGGGCATCCTCCGCACCGAGAAGCGCAATTTCCTTCTCTTCGACATGGCTACCCACCCCGTCGCCGACGGAGGCGCCAAGGAGGAGATCCGCCGCCGCGTCCGCAACGTCCTTACCCAGCGCACTGTCGTGCTGCCCGCCTCCCAGTTCCTGCCCGAAAACCTCGAGTTCCGCTACATCCGCACCCTCGCCATGGTCTGCGCCGCATACGCTGCCAATGTGCTCGAGAACGCCCTGAGCACTCTCGGGCACGAGGCCCGCGAGCGCGCCTTTGCCCAGACTGACGAGCTTCTCGCCGACTACAGCCAATGGCCGTTCGGTAAGAAGGCCACCGGCAACGGCATTGGCGCGAACCTGCCCCAGGTCGTTCAGGAGGTTAGTCTTGCTGGGTGTCACTCAGTCACCGCAATACTGACACTCTCGCAGGAGATTAGCAAGAGCAAGGACAAGGAGTTGCAACTAGAGGTTGTCGCTGCCTGCCTCAGCGTCTTCACCCGCCTGGACTCCCTCTTGTAGACTAATCGATACGAGTTCCATACCTCGACTGTTCCGTCAGTGAGGTTTCTAATGAGAAGAGCCTCCCAAGGCCGGGCGTCTGGGTTCCCTCACTTCCTGTCCTATTCACGACCTGGACAACGCACATCGAAACGCAACAGCATTCAGCTCCACTCCGAACCTCTAACCGCAAAGTCGAACCCTCACGAGAACGAGAAATGATGAAGATGAATGGGGCGCTTCGACATCTCTCTGGCCGTTCCTTCCCCTGGAAACCACATACGGAATAAAAATCTGGTGTAGCATCTAGGCAGGGCAGGTTGGTGGGGTTTCTTGACCAGGTGGAAGGAATTCTGTCCCGTGAAGGCGGCGCTCTTTTGTTTTGTTTCTTCTTCGTATTTCCTCTCTTGACATGACGAGAAGGAGGGGAGGGGACGGATGGGAAAAAGGCGTAAAGAAACACGTGTAGTTGGTCTGGGTTCAACTACGGTTCTGTTTTGCCCCTGTAAGCGTTCGTTTTAATGATACTTCATATTTTCTCCCCCCAAAACACGAGGGCGTGTACTTTGTGCCACGATGAGTAGGGGCACGGGGGTCGACGGTACAAGCATCTTTGCGTCGGTGAGGTTTCTGGAATCGGATCCGACCTTAGCTGCAGGTTATCGGACACGCGCGCGTTGAAAGGACGATTCATGGACGAGAGCGAAACGTAATTCGTGGCTAGAACGATTTTTGAAGTATGCATCCATGTATCCCTCATACGCCGCCGTCCCCTTTTTCAGCATGTGTAGAAATACAAAACTGGTTTTCGTGTGAATAAAAAACCCATATCCCTTTTAGTCCCGAAACGCCCGAAATCTCTTGTTCCATCCGTTTGAAATACGATGATGCTGGAAAGGAAGACAGAAAAGCCCTTCCTTCCTCCTCTCTCTCACTGCTCCTCTCTTCCTTCTCTCCGGGATATAAAAGGTAATGCGGATTCTTCCACCTCATCAGTCCATCGTCACATCCGTGCAGTGATGCTGTTTATTTCTTCTTCTTGCCGCCGCCAAAGCTACCCTCGAACCCGGGTCTCGCCTTCTTCGCGCCGCCGCCGATCTTCTTGCCCGACTTGCGGCCGAGCTTGTGCGCGAGCTTGTCGTCCTTTCGCTTCTTGATGTTGTCGTCACGCTTCTTCTGCTTCTCGCGGATCGACTTTGCGACGCCGTCGCTGCGCTCCTTCCACTCCTTTTCGCTCTTCTTCTTCTTGGTCTCCTTGCGCTTGACGGCCTTTTTCAGTGCGTGCTCGTCGTCGCGGACGCGCTCGCCCTCGGCGCGCCGCCTCGCCGTCAGCCACTGCTCCTTTTCCGCAATGTCGACCTGCTTCTCCTTGTCGAGGGCGGCGAGGCGTTTCTTCTGGTTCTGGACTTTCAACAGCGCCGTCTTGGGGTCCGAGGGGCCGCGCTTCTTGTGCGAGTTGAGGGCGTGCGAGAGGTCATGCGAGAGCTTGGTGCCGTCTTCGAAGGCGACGCGACCAAAGGCGAAGTTGGAGGGTTCGTCGTCGAGCGGCACGCGGGGCGACATGACGCCGGGAGAGTTGGTGGCGAGGGCCTCGTCGATTTTGGCCTGCTCGGCGAGCTTCGCCTGACGGCGGAGTTCCTGCTTGTGGTCCTTGCGCTGGGCCTGCTTGGCGCGGCGCTGCTCGAGGAGCTCCTGGCGCGTGCGGATGGGCTTGCCGTCGGGGCCGTCGGCCTTGCGCGCAGCGCGGAGAGCCTCGATCTTGGCGGCGAGGCGGGCGCGTAGAGCCGACGTGTCGGCGGGGATCTTAATGTGCTTGGGCTTCTCAGAAGGCGGCACCGTGGAACTTGTCGAGGTCGTCGCGCTTGCGGCCTCTCCGGCGACGGGGGCGGCCGAGTCAAAGGTCGGAGATTGCGGCGTCGAGTCGCCGCTAGCCGAGTCTGCTGTCTTACCCTCGTCGAGGCCGGAGATGTCCAGCTTGTTGAGGTGCTTGCTTTTTGTGGGCTGGGCCTCGTCGCCGGATTCTTCCTCGTCGGCAGCCTCAGACACGTCGTCTCTGTCGTGGTCGTTGGCGGCTAGTTCAGCTTCCTTGGTCTCGGCTTTCTTCTTTTGCTGCTGCTTCTTGGGCTTGGGCTTCTGCTTGTCTGAGGGCGACTTTGCGGCGACCGCTGGCACGTCGTCGACATCTGCACCAGCCTGCGCATCCACATTCGCGTCGGCGTCGGCGTCGGCAGCGGTAGCGGCCTCTGACTTCGCAGACTTCTTCTCCGCCTTCTTCGCCTTCTTCTCGGCACGCTTCTGCGTCTTGGCCTCCTTCTTCGCGAGTCTCATAAGCTGCGTCTGGGACATTTCTGCGGGGTTGGCATCTTCGACCGTGTCGATCGGGTCGGCAGTCTTCTGCTTCTTATTATCCTTGTGCCGGAGACCCTGACCGGGCTGCTCCCTTTGGACACCAGGGATCGGCTCGTCATCCTCCCTATCATCCTCCTCCTGCATCTCCTGCAGCTTGCGCTTATTGCGCGCGCGCTCGTCCATGACCTCTTTTGCGTTGCGGTTCAGCTCGCTGTCGGGGTCGAGCTTTCCCATCTTGGCAGCCTTAGCCTCAGCCTTTGTCTGTTTCGTCCTTTTCCATTGATCCTGCAGCGAGAGTCCGCGTAAGCAAGACGAAAATTGCGTTTCGCAGGTGCTCGAAAAAGACATCATAAGAAGGGGGGCTGGGCGTCTTTGTTTGATTGCCACTGGGTAGGGAGATTCAGGAGAAAGCCTGGGGAACGTACAGAGTTGTCTTCTCCGTAATACATCTTGGCCGGTATAAGGGATAAAAGCCCATCAAAGGCCTTTGAATGCTCACGCAGGCGGTCCTATGTGGTTGTCAATCACTCCGCCATCTCTAATTGATCGCGGCCGCCAGCCAGCTTTTTTCTTTCTTTGCGAGTGGCGGGGCACGGACGTGGAGGACGAACCTGCAACGAAGAGTCCGCCATTTTTCGTCCTTGTCTCTTGGCGAAGGAAACTTATTGCAAAGTCTGGAAGTAAATACGGGATCTTTTTCCGGGTCAAGCCAAAGAGGTTGTCATAGAGGAGCAAGGGTGGAATTCTGCAGAAGTGCAAGACGACTCTACTCAACTCTACTCTGGATGGGTAATCGAGGTGAGGTGAGCAACGTAATGGGAGCTTTTGGTACTGCAGCGGGTGGCCGCGGGCGGATTGGCTACGAATTTTCGGGCGCTACGAAATTTTTTGGACTGTGGAGAAATCGCTTATGCGAAATCTTGGCTCCTTTCTGCCGCTTTATCGCTGCCTGGACGGGCGGTCAGTGACCGATAAGAGCCCCGTAAGAGTGACACACCCCGGTATATGCAACTTGACTCTGTGATCACCTTTGCCTCTGCCTCTGCGAGTACAATACCTGGGCACTAATATTCAGGGCGCTGAAGTTAGGCCCACGTTCCTCTGAATCCACTCTGAGTGCAGTGTCGACCTAGGCCAAGTTATAATTACCTGGTGGGTTGTAGGTTGAAACGCCCATTGACAACTGTGTAGTTTGAATACCTAAGCGCCTGGGGAACCTTTTGTTTCAACTCAACACTGTGGACTCGTCGCTATCACTAGGCCTTACACAATAATCTAGCAAAGCCTTCAAGTGTACATCTAAACTTCAACATGACATACCAGTGGCAACCGCGATCTATCCGCGTTTCGTACCGTATAGGCCCCTGTTGAGCCCCTGTTGTGGTTTTGTCCCTTCTGATAAAGCAGTCCACCCAAAACCGAACGCCGCTCTTCAAAGTTCCAGGATCCCATGCCATCCCGCCCTCGAAGTGATACCATCCAGCGAAAAACATGTAACCCCCGGTAGCGTCACAAACCGCGTAAACTGGTACATCAGTGCTGGCCTGTCAACTCCTGCTCCGTTCCTGTCGAAGCCCCCTTTTCGTGATTTACAGATGCGTCGCCACGCAGCCACCTGCTATACGTTCAAGCGCAACCACGCGCGTTTGTTTCGACACTCATGTGCACCTTCTTCTACCCGACCGAGCACGCTAAGCTCCAGCTAGTCCAGCTGCGTATGACGTCGTCTGAGGCTGCAGTGAATATCCGTTAGAGGCCTTGGCACTCATCTCCGCTTGTCGCTGGCGTTCCTCCTTTTCTCGCTGGAGCTGTTCCTTCTCAGACTTCGTGATGCGAGGCTTTCGCGTAAGGGCTCCGCCTCGTGATCCACGTCCTCCGCGAGAACCAGGGCCACCGCCGCGACCGGTACCTCCCTCGGCACGGGTTGTGCCGCCGCGACCACCGATGCGGCCGCCTCTGCTGCCACGTCCACGCTTGGGCAGGCCGTCAGGTCTGAAGGAAGTTAGTGGATAATTTGCCATCCAGGAATCGGGAGACGCGTACCTTGTGTCGGCTGGCTTCTCAACCTCTTGCACCAGAGGTCCAGAGTAGACAAAGAAACCGTCTCGACTGGCAGCCGCCTGCTGCTCCCACAGGAGTTCAGAGTCGTCGACGAAATCATCATCCTTGTCGTATTCGTCCTCCTTGAAATTGCGTTTCTTCTTCTTGGGCTTCTCGGCCACATCCGCACCGCTCGTCATGCCGCCCATCTCGACATTGCTCGCCTCCTTGTCCGAGTCCTCCGACATCTCGTCGCCAGATTCCTGTCCCGACGCCGTCTTCTCCAGCGCAGCAGAGGCGGCGGCAATGCGCGCCTTGCGATCACGTTTCTCTGCCAGGCGAGGGTGAAGGGCGTCCCAGCCATACTTCTCCTCAGCCATTTTCATTACGTTAACATATATGTTGGTTTCGCCAGGCTTGATGGGTATGTCCAAGACAATGTCGGGCGCCTTGTATTCTTTGCCGTTGGCTTTGCCAAAGTCAAGAATCGACCGGTCTGCTGAGCCTCCATCGACGGGTTCGTCCAAAGCGTTGAGTTTTGGCGAAGAGATGCCCGATTTTTGTGGCTTCTGTTTTGGCGAAGGCTTCTTGCTGGCGACAGATCCCGCAGTGGAAGCTGCCTCCTTGGCTTTTGTCTCGGTCCTGGCCGGGGGAGGCGGCGGTGCCAGAGGCTTCTTCTCCGGTGCAGGTGGTCTGGAAGCTGGTGTGGAAATTGGTCTAACCGGGTAGGACGGAGAGGCCGGTACAGAAGCGGCATCTTGAGCCTGTCGTGTCTGAGTGACGGGGTTGCGAAACGACTGGTTGGGCGAGGTCATGCTTTGCGACGGTGGGTCCACGAGGCTTGCAATGGAAGGAGAAGCGCTAGGTCGGCTGACAGCCTGTACGGGAGGTCTTGGAGATGAGGTGATGTCGCCAAAGATCTCTCGAACGGGATCGTAGCCGCCACGAATTGGGTTGTAATTCTGGCCACTGGTACGCGAGGGCAGGGATGAACTTTGCGGCTTTACGATGGGTTCATTGCTGTGGTCCATAAGGGCCTCCATGCCACGCGGGACTTTATCCGTGTCAAAGGTCATGAGGGCCTCCATGCCACGCGGTAACTCCTCCCGTTTGGGGGCCTTATGTGTGTGTTCGGGCTGGGCAGAGCCTGGCCTAGATTCGGAAGAGAGCGTGACGATGTCGGCGAGCTTGGCTTGACGCGTAGGAGGCGTAGCGGAAGAAGCGGCGGCAGCAGCGGCGAGGGATTTCGAGTCGGAACCGGCGTCCGTATCTTGGCCCGGGGCTGACTTTCTCTTCCTCTGGATCGGAGGTGCGTTGGGGTCGCGTGGCTTTCGAGGGCGGCGCACCTTAGGCGGGTCATCGGGATTCTTTTGCTTAACAGTAGAGCCGGGCTTACGACCGGGCTTCTTCCGAGGCAGGCCGGCAGCAGTCAGTCGAACTTCGGGTTGGGGTTGCTCGTTCCCCGTTAAGACACCAAATCGCGGTTGCGAAGGGTCGACGATAATCTCATCCATATCCATGTTGTTGGGATTACTTCGCAAAGGCGAGCCTGGGTCTGAAACAGAGCCGGAGGGTGGTGATGAAAGTCCTGGCGAGGAGCTGTCTGGCATAGCTGGCTCTCATCCACCACCAAAAGACACAACACCAACTAGGTTTGGTTGTGGACAAACAAGGTGTATGCACAGGAACCTGCAGGACGGAAAATCCAGATACACCCTTGTGGGCGTTTCTCCAATTAAGAGGAGCAGCTAGAGCAGGCCAGGTGAAGTGGCTAGCAGTATTGGTGGTGAATTGCAACTCTAGGTCGGGTTCACAGTCTGTTGTGAATGACCTCACTTTTTCCCTGAGTCAGGTGTAGGGAGTGGGCAGTAAGCGCGTCGCAGTGCGTTTGGTGGTGTTGTGCAGTGTCGGATTGGCTGCTTTTTTGGTGTGGAAGGGGGGTTCGGGGAATAAGTGGAATTATGTAAGATGGACCAGGTGCTGGTGCTGGTGGTGCCGGTGCTGCTGCTCTGATGAGCAGTTGGTCACCTGCGGTGTGGCCGTGCGGAGTCGTAGGTGGGAACTCGCGAATAACCTCAAAAGGCCCTCGGGTGGTTGTTTTTGACAACAACCGGCGTCTTTAAGCCACGAAAAAAGCTACTTTGGGGCTTGTGGGGACGAGTGGAGGATAGCAAAGGATGCAGCTGAGTGACACGAGCGAAAGGAGGGTATTTTGAAGATGTGTAGGATGGGGATTGTTGTCGGAATTGATGGATTAGTTGTATCTGCAGTCGAATTTGCAGTGTCGTGGTGGTTGTGAGGAGGGAAGAGGAGGGAGGAAACGGGTGCTGAGAAGAGGAGATGGGGATGGCTACGTTTTTGGGGGGAACGAGATTTATTTTTTGGGCCGACGTTTGGCTGCTGCGCGCAAGACCAGAAAAACGGGGCACGGAGCAGACGTGGATGGCCTCAGCAGGACGTTAGACGTGAAAGGTAAGGGAAATTTTATTATTAAACCCGAATTAGAGATGCGAACTAACTAGCTGGGGTGGGAGACTCATCGACGGGATCAGATGGGATGGCCTCAGGACCACGAGGGAAGGGAACGGGACTGAACGGGGGTGAATGAGAGAGCGGGGAGGGACAGATGGGAAGGAACGACCAACTAAGTGGGAATGGGAGCAAGGAGCCAGAAACACCAATATGACGGAGGTAAAGGTTGTGACTGGTGTAGATGGATGGGCCACAGCCAACGGGGGTGAGCAAAAGGCAATGGCAACGGCAATGGGAATGACTACAGGTAGCGGACAAGCAAGGCCAAGGAAGACCAGGTGAAATGACGGGAGAGTGGAGGTGGGAAGAGGAGGAGGCGGAAGGGGGAAAACACCAAGAAGATGAAGCGATGGCACCTTGTGAACGGGCCATCAGGGACAAGAATGAGAGCAAAAGGTGTACAACTTGTTAGCAACGACGCGGGATGTGCGGTGACGCTGCTGATGGTGAGGCGTCTTAACGTGGGCCAGACCCAGAAAGAAAACATGGACAGCCACGACGACGCAGAAGGCACGATAGGACAAGACCACGACCATGCAGGGCAAACGAACGACCAACCCGGTGCGAGAACCGAACCGAGAACCAAACCTCATCAAGACTGGAGACCGGATGGACACTAATGATTGAGAGTGAAGAGTGAGCAGCGGTCGAGTTTGTGTGTGAGCAAAAGGGATTGCCGCGGCAGGCAGGAAAAGGTAAGAAACACCAAGGTGCTGGAGGGGGAGGTGAGGTGAGAGCTGGGCTAGGTAGGCTGGCCACATGAGGAGTGCAGGTACAGGGTACGGATACTCTGTCCGCGGTACTGTGCTGTGCGTGCTGCCGTCTGCGTGTCGACAGTGTCTCTCGTTCCGGATGGATGCGGCTATATCAAATTTGGAGACCGAGAGATGCACTCCAATAAATGCAAGGTGAGTGAGATGGGCAGGTGGTGCGTGCGGAAAGGTACCTCGTTGTAAAAGGTCAAGCCAGCCCAGCCCAACCCAGCCGCGCGAGAGCCAAGCCCCAAGGAGAAGAGGAGCCGAGGCGTGGGGAAGCAAAAGGTAAGGAAGGAAAAGAAGGGGTCGTGGATTTTCCCATAGACCAAGAACAGGAAAGGGGAGCCGCGTGCAGTGCCTCAAGGCCTTGTTAGAATAGGGTACTTCGCTGTCAAGGATCCAGGCGCAGGTACAGAGCACCAACATTTTGCTGGGAGGGAACCTCAAGTCATCCAGTCGTTCGCACCGCCGCGGGGTGGAACGTTCTGAGCAGTGGATCACGGCGGGACCTGCGCGTCTGACGTTGAACCACGCTCGAATTCCATTTCTGGTCTAGCGTTCCAGATAACCGCGCGTATTGCAGGGATTCTGTGTAAGCCAGCCGAGCCCGGCGTGTAGACATAGCTTTCTGGAGCTGTCCAGGGGTTGGCCAAGAAAGAGAAGAGAGAAGCTATCTGCGGAAGGTTAATAAGTAGTAAAGTACCTCACGTGAAGGTAAGTACCTACCGTGTCGGAAAAAAACAAGAATGATCAAGATCTGCTCAGGTGCCTCCCTAGCCGCAGGTACTATATAGAGTAATATGCAATACATTGAGGATGACAGCTTTATGCTGCTATCTGAGGACTTCTCTTTTCGTCTCCCCATGTCTCCAGGTACCTGGATTGAAGCCTCGTGGCTGCAGTCTCACCAACGGAGGTTGGTAGCCTTGGTAGCTCACGGATGCTGCGCTGCTAGCGCTACAAACGGATGAAAGACATGTTGCAGAATCTGCAACAAGCCACAAAATCAAGACAACTTGTGCATAATTCTTTCTTTACTTCTCGGGCGGCTAGATCAGTGTCTTCTCTATGTCATGCCGTCTGCTGCAGATACCTCGATTCGTCAATCGGAAATTGCTTTGGGTATTCAGTCCGAGATGGCAAGACATGCTTGGCGCGATAGCTCAATTCGATATGACGCAAAGTACGATTTGATCTCGTGAAGACCAAGAAACACATTCCATAAAGAAAACTATCTAAGCGAACCGTGTACCACGCGGAATTTTTTTCTCATCCTAAAACACGGTCCAGCAGGTTTCGTATCACAAAGCAATCGTTGTCAATCAAGTGGAAACACGAAGAAGAAGAAGGCCCCAGCACGACCGGTCGGGTCCCGTCCCAGGCGGTTTTCTGGAAATTCCGACGGGGGACGATCGGCGCTAATGCAGATGGCTGCAAGCTGTGTGGCTCAGTCCCGCATGTCAGCCACAACTTTAAACCGGCGCATTCTCGGTGAGCCTCTACAAGTACTCCGCACGGAGTCGTCAATGGAACACTGGATACTTACTCAGTACCTAGGTGCCTACCTACCTAGGTAGTATGCGTTGGCAGCGTTGGCGTTCCCCACCCGCCGTTGAGATTAGTATCACAACATCAGTGCAGTGAGCGGACAAACCAAAGTTCGCGAGGTTTCTCTTCGAGAAATGGCAAGAAAGCAATTTATTATGAGATGCATCAATTGTCAAATTTCCGCGTTTTGGACTTTAGTGTACCCCAGCCCATCCGAATTGAGCTCTTTTGAGATGTGCCGCACGGGCAGTGCCGAAGAAGGCAAGGAGCGTTTACGCAGGGGCCCCGCGCTGAGCTGAGCAGAATCGACGCAATCAAAAAGGGAACGTCACTCGGGTACCCCCCAAAAGAAAAAAGTAAAGGAAAGGAAGAGAAAAGCAAAGGAAAGCACCCCCACCTTGCTGTTCCTGCCTGCAGTTATCGACCCGCGTTCCTGCCACCATCCCTCCTTTCCCTGGTAGAGAGCTATCGTCACATTACCTACTCTACTACCTCGAAACAGCACCAAGTCATGGATCCGACACTTCTGGTAGGCGACATTGTCGAAAAAAAGGTACCCGCCAAGCCCGTCGAGTTCGACGACTTTGACGCTGCACCGACCGGATTCCCAGCACACAAAAAGCGCACACGGGTTTCGGCCTTTAAACAGCAGCGGCAAGTCAAGCCAGTTTCGGGGGCTCAGGCCGCGACGACCGCACCGGATTCGAAAGAGAATCAGGTTCCATCGCGATCAAACAATGGAAGTTCTGCGAGGGCCGCCTTCGAGGCGTCTGAGAAGCAGCGCATCGACCGGGAAAACAGACAGAAGCTGGAGGATATGACCCCGGAAGAGATTGCGCGAGAGAGGCAGGAGTTGATGGATTCCTTGGACCCCGCTCTGCTACAGAGACTCCTTGGAAGGGCGAACATTGACGAGCAACACGGTCCGAACCCCTTCGACCCGCCAATCGCGAAAGACGCAAAGGTCGAGAGCTCTGCCGCGCCAGTCCCGACTTCAGAGATCAAGGTTGAAGATACATCTGCATCACCGAAACCTCAACCGGCGCCCAAGTCTGCGACTCCAAAGAAGGCGACAGTATCCCCGGCTCTGGTGGACGAGGATCAAGCACATGCCGCCCCTCCCGAAAACCTCTTCCCCTTGAATGACCAGCCCGATAAAACGCACTTCCCGGTTCCGCCTGCCCTGCCCGATCTAGACCCCTCCGATCCCGATTTTCTCACGACGCTTCATGAAAAGTTCTTCCCGAATCTCCCAGCCGATCCGAGCAAACTCGCCTGGATGGCGCCCATTCCAACCGCCGACAGCCCAGCCGACCGCGAGTCGCCGTACTACCCGGGCCAGTCGTCTCTGCCCATCGCGGCGCTCCGTTTCGATTTCCGCGGAGGTCTCATCCCCCCTCGTCTAAGTCGGTCGATTCCCGTATCCAAGGGTCTGCATCATCACGGCCAGGCCCCAGAGGCCGCCGGCTACACGGTTGAGGAACTCTCCATCCTGGCCAGGAGCGCGGTCCCGGCGCAGCGCTGCATCGCCTTCCAGACGTTAGGGCGCATTCTCTACAGGCTGGGTAAGGGCGAATGGGGTACGGGGGAGGAGGACAGCTTGGCGAGGGGGATCTGGAGCAGCGTGCAGGAGGGCAGAGTGCTGGACAGTCTAGCAGAAGCGGCCATCGTAGAGGATGGCCACCGCGGAAGCCGCGCCTATGCCACGGAAGCTTTGTGGTTGTTCGAGAAGGGAGGTTGGAGAGAGCAGTGGTCTGGAAGGTAAAAAGCGTGCTCCCTCATGAGGTAGTGGATGGTCGCCCGCGCCGAGAAGGGTGCGATGCGAGTCGGCGTCACGATTCACAAGACCTTGTTCCTGACTCGGGTAGCAGCGCCCAGTCGGTGATCAATAATCCCTTTCCATGTGATAATGACCAGCGTTTCGATCGCAAGCTCCTTCCGAAATGAACTGGTGGAGATATCATCCCTCATCCATGGCGAGAGAGCTAGACATCAGATCGATCCAAACGAGCCCATGGCGCTACGGTTTCTCGATCGGGTTCTTGTGTCAACACCTTTCTTTCAAAGCTGCGGGCGCCCAGCCGGAAGAGAAACACGAGCTTTGCGGCCCCAGGCCGGATCAAACGGACTTGTGGGGGAAATCCCTTGCTAAGCTGTGCTTGGCGGCGTTCGGATTTTCTTTCGAGCCTCGCCTTTGTATGTCCAGCTGAGCGGTACGAGTTTGGGGTCCGCGAGCACGTCGCGGGGAAGCATACTTGCGAGAGTATCGCAAGTTAGTTACGCCTCTGAAAGTCTGTTGTCCAGAGCAGGGGTGTCTCGATCAGGTAGTGGTAGCGTAAAAGCGTATTGCTCATCGTTTCCGACTATAGACAGACATACGAATTGCAGACCGAAGAGCTTGACATTCTGAAAATCAAAGGAAGATCGTGCGTCATGCCTGTTTTGTGAATGGTTCACGATGTCCTACAGTGCTAGGTCGGAAATCGGACCACGCTATAATCCCAAAACCAGGGCGCGGCCAGGTGTCTGGCCTTGGTATTCCGGTCTTGAATTCCCCCGGACATGCAATGGTTGTTAGGGACCAGAATATGCCAAGAATGGAGATGGCACAATCACAAAATTTCAGGTAAGCGCAAATCTTCAGTCTTCAGATTCAACAAGAACAAAGCGAACGAAGCATATGGGGAAGCACAACGCTGGCCCTATCGGAGTGGGTGGGTACCTATCCCCGGACGAGAGCCCCGGATGAAGCGGGCATAAGGAAGACAAGCCATTCTCGTGTTTGATTCTCGGCTGACGAGGTCAACAAAACGGGCGCCCGCTGTAAATCTCGTTGATTTTGCACCCGTCACTCTCGGCAGGCTTGATCGAACCGTCCCGTTGGGCCCACCCTTTTCCGGCGAGGCACTGGCGCAGCTTGTGATGAGTCCTGACTCGGCTTCGCAGGCTCGTCCGTGGACGGGAACGCCCGTACGGGCTTGCAATCCGGCCGATTGAGGCGGCACACAGCCCCGGGGCTCGTCAAAAGCTGTACTGTTATATCTTGCCGGGAGCATAGTAGCGAGAAACCGCGAGGGCATCTAGGGATGGTCCCTGGATGAACGTCAGCATCGTCCCAAGACAGACTTTTTATACGTTCCAGAAGCTCTCAACTTTGACTCGGTCGACCACTCACCCATCTCGAAAGTTGAGACGATGGTGTCTGTACGACCTTCACCCCGCCCAATGGATCTGCCGGCTGTTGCTGTATCCATTCCGAAACGGGCCTGCAGACGTGCTGGTGGTCGCCGAGAAGGCCTGGAACGCTAGCATCTTGGGCTTCGCAGCCGATCAAGGTGAGTAGACTAGCCAGGAATATGGCAAAGCTTACTCGCGCCAGCTCAGTCGAAAGCTCCTCCTACTCAGTGTAGAGACCATGAACACCCTAGCCGACAGTCAGACAGGCTGGCACTACTTCACTCAATATGTATCCCTCCACTCCCCCTCGTGATCAGTGTGTGGTGCAACTGCGAGAAGGTCTATATACTACCCGCGGCCCCGCGGCCCCGCGATCACGACCGGACTTGTCGGGTCACTCCTCTCCCACCGGTGTCTCGCCACTGGACGGACGCCAATGTTTGGAAGTGCGAGGTCCTCGTCTACGAACACATCGCTGCGATGGGACCGGCATGATCGGTGATGGACTCCGCCCCCGCTACAGGTCCGATCGGAGCGGCGCCGCCGCCCCCAGGGGAGACGCCCAACTTTGCGCATCCGCGAGATGTTGTCCACACGGCCCACATTGCCTTCATGGTTGTCGTGCAGGTTGTGGTCGTCGTCTTCTTCTTTATCCGGGTTTGCGTCAAGTTGTCGGCCGCTGGAAGGTTTCGACTTGAGGATTGTGGGTTTCCGGGTTGCATTTGTGGTATGAGAAATACTGGCTGACGTTGCGCTTTCAGGGAGTTGTTTCGCTGGATGGGTGAGTCTCGTGTTGTTTCGGCGAAAGTTGTCCACCACGTTGACTCGATCAGCTCTTCACTGTGCTCCTCAACAGCACCGTGTTCTTCAGTAAGTCGAGCGCTGTAGTTTAAATAACCGTTGGCTGATACTCGGTAGAGCTCTATCACGGTGCGGGTTATCACATTTGGGAAACCACTGCAGAAAACAATTTTCAGCTGCAAAAGGTTAGTGACACTGCGAAACAACACGAAAGTCAGTAACCAAACCAGAAAGTGGATTTACGTGGGCACCCTCTTCTACACGCCTGCGGCCTTCTTCACAAAGGTGGCCATCCTGCTCCTCGTCGTGAGGGTGTTCGCCGTCGACAGACTGGTCGCTCGGGTACTTCATGGCCTCCTGGGATTTTTACTCATCTGCTACGTCCCTGCACAGATCGCCAAGGGACTCGTCTGCCTACCAGTCGAGGCGTTTTGGGACAGGTCGATTCGAGACTTCAAGTGCATCGACCAGACGAAGCTCTTCATCTACGACACAGCGCTCGGAATCGTGTCGGACTTGGTCATCCTGCTTGTGCCGGTCATCCTGACGTGGACGTTGAATGTCCCTGTCATCAAAAAGGTCAAGATCGTGGGCTTGCTGGGGGCCGGTGGCGTTGCGGTTGGAGTGACGGCGTACCGCATGTACTTGGTCGTCAAGTTCGAGAATACCACAGACCCGACAGTCGACTTTGTCTGGCTCGATTGGACCGTGTAAGTCATACTCGATACATGGGCGAAATCGGCTGACAGATGAAAGAACGGGAGAGCTCGCCATCGGGCTGGTGTGCGCCTGCTTGCCATCGATCAACTACCTCGTCGAACGGCGTGACAACAGGAGGTCCTCGCCCAACGTTCCAAGAACATCGAGTTCGTGGTGGTCCAGGAGGTCGAGGAAGTACTACGACGTTCTTTCATCATGGGGAATGAGCTGCCGGTCGAAGTTCGGAGGAAGAACTCGGGCCGCTACTTTGCTGCAGAACACCAACACCAACACCAACGCAGCTACCACCATCACGGGGACGACGCCCGAATTTTCTGCAATCGAGCTTGCGGGCACGCCTGGATCGGAATGGGGCGAACCGCGGCAAGAAGACTACGACGTCGAGCTCGCGGTGCTTTCGAGACGAGAAACGGATCCAATTGAGGGGACTGGGCCGCTCAGGAGGGAGGAAAGTTGGCTTGCTCCGCTGCCTGTGTTGAAGCCGCTGCCAGATGTTGGACGGGAATGTCCGGATTGAACGAACTCGTTCGACTTTCCCAAACTTTTGGGTCACTGGCAACCGCTAACGACGATGGCCGACTCTGCATCACCTGGGCTACACATTTATAGGTTCAAAAGAGAAAGCATGTAATGAGCCCGATTTTCGCTGCCTGGACCGCCTGTAAAACCTAGGTCATCACCGAAACGAACCGCTAAAGAAGCAATGCGCTGTACCGCCGAAGAAAGATCGTTGCATTCTGGTAAGCAAAATGAGTTGTCATTGTCGTTGCCAGTGTACTTACAAATAGCGCAGACATCGGAGGCGTATGGCCAGATTTCTGCGGTAGGAGATGACAGCGAATCATTGATCGAAGGGTCGACAAAACGACAGCTTCCTCTAACAAGGAATGGAAGAGGCTTGCAATCTGCAGGGTAATGCGAAGACGGTAGAGCACAGCACTGTATGCGGTTCATGCGGAGTTCGTGACGGATCGAGACGTGCCAGTGGCTGCCGGTCCTCACAACCTGAGCGTTCAACGTTAGGTTGAGTGCTTGGCATCCATTCCAACAACAGGACGAATGATGGAAGTCACATTATTTGCATAAGATAGACATCATCGTAATATCATGAGGCGAATAGAAGGTGATATCATCAGGACAAAGCGAATAATTCAATTCACTTTGAACAGAGCAGCCAGTCCATTTTCCTTGCGATAGGTAACTGGATCCACTCTTTATTAGGTACCTACCTTAGCTCCCAGTTTGATTGCAGGGCGCCTCAGGAGCAAGAGCATGGCCCTGGACACTGACTGCCGGCGAAGAGGTAGGGAATAATGCCGTGGCCTGATTGGCTGTCAGTTGGATGGACTCTGAAGGGAGCAGCCGGGACTACGGATACAAGTAGGCGCTTCTTTCCGTACCTATAGTAAGGTACCTAGGTAGGTACCTATGGATGTACAGAAAGGTGACACCCAAAGGTCAGCCTTGTAACGGAGCTCGGCAAAGTCCAGAGTGACGGAATGTGTACGGAGGCACCTGGTTGATTTCCTGTCTTACATAAGACGGGCAGTTCACCATGCGTGTTTGCAGACCGTGATTTGTTTGGGCTGACGGATCCGCTAGGTCCCTTTGGACATGCGGCAAAGTACCTTCTCCCCAAGAACAGCACATGCTGGCCAGTCACATCAACCACCTGTAAGGATTGTATTCACTGGCCATCCGCCATGTCAGGGGCCTAAATACCCCTAATTGCCCTCCTGGTTGGGTAGGTAGTTTCCGACTTTGGGTACCTACCTACAAGTAAGTCCACCTAAACGTCAGGCACCTCAATGAAGGCAGGGTTCCTTGGGCACTGAGCACTGAGCACTGAGCACTGCCAGGCGCTCGCTGTCGTGGCCGAGGCCTAGGCAAACTCGCGAAGACGACCGACGCAGGTGGAAAAAAATATTCTCAAAATCCCACTTCTTCTCTTCTTCCCTTTTCCCTCCTCCAGCCCACCACAACAACACGCACCGTTGCACGCCAATTCCCCCTCTCAGGGTGCTTCTCCCCATTCCCCTTCTCTCCTCCTCGCGTTCTTCCCGATTTTTCTTCCTTGGGTCCTTGTCGCCTCGCCCATAGGCTCGATCATAGCTTACAGCCGTCGTTCTGCCCAGTCCGTCGTCTGCCTTTTGCACCGCAACGCATCGCATCGCCTCTGCCAGTGCCTGCACATCTCGATCATCACCGGACCAGGCTGAATTAGACCGGCAACGTAAGCCATCTATCATCGAGTCACACGTCAGCCGGCAACAACTTTGAAAGACGAAACACCTCTGTGCTACGTCTATCAGAAGCGACATCGGGTCACAAAACAAACCATTCCTGCCGTCTGCATCGTCCTGTTTCTGACGACGCCGTCGACGACAATTCGGACACACAAAGCTCCTTTGCTGCTGCATCATAAACAAGGGTGCCTTCGGACCGTAGACTGACGCAAACGAGCCCACATTGCAACACAATCATCTTTCGGTCCGCCTGCTGTCTTTGTCCGTCCGCTTCAGCGACGTCGAATATCGATACCAACGACAGCCACTGAAGAAGAACCAATAATCCATCCCAAGAACGTTAAATCCATCTTCGACCAAGACATCTGCTCTAGATACACACTGTGACTTTGACTAGTTATGGCGTCCTCATCTTTGCAGTTTGCCTACCGAACCCAGAAGGGCATCGGCCTGTTTGATGCTGCCCCGGCCTACCAGCCGCTCGCTGGGTTCAACAAGCCTGAAGGGAACCTCCGGTGTTGTGCCTACTCGCCCTGTGGCCGCTATTTTGCCTGGGCCAGCCCCGAGGTCGTCACTGTTGTTGACGCCTCTAGCGGCTCCGAGGTTCTTGCCCTGCCCATCCTCAACGTCTACGAGCTCGGTTTTTCTCCCCTAGGTAACTTCATCGTCACATGGGAGCGCCCCGCCAAGGACGAGAATGGAGACGCAACCAAGAACCTGAAGGTATGGCGCACCGTCGAGGACGGTGTCGCCGCCGCCGACAAGCTGCCTGTGGGCAAGTTTGTCCAGAAGAATCAGAGGGACTGGAACCTTCAGTACACGGACGACGAAAAGTTCTGCGCCCGCCAGGTCACCAACGAAATTCAGTTTTACGAGAGCCACGATCTCGGTACCGTCTGGAACAAGTTGAGAGTCGAGGGTGTCGCCGACTTTGCTCTGGCCCCTGGCAAATCTCACTCTGTTGCCGTCTTCGTCCCCGAACGCAAGGTGAGTCGGTCCGTCGGGACCGCGTCATGACCAGTTCCTGCTAACACACTTTAGGGCCAACCCGCTGCTGTCAAGGTCTTCAACGTCCCCCAGTTCACCTCGCCCATCTCTCAAAAGACATTCTTCAAGGGTGACAAGGTCCAGCTCAAGTGGAACAAGTTGGGGACTAGCATCCTCGTCCTGGCTCAGACCGAAGTGGACAAGTCTAACAAGAGCTACTACGGCGAGACGACGCTCTACCTGCTCAGCGTCAACGGTGCTTTTGACGCTCGCATCACCCTTGACAAGGAGGGCCCCATTCACGACGTCTCCTGGTCTCCGAACTCGAAGGAGTTTGGTGTCGTGTATGGATATATGCCCGCCAAGGCCACCATCTTCAACCACCGCGCCGTTGCGACCCACTCGTTCCCCCTCGGGCCCCGTAACACCATAATTTTCTCGCCTACTGGTCGCTTCGCTCTGGTCGCTGGCTTTGGTAATCTGGCTGGCCAGATTGACGTTTACGATCTCGAGAAGGATTTCCGCAAGCTGCACACCATCGAGAGCGGAAACCCCAGCGTTTGCACCTGGAGCCCGGACAGCCGCTATATCATGACGGCCACCACGTCTCCTCGTCTCCGCGTCGATAACGGCGTCAAGCTGTGGCACGTCACTGGCCCACTCATGTACAGCGAAGATATGGTTGAGTTGTACACGGTCCTTGTCAGACCCCAGGCCGCGGAAAAAGTGGCCGGAGGTGATCTTCTGAACCCTGTGCCCACCCCGCACGCATCTGCTACCACCTATCTTGGCTCTGTTAAGACGCCGAGCAAGCCAGCTGGAGCCTACCGCCCCCCTGGTGCTCGTGGCAACGCCACACCTCTTCACTTCAAGCGGGAGGATGAGGGCGGCGCAGCCCACGTGAGCATGCCCAACGGAACGGCGCCTATTGGACCTAACGGATTCGGCCGCCCCCGCCGTGCTGTGCCCGGTGCCGAGCCTGTTCCCGGCGCCAACCCGAGAGTTCCCGGAGCTGACACCGCCGATGCCGATGAAAACTTGTCAAAGGCGGCGCTCAAGAACAAGAAGAAACGTAACAACAAAAAGAAGGAGGGCGACGCCAACCCCGAGGGCCAAAATGGCGGTGGTGCCTCGCTGGCCCCGCCCCCGCGTGACTTTGGATCCGGATCTGGCCACGAAGGTCGTAGCCCTGAGCGTCGTGGCGGCGCCGGAGCTAACAACAGGCACCGCAGCCACTCTCGGAACCCGGGTGCGCCTCGTAACAGGAGCAACACCCACCGTCAGAACGGGGCGCCCCAGCTGCCTAATGCGCACGGTCAGGCCGCCGCCGTCAACAACGCCGCCGCCGACAACTCGCAGAACCCAAACGCGAAGAAAGTTCGCAGCCTGCAGAAGAAGGTGCGCGCCATTGAGGATCTCGAGATGAGGCTCGCTGGCGGAGAGAAGCTCGAAGAGACCCAGATGAAGAAGATTAACACCAAGTCTTCTGTGCTCAAGGAGCTTGAAGTCCTCGAGAAGGAGGGCCACTGATCTGACCGCATTATGGGCCACGAGCCCCTGGATTGCGACAGCGCATCCGGGGATGTCATCGACACGTGAAGTAAGGCTTAAACAAGACGATACCATAGGTTTCACGAGAGAAAGCTTGGGTCTTGATTCGGCGCAGACCACTTGGGAATGCCATTGCATGGAGCGAATACGTCTGTTAGTTACAACTATTATGGGACTAGACAGCATCGTACTAGTAAATTGAGTAAGCTTCTGAAGTCTATTTGTTTTCGTGGGGGTGTCATGCGCATGTGGAATTGCTGTCGTGTCATGGGTGTGGATAGTAGGTGTCAAGGCCTAGTCACTCCACGTGTCTACTCAGTGTGATTCGAAGTACCATCTATTGTTGTTTTCGAGCGATGACTCTCGTATGAGGAACCCTTGTGTAACCACCATTTCAGTCCACAGACATACCAAGCATGGCTGTTTCGCTGACTACCAGCGGCGGGGGTTCCTGAGACCGTGATAAACCGCAACGAGCGCGCGTATCTGTCCATGGTCGTTCAGTCCGCTGGGCTCTACGTGACACGAGTATAAATCCTCCTCTCCTGGGCTTCATGCCGGTAATGGAGCCAACACGAGGGGGAGGTGCTCATTACATGCCAAGTCCACTCAAGACAGTGGCCCCCGAGACAACATTAAGGCTATTGCGTACGATGGGCCCTGGATCCGACCACGAATGAGGAACGCGAGAGCTCCAGGCGTCAAGAGAAGACAAATGCAAGCTGCTGCATGGTGGGGATACTAAAGTTGACTTTGCAGCAGGACGAAAATGTGACGTCGTGAAAAATGTATGCTAAGCGAGATAGATCCCAAAGCATACTCATGTGACATCCGCAGTCCTAGCGTGCCGTATGGTCCCGAGTTCCCGTTTCAATTCGTGCCGAGAAGGTAGTATTACTTCCAATGTGAGTGCGTGAGATGTGGTGGATGCCACTGACAGCGCTTCGAAAGACGGATACCATAATATCGTCTATATAGACTGAGCAATATCTTGTGTGACTTTTCCCGCCAGGTACCACAAAACAAACATAGACCCTCGTGCTCATCCTGTACCGGGTGTCTGTGGCAAGAGCAATTTGCTCGGCCAGCGTCCAAGTTATTTGTCTGTGCCAATACTGCAACAAAAGCACCCCTATGCCGCCATGTCCCTCCTCAACTTCTTGACCATCTTCCTTAGTCCCTTCACTTGCTTCTCCAGCTTCCGAATTCCTTTCACGGTGTTGTCCCTGTCCGAACGGACGGCCGCATTCTGAGCCCTGGTGACGAATTCAAGAGCGTCATCGAAAGTGGCGATGCGATTGGCACCACCCCGGCCAGTCTCATCTGAACTGATAGGAACGGTGGGTCGAGGAGTGGAAATGCCCAGAGATGACCGCGGAGGCAGGTCTCGTTGCGCTTGTTCTCCGGTTGCGAGAACTTGCCTCTTTCGTCGTTTAGATACACAGGCATGGACATCTTCGTCCTCAGAATGATCGGTGATGGTGAGTGAATTGCCAGTATCGCTCAGCGGAGGTGTGATCATGGCCACGGCGACATGCGGGGGCTTGCACGGTGTCGTTTCAAGGGCACCCTTTTTGGAGTGGAAGGAAAGTACTGGAGTGAGAGGATCCTTCTTGACGACTTTGGCTCTTTTGGGGCCGGGGACTTCGGGGCTGCTGCTCAACTCGTAGCTTGGTCTCTTCTTGCTTGGTTCCTTTTCCGACACCGAACATTTGTTCGCTGGCGCCTCATATCGTCCGCCGCTGCTCAAGTTGTGGCTCGATCTCATGACATGGCTCTTTCCCGAAATGAAAGACTTGTAGGCCGGCTTGTCATATTCTCCGTCGACAGTCAGCTCTGGGAAGAGACGCGAGGCGTCCTTGCGCCAGACCTGGAGGACCTTGGTTGCTTTGCCCTCACTCCGCTTCCAGATAGTATCCTTCAACTGCGGATACTGGACGCATAGCAGTTGCTCCCGGGCAACTGTGATGTTTTCTCCGTGCCACCAGACGCTCTGCGCCGTGGGCATCAAGTGACTGACGAAACATCTGCTGAGAAATTCTTGGTCGGAGTCCGTCAATAGACTGGAGGCTAGACGAGGCTTTTCGTGATTCCAGTGATCAATCTCTGCGGTGAGTGCCAGCAAAGCCAAACGGTCCTCCACTGTTGACTGGTGATCAGAATCTGGTTGTACCATCCTGAGGTTCGTGAGCCGTACATTCCGAATTTTCGAAGGAAGGGACAACCTACGTTCCGGCTGATCGCAAACAACGTCAGGTAAGTTGCGATTGCTGTGTTCCGATCACGTAGGTCGGGGCACAGGAGTGGATACAGGTCGATACGGGTTCAAGGTCCTTCGATAAACAGCGCCATGAGGTATGCTACTGTTGATGTGCAGAGAGAGAGAGAGAGAGACAGAGGGAGAGATTTCGGGCAGATGCAACGGAGAAGGGGGAGGAAGGCAAATGTCGATGGACCTTAGGAGAGAAAGAGCCACTTGTGAGTGCCGGGTGATCTCCCGAGCCGTGCCTACTCGAATCGGAAAGTAGCGAGGTAACGTGGTTGTGTGTCTCGAGACCCTTACTACAGGAGGCGCGACTGCCAAACGTCCATAGTAGACAGCTCGGATGGAAGAATGCTGGTATCCGAAGGTCAATTACAAGTGTGGCAACAACTCAATGCTTCAATCTGTTAGCCTTGTCTCTGAAAATGTAGAGTTTGTTCTGAGCTAGGACAGCGTGGTGTAAAGAGACTCGGAGGAGATACGCCACGCCCATATGGGCTTTGCTTGACATCATTTTGTGATCGCTACTGTGTCTAGCTAGGTACGAGTACAACTCATCAAGTTTTCGGGGAAACAAGTTGACCACTCTCTAGTATTCTCCTGGCTTGGTTTAATGTTGCTTTGCAATGCACCCTGAGCCACTACGTTCGGAAGAGAAAGTGGGAGCTCGCACTGCAAGTAAGATATGCGGCTTGATAATATACCGTTGACCACGTGATTGTATATGTAGCACAAAAAGCCAGTCGGCTTTGAACCCAAGCAACATCCAAGATACCTGGCGGATTCCAAGGAAGAGCTCCGTGAGACAGTTGAAAACCTATTCCCTGCGCCGTCGCTGCTGCCAAACGAGCGTTCACTACGCAACAAGAAAGAGAGCTCCTTACTCTCAGGTAAGCAGCTATTGACACACACCAGATTTTCCCTCCTCTTCCTCGTCATCGGGTACTATTATCACCGTCATCTAGACGTCTTTACCCCGAATCTTCGTGTACAGGCTTGTGTCAAAGAAGTTATAGTTGGGATCCAGTTCGCAGAACGGGTGTTGAGATAGGAGCACGT
Source organism: Colletotrichum spinosum (assembly GCA_004366825.1). Lineage (NCBI taxonomy): Eukaryota > Fungi > Ascomycota > Sordariomycetes > Glomerellales > Glomerellaceae > Colletotrichum > Colletotrichum spinosum. Next base: position 345,125 of record QAPG01000028.1, on the reverse strand, counting down.
CTGCCGTTGGTCGCTCAAGGGGGTTTCTGCATCATGTTAGCTAAGAGCTGCCATCGGAAGGGTCCCAACTTACACAGTGAAACAGTCCAGCATAAAGGCGATTGCTAACGGACTGATGGTTTCGCGGACCTCGTCGGGAATAGGTGGTGTCTCTCCGTTGGCGATTTTGTAAATGGCACCCACAGCCTCCTCTTTGGACCATGGGCGTCGACCAGCGAACATCTCCAAGACGACACATCCCAGACTCCAGATATCCACCTTGGCGCTGTATCCCTTACCCTCGGAGCGAATGACCTCCGGGGCCATCCAGAACACAGACCCCTGCATCGAGTTGGACTTGTCGTTGCCATAGATGTTGTCCGTTTTCTTGGATATACCAAAGTCGGAAATCTTGCAGGTGCCATCGAGATCCAACAGAATGTTGTCGGCCTTCAGGTCACGATGGAGGATACCTTCTCGGTGAAGGTAGGCGAGACCAGAGAGCATTTGTCTGGTGAGCGAGGAGACAACCGACTCCTCGAACTTGCCATGCTTCCGCAGGCATGATCCGATACTACCACCAGAGATATATTCGAGGAAGATGCTGATTGACGTCTCCTTGCGCTCACAGCCGAGATACTGCACGATGTTGACATGGTCGAGATGCTGCATGGTCTCGATTTCCTGGTCGAGAGCGGCGACTAGCTCTCGCATCTTTGCCTTGTCACCTTGTGCTGCCTTGGGGTTCACCTCGACCTCCTTGACGGCCAAGAACTCTCCAGTTGTTGCATTCATACCGAGGTAAACGCGGCCGTAGGTACCCTTGCCGATAAGCTGACCCTTGAACCAGCGGAACGTGGTCTGGCGCTTGGGCAAGGTGTCTTGGGGTATCTGAGGCATGATCATGCTGCCTCGCTGGTCCGGGCGAATTTGCACAATGTTGGCGTTGAACATTTTTGTGCTCTTCCTCCTCATCAGCGCCGAGGTGTTCTGGCCGCTCTGTCCAGGTTGCGTGGTCGTGGTAGTGAAACGCTTATTCGCCTCGTGGGCGCCTCGGGCAACTTCGCGAATGGACTTCATGCGGCCGAGACCGCCCAATCTCCTAACGCTCCTCTGGGCCACCGATGCGACCGAGGCCGGACGCTCCAGTGCCTTGAGGGTAGACTCGTCCGAGCCCAGAGTGTCGCTGTCATTGTAGAATGAACGATTGGCGGCACCCATAGCGACGCGCAGGCTCGGAGGGGGAGACTGGGGTGGAGGTGCCGAAGGGCCCGGGGTAGTCTCTTTCTCCTCGGCCTCGGCGATGGGTGACGGAGGCGAGGGCTCCTCGGCGCCCTCTTCCAGGACAGGTTGATCCAGGTCCAGGTTCGGGAAGAAGTCGTCGAGGTTGTTGATGAGGGCATCGGTAGTAGGGCGGTTGGCCCACACGTCCTTCTCAACAAACGACTTCCTGCGGCTCAGCTTGCTGTCTTCCGACTCCCAGCCCTCCGAACCCGGAGTGTTTGGAGTTCTGCGAGCGCTCTTGCCACTGCGCGCACTCATCAGAGCGTCATCTTCCTCGCCCTGGCCTGATGTGCCCTGAGACTTGGGCGAGTTGAAAGATACCGATTGCTTCTTCTTGGACTTGGCAGTATTGACTGTCAGGGTCGGCCGCTTGTCATTGTCCTCATCTGGCGAATCATCACCGTCAAAGATGCGTGTGATCTTGGTTGGTTTGCGACCAGCAATAGGAATGGCGAACAAGCCGTCATCTGAATCATCTCCAGAATCATCCTCCTTGGAACGAGGGGGCTTGTCAAAGCTGACCTCCGTATCGAGGAAGTCAAAGTCCGGCCCGTGAGACTTTCGCCGATGGGCCGGTGGTTCCTCATAGGAGGGAATTTGGGGTGGGTTGGCGGAACTGGGACTGATCTCACGAGATCGTACCCGTTGGCCTGTTGAGTGAATCTTAGCGACCATACTATTTTTGGATCTTTGTCTCATTAATGGAGTCCCGCCGGGAGAATAATCAGGCACGACGAAGGGCAGGTTCCCACGACTCCAGGTGAGAGTGCCAGGTGAGCCAGACGCCGAGGGACTGCCCCGGTCTGAAAAGGACTGGCCCAAGTCCACCGATGAAATTGCGCCCTTACCTCGGTCAGAGTAGTCGCCACTCATAACTGATTGCGATGATACACGGCTGGGAGATTTTGACTTCCTGTTGTTCGACGCCGTGTGGCCCACGGCCCCCAGGCCTCTACCCATGCCCACGAGCGCCGCCCCAATGCCGCTAACGGGCTGACTGTTTGTCTTCTTCTTCTTGTCCAGGTTTTGACCAGGTAGCTCCATGTCCTCGAATAATGTCGATGGCCTTCGCGGGGCAGACATGCCGTCTGACGACCTCATGGAATTACCCGTCTTTCTGCTTAGGGAGTTCGCCTTGAGCAGAGTAGCGGACGGGTCGCTGGGTGGTGCAGGAGGTTTCCGCACGGGGAATAAGACATCAGGCTTCTTGTCCTCGTAGGGCGATTGGCGCGGCTGGTCAAAGTCAACAGTCCTGCCATGAATGCCGTATGGCGTGGATACGCCTTCTGGCCCGTTTCCTGAGCCGTCTTTCAACGCCGCGCGTCTCCTCTTCTCGAGATAATCGCGCTGCTTCCGCTCCATCTCTGCTCGATATTCGTTCCCTTCCTGTGCAAGCATCTTGTCATCCATGCCCTCGCCGGTCAAAGTGTTCTGTCTCGACGTCGGTGGCGACGAGCTAGATCTCGTCCGAGACACACCGTTCAAGCGGTCGTAAGCTTCTTCATCAATGGATGCATGAGCAGTACCGCCATTGGAACCGGCTGAGCCTTGAGTCGCGTGGCCCGCAGGACGCACGAAGAATTTGAGAGAGCCAGTAGCGTCGCCCTTGACTTTGCGACTGGTCGTCAGCTTCTGGTCGTCCAGAGGCAGATCATGATCCAATTTGCCGAGCTCCGTCAGGAAGATCTGCGAACCGAGCCAATCCGTCAAGCCGAGATTGCTGCATACGATATGGCGTAGGTGTGTTGCCGACTCTGCGTCGGTGATATCGCACATACGGTAGTTGTATCCGTCCATCGTAGCCAAAACAAAAGTCCTAACCGGGACAGAACGTCTTGACTTTGAGCCATCCTTCTCATGGATCAGATCCAAGGACGTCTCGCTATGGTTGCCGAAGCGCGATCCGAACGAGTGAGACTTGAAGTTGAGCGCAGGCGAGGTAGGCGACTCCAGGTCGTCAGGACTCGGGAAGCCATCTTCCTTCTGCTTCTTCTTTCTAGAGAGAAAGCTCAGGAAACTCTTTGAGTCCTTGGCGGACGAGGGCGGTTCGGTGCCGGCGGAGCGATCGCCGTTTGAGTCTTGAGGTGATGGACGTCCACCATCTTGACCCAACCTTCGGATGTCGTTGTTGCTACGACTAGCTTGGATCATGTCGGCAATATTCATACCACTCCTCAGCATCTGGCTGGCTTCAGGGGGTATACCTGAGCCGTAGATGGCGGCGTTGGACGACACCGAGTCCGTGCTGTTACGGGAGCGGTGTCCGAACTTGGTCGAGTGAGGAGATGCCGACAAGTGACCAGTCGACGAAGGGAATAGCGAGGCACTCGGAAGGTTTGGGCTTCCGCTTGGGCTGTCGGTCCGCAGAGGCGGTGGGGGCCGGAAGGTGTCGCCGGGCTCGCTGACAATGGGGCTATGACGCCGGCTGCTATCCACATCAATCTGCTTCAATATGTTTCTATGACTCGAATCGGAGCTCATTGTGCTGTTCAAGGTAGGCATGGTAGTCGACCTCGTTTGTGAGAATCGGCGGCCGCCAAATCCAGGCCCTGGAGCTTTGATCGGCGTCTGCCTTCCATCAGCTTTCGAGTATTCGCCCGAACGAGGTCCGATACTCACGTTTGGTGAGTCTGCACCGTCGGTGCCCGCACTCGGGAGACTGTTACCGTGGTTGACAGACTCTTTCCTGCCATGAGATGATACTTTGGATGGGTCGGCCGGTCGGCCGGTCACGATGCTTCGAATGAGTCGTCGCATTCGCTTTCCCTCCTCGCGCTCCCGCGGTTGGTCCCAGCCTGTGCCACTGTTGGTGCACTCGACGGCCAGTCTCGGATAAACTTGCTGATGCATCATTCCAAAGTTTCCTCGGCCTCCGTGAGCGCTGCCGAGCTCAAGAAAGTGAGCACCATGCAGATTCAGTCCCTTGAAGGTCTCCTGCCAGTCCTTGGAGAAGTGGTTCGAAGCCAGCCACAGCAATACCTTGTCGAGAGGCCACTGGACAGCCAAATCCGGGTGAATGCTCGACGTCGTCGCATTGGACGTTTGTGACAGGCCGCGACTGTGCATTGCCTGAGTGTACATCCTATCTCGGCCAGAGACCTCATCCTGGGGAGTGGTCATATTGGTATCACCGCTGGTCTGGCTATTTGTAGGCCAAGAGCTCAATGAGGCCGCAGAGAAGGTGGACGCCTCGTCGAAACCGCCCAAACCAGGTATACCTACGCCCTCTCCGTACGTGTCTCCTTGAGGTATGTAGGTCGCAGACATGACAGTGGCATGATCGCTCGGCGGGGGAGGCGGCGGAATGCTGAGGGTAGTGCCAGTCGCGACCTGAGCGTGTAGTTTCGGGTTGTATGCCTGGTGCTGTCCCGGAGGCGGAGGAGGCACGTTGAAGCCGTTCCGGCCGTCGTACATGCGCCCAAAGGCACCATGCCACGGTGCCTGGTTGCCCATTGCACTCCCCGGCGGCGGGCCAGGAGGAGGGGGAAGCATCATGCCGGGGCCGTTGGACGATGCGCCGGGAGCGGAGGGAAACCTCGGCGGCGGTGGTGGAAGAGACATGATGCTGTTCATCTGCTGGCCCTGAACGGGAGGCGACATTGGAGGCGGCGGCGGAGGGACCTGGAAAGGCCTCGCGGGATCGGTGGACGAAGCATGTCGCTGGTTGTTCTGGTACATGATTGTGGGCGGAGGCGGATGCGGATGCGGATGGGGGCCAGCTCTGGTAGCTGGCCTCGCGGTATCGTGACCGAAGAGAGGAGTGGTCGGGACTGAGCTCGCTGTAGCGGCTCGTGGGCGAGAACCGCCGGCGGAGACGAGGTTGGAGTGCGAGGCCCGTGTATTCAGGGACGAAGAAGCGAGTTTGGAATGTGAGATGAGACTGGCGTAGTTTGGGACTGGCAGCTGATTGAAGACGAGGCCGTCGAGGTTGTGTATCTCGTCTCTAGATCTTGGTACGGATGGAAACGGGTTCGAATTTCGGTCGTGGGTATCAGATCTGGTCGCAGAGCGCTGGCGAGAGCTACTGGTACTACTACTCATGGTCTGCCCAGGCTCACATTTGGATGGGATGGGTTGATATGGGTACGCGGCACATGGCAGGGGTGGTGTGGGCTAGCTGCGAGTGGGCTAGGCGGGACTGGACTGGGTCGTGGTCGTTGTCGTGCGAATGCGGCAGACGGCGGCGGCGTCGAGTCGTTGGAGTCGGCGGTGTTTCTCCTCACTCGCCCGCCTGATGTTAGTCGTGCGGGTTGGCTGGCTAGGTGGCGGTGGTGTTGGTGTTGGTGCTGGGTATTGGTGGTACCAAGGAGAACGTGAGGACAGAGACAGACTGTTGCAGGACCAAAACTCGTTTTCCGAAAGACAGGGAGAAAGAAGATGGAGTAGCACATATAGACTCAACGACAGGATGGACGAGCGGTCGAAGATGGAGGACAGAAGGATGCAGCGCGCTTAAGTTTGGGCGACGATGCTGTAGTAACTTAGTAAGGCAGGTAGGTACCTACACAGTAAGGTAGGTCACGATGTGGGAGAGGAGGCATGTTGCGTCCAACGTGGATAACGCACGACAGACCGAGATTGGCAAGGAGCGTTGGGTATCACGTTCCTGCTGTCGCCGTGGTTTTCCTTGTCCCAGACGCAGCAGTGCACTAAGTAGATTTGTAGTGACCTACCTAAAGTAAGGTACGGATACTGAGCACCATATCTACGTTGTAGCGCCTGCAGCCAGCGCAGCCATTGGATGATACAAGGCATGCCGACTTGGGAACCCAGCGTCCATAATACAGTAGGCAGGTAATAGGTAGGTAAGTTGGTAAGGTACCTAGGTCAGCACAAGGCATTGATGTACCTACCTTAAGGTATCCAGCCACGCCAGCCACGCGAAGTAATCGTAATAGAGGCATCTTATGCAGCTCTGGTGAGTATGTACCTACTTGTACGTAGGTAAGGTAGGAATGGAAGCGCCTTGCAGATGTGCGAGCCAATCAAGGCAATGTGACGAGCGACCCGACGCGGGTAGACATTGAAGCCATGTCGGACTCGACTTTGCACAGATTCAAAATCCCATGTTGGTGACATAGGTACTATGTAAGGTACATTGCCCACCTAGGTAAGATACGCAGTAGGTAGGTACTGTGTAGTGCGGTGCTCCACCTTGGGATATAAATGAAGTAGCAGTACGGTAGAGTAAGGGACGATACGGAGCACCTTCCTTGGCTTTGACTGCTCGGATAGAGTCGATGGAAGGAAAGTGGAAAGCGGCAGCTGCTGGCTCAAATGCCTGCATCTGATGTGGGCTCAACGCAGTACGGATACGCTAGTACAAATTACTGCGCACCTGTGAACCACATCGCGAGACTCGTCAACTTCAGCTGTGAAGCCACTCCGAACCGCAATTCCAGCATGTACGTAGTACTACTGTAGAGGCACTTGTAAGGTACTGTACTTGTAAGGAGACGCGCTTGCAAACACAGGCAAGCGACGCAGGACCCCGTTTGTTTCATTTGGCTTTAGCCAGGGTTCGCCTTTGACCCGTCCTTTTGGTCCCTGCTCGTTACGCTCACACGAGAAACTCATCGAAGTTAGCACCCGCAATCATTGGAAACTTCATGAAGCGAAAAGAGTCGACCCATCTAAACTGTCCGAATCCAGGAGCGGCGACTACACAGTACGAAGGAGGAATCTGCTACACTACTGCTGCCCGGGCGGGCATGCTTTCTTGCCTCAACTGAACATTATGAGCAGTTCTGGTCGATATGAATCGATCGAACAGGCGCATGCATACATGGGAACCGTTCATAACCTAGGGCTGCTTCAACTGCATTGCTAATGATGCTCAAGACTTCTCACTCCTCCAGCTAGCCCACAAAGCACCTACTACGATAACTCTTCATGCTTGTGCTGCACCTGCTGTCATGTGATTTTCATAGCTTGGTACCTTACACCACTCTAGATAGGTCCCTCAGGTAAGGTTTTGCTTAGTGGTTACATGCCTGAAGCACTGTGCAGTATCTGAAGCTGAAAAGGCAGGACGCGCGGGGGACCAGGTCCGCCGATGCATGCCGCCGCCCATGGCCAAACCCCCATTCGCCAGGTGGCACCCGTAAGCGCCAGTCATCCGTTCCGGGTCTAGCGCTGTTTTCCTTCTGCGTCGGCTTTTTGGACTGTCACTCACTTCCAGTGCCAGGTATACTAAGTACCTTGGGCATGTATCCGTACTCCCGTCCACGCATGAATGGTCCCGGTAGGTTGTCCTAATTATTCGCTTCACCACCACGCCAGGCTGCATTCCAGGTTTGTCACCGACGTGACTTACACCTCGTAGGGATGAGCTGTTTGTATACTCGTACCTCGCAGTCAACAAGGCCTTTTCGAGCCTCAACACCATGCCGTTGGTTGGACGTTTCCCCTCCACCACATGCCACGTCTCACGCTATTGACCACCAGCCCTATACCAGCAACTGACTATATTACCTGCCTTGCGTCAGGAACAACACCAAAACACACAAAACATAAGCAATCGACCTCATCTCTCACAGCTGAAACCTTCTCCCTGGTCTCTCACCCCCAGCAATCGGTAACAGTTATTTGGACGGTGCAAATCGTTATTTATCCGCGCTATACCCCATTTGCTCACAAAATCCACTGCCACAGCCATACAGTGAGAAACACACGGTTTTCAATGTACTGTCGTTGAAAAGTACAAACACTCCTGGTTTAACATATTACATATATGTATAATACCCTTTCTGAATAGCCTCAATGGCCTTGTAGCCCTGGCAGCCCTTCTGAATAGCTTCAATAACCCTAGTAACCCTATATAGCTAGGCTTGGTAGCCTTAGTGGCTTTGGTGGCCTTGGTGGCCTTGGTGACCTTGGTGGCCTTTAGCCTTGGCGTTGTACTATTGCTGGAAGAGTACATCGATCATGGGCGTCAACTGTGGAAGTTGTGGCTCTGTTAACAGAACAGGTATAGCGCGGATAAATAACGATTTGCACCGTCCAAATAACTGTTACCCCAGCAATCTGGACCGACGACTCATCGCCAACGCCCAAACGCACCAAACCTCGCCGGCTCCCTGAGACCCCCGCGAAATTACATGCTGGCCCTCCACCGGTCGAATAGTCGCACTACCCCCAGAGCAGGGTCGGATGTCAAGTGCCCTTCGAAACGAATGTGATCGTGCATGAACCTCCCACCCAGCGCACGTCACGACATGAGACACCCTGGTGGCTACCCACGAGAAAACTCTAAGTGCGCGCCCTCGATGATCTGGCCCCTGTCCCCTTGCCTTGCCAACGAAACTGTTGCGAGGGCTTGCGGCTCTAACAGTGTATCGGAGGGACACGCCTACTCCGTATCTTTGGCCCGGCTCTCGGGGCCGTCAACATCAAACGAAAAGTGACCATCTCTGCATATTGTACCTACACAGTAATTAGAGGCCCGCGGTGAGTCGTAACACTTCCCCTGCAGGTTTTTTACGATTGCCTTGACCTAAGCCACGCTTCTCTGGGTGAACTCGAAAAGGTCGACTGCGTTTCGTGCCTGGAGGCATGCTCCTGGAAAAGATCATCGAATCAAGCATGTTCGCTCATGTTGAAGCGGCCCGGTTCGAAATACAGTTTCTACCCATACAGCGAAGGACTCGCCACCCGCCATGCCTTCATACGATTCCGGCTGAAATCGTCCCCGAGTCTGTATATCCATGTCAAAGAAGTGACGTCCCTCAAGCCCAACCTGACCGATTGTCGTCGCACCTATATTCGAGGTGCCCTCGCCCTGCCTCGTCACATCCTCACTTGGTCTTAAACCACCGTAGATCAACGACCAAGTGCTCTTCTCACAGTCTCCCCCCCCCCTCCCCCCCAAGCCTCCCTCAACGCGACAACTCCGGCCCGCATAAGCGGCTACTAATACTTCGTCTTTCTCTGATTCAGAATGCTAGAATTATAGCAAATTTGCGATAGGGAAGTAAGATCCAGCTCCTCCTGGACCCAACTGATTCACCACCAACCGCTCGAGGGAGACCACGACGCCGTTCACGGCAACCGTCAAACTGTTGAAGGTAATGTCAACCGGTCTTTAGTCGAAGATAACGTAGCCCTTATCTTCTTTTTTTATGAAGCCGGGCCTCGCCTTGCCGCTGGCAATCAACATGGCCAATTGAGGCGCCACTACCTGAACATTCACAGGCCGGCCCTGCAACCTTAATCTCTCCGAGAGCTATACAGACAGCGCGAAGCTCATGTTGGGAGGCAGCGGTGCTTGAAGACGGGGCGTCGATTGTGTTCACGACAGCTACCCAAAAAACATTACCACATTGAAGCAGACCTATTCCGCAAACCTCCCCCGCCTTCGTCGATGAGTGAGAAGCGTGAGTTTGCGTGGCGTCTTGGAGAAGCTAACGCCGTCCAAGTCAGTCTGCAGACACGTCACTCCCGTCCGAAAAGCATACGGCCGAATCCAAATATTTGGGTCCTCTTCCATCTCGGTGCCGATTCATGCTCATGAAGTCGGAGACGAAGACCATATGGGAGAAGGTCGGAGCGAGTTGGGGTCGCCGCCGCAAAGCTATTGACATCGCAGAAGCTGGCAGCTTATATAGACTAACACGAAGCTATCTTTTTCTATGTCACTGAGCCAGCTCCACTAATCACTGGAAAACAACCTAGGTTTGCTCCGTGAACGCTGTCGTCGAAAAGCCTTTCATTGAGGATTGATCGGCCGGCCGAAAGTGGATCCTCTTAGGGATGTCGGCCGAAAGTGGGTCCTGTTGATACCGACGTCAGCCGATGGAGGCGGGCCTTGGGTGTTCGGCGTCAACTTCTACGCAAGTCATTTCCTCACCACATCGGTGGGATACAACCGAAATCCTTGACTTCGAAGGTCACTTTCCAACAGTCTGCGACTCCTTCGCCGAGCCCAATGCAACAAGAGGCACGTCTCGTGCGTGTGGAAGAAATTTCCTAGTATTACTGTTAGCTTGATGAGTACACCACGACAGTTAGTGGCAAAACTGAGCTGGGATCAGTGGTGCGGTCGGAAGCATGGAACGCGAAAAAAAAAATCGCCCTGATGCGAAATTAAGAGGGGTTGAAGGCCAGTTTGAACCAAGCGCTTGGAGTATATATGTTCTATCTCCCAGCCGACAGCCGCTACAACGTAATTAATGACTTGGATACCTGAACATGATATGCAAAGGTCCGACGCCTGTCATATCCACGCCATAAAACAACACCGCTTGTTTTCAGTACTCACATGACGCTGCAGTTAGCGTAGTTCTTCTGGCACTGCTCCAAGTAGCCCATGTCTTCCTCCGACCCTTCGGTAATATTATGTTGCCTCACCAACCCGCTGATCTTGAGTGTCTGCTCGCCATCACCATGCCACCACTTCAACCGCTGTACCAGCGGGCCTTCGTCATCATCTGTACTAATAGCCCACTTGCCTGACGACACCTCGACTTGGCAGTGATCTTGTGGGAAGTGGAACTCGGGCAAAAACACAGTAGTTGGTGCGTTCTCCGATGGCGGCGCTGCGGCCTTCAACTTGAGGCTGAATTGACAATTGCGCAAATCAAAGCCGTATTGCAGTACGTCGCCGGCAACAACGACTGGGCTGGGACGGACGAAGGCCTCGGCGGCGCGGAGACCTGGAGCATTCGTAAGAGCTGGATCCTTTTTGGGCTCCGTTGATATCGATGGGTTAGTGATGGACTTTTGGAGGTTATCCGGCGTGACCATGGTTTCGTCTGGAACGTCTCTGCTCATGGAGCTGCGCGGTTGCTCTGAAGAGTTGATGGACTCTGGGCTCCGTGGAAGCGGGGACATGGGAAGCGTCTTGTCGTCCAATGAGAAGACGGATAGATCCTCGCCATTCCATAAGTCACCATGCTGGTGTGTGTTCTGACACAATCATTAGCAGAATGACGGGCATATCAGACGATCGGCCTACCTTTGCAACGTAAACCCACAAGCAGTGGCCCTCCATACCCGAACCTTCAGCTCCGTAATAGTTGGCATCGAGTGCCAGCGACTGATCTGTATAATCGCCAGTTCTGTACGCCTTCTTGTCACCCATGTCGTAAGGAATACCAAACTCAGTCATGACACAGGGGTGTTTTCCCATGCGGTCCAGGCCTTCCTGGCGCAGTGACGCGAGCTGGTCTCTGAAGCAATTACGAATGGCAGTTTCGCCCACCTTGACCGATAGAGCCTCGTGCCAGTACCTGCCCCTGAGTACGCCCACAACGTCGACATTCCAGACCTTGTTCCATCGCTTCGTCATGAGAGTGATGCCATCGTACCAGTGCGGAGAGAAGGCCATCAGCGGGTCGTCGTCTTCAGTGCCCTTGATTTGCGGTGGCAGCTCCAGCGTCGGGTACTGCATTAGCATGATGCAGTTCTTGTGGATTGGTCGAATAGCATCCCTGTAAAGACGGTAGGAGTGCATAAAATAGGTATTGGTGAACTCCGGATGGTCGATGGCTTTTCCTGTATTCGGATTCTTCGCAAAGTAGTTCTTGTTGAGCAATGTGTCTGTTTTGGGATCCCAGACGCCATGCTGAGCCCAGATACATTCTCCCAACTTCCATCCCTCGTCGCGCTTCCATCCATACCTCGAGTCATCGTAGTCGGCTGGCAGCCACGCGATTTCGCCGTGGGGGTCAATGAGTGAACGTCCAACCTTGTACGGGCCCATGCCACCCATATCCCACGTCTCGACCTCGCAAGCGCGACCAGACCCAGTAAGAATGGTTTGCCAGATGGTCGGACACGATCCCTTCTTCAATTTCTGGGCGCTGGGAATGACGCTGAGATCGGCGTATCCCACCAAGCCAGTGCCAGGCTCGTTCATGCTCTCCCAGCCCACAACTACTTCGTTCTCCAGGTCGCCAGCCTCGTGAATGCGCTTCGCCAGGTGCGCGCATGCAGCAACGAAGTGGCCCTGCAAGAAGTCTTGAATGTTGATGCCGTTGATGATGCACTTCGGCGCAAAGTCTCGTCCGCCAAAGAACATGGTGAAGATGGTCGCAGCAGCCAGGCGCCAGTAGTTGGTGGACCAGATCATCTTTGGGAACTCGTCGGGTTTTGGGTAGGTGTTGTGCACGATGGCGGCCTCGGTCGCAGCGAAGCTCTGGGGGTTAAGGCCGCAGGCGTAGATGGTCCACATGGGGGCGCCGGAGCCACCGCAGTATCTCGACCACTTCACGAGGTCAGCATGCGATTTCCAGGTGACATGATAGGTTGGGAATATCGCAGCAACTTACCACATCCTGATGGGGATCCATAAAGATATAGAAGCCATACTCTTTCGCTATCCTCAATACGTCAATGGTGTGCTGAATCCACTCCTCGTCGTAACGCCCTGGGCCTGCGGCCTCGATGGCCTCCCACGTAAAGACATAACGAATTGTGTTGTAGCCATATCTCTTTATCCTCGAAAAATGCTCGTGGGCCTCGTCCTTGGAAAAGGGGCGGTTGTGGAACTTGACGTTGTCGCCGTCAAAGAAGTTGTCGCCTATGTGCGAGGGCTGGTCCGGCTCGCTGGGGAGCTTGGCGTCGGCTGCGACGTTGAGACCGCGGAGGACGACTTGTCTTCCATAGCCGTCACGGAACTGGCCGTCTTCGATGGTCAATCGTAAGGAAGAGGACATAGCGGGCTGCGAATGAATGGGCGGGTCTGCTGGCGGGGGAAATATCGTACTGACGACGACCCCAGATGTTTGAAAAGTTCAAGAATCGTGATAGCTTGGGGATGTATGGGTAGGAGATGGAAGCACGAAGCACGAGGGAACTGGAAGCCGCGGCGGACGGGACGCCAAAGGCCCGAAATTGAAACTGGGACAGCTCGATGACGTTCTGATGGGGTCTCCTGCCTTATCACGCCAATGCGCTGCAATGCAGCCTTTAGCGGTTGCCAAGCGCTAATTTCAACGGGTCACCGACACGGACTGCTGATGCAGTGTCTTGACAGGCGGGAATGGGTTTTTTTTGGAACAAATGAGCAGTCTTGAAGAGCAGAAGTTGGCAATCAGGAAAAACTCTGAGTCTATGCATCGATGTAGAAGCAGAAACAAAGTTGATTAACTTCTGTAAGAACCTCGTGCCACGCGAAACTGAGCTGTGTCGAAAGCTGAACCCCAGGGCATCAATCTACTCGACGGCCAGCATGACACCCTCAATTTTCGCTTGAACTCCGGTTCGACACCGCCAAAATTCCGGGGCTCTTTGGTGAGTGTGGGGGCGGAGCCATCACTGGACATCCAATGTCACGATGTCTTCGCGCACGGTTCCGAGTCCTGACTCCTCATGCTTGCGATTCGCTGGCTGTTGGCCTGATGACCATGCACCACTGGTGAATGCGCCGCTGAAAAACGACGTGAAGGTTTCACCGGACCTTAACCGCAACGGCTCCATTGTTCAGCATGGTTAATCAACGGGCACTTGCCAATGGTGGATAACCTGCGCATTTCAAGCTTCAATACGCGTAAAGGTGGTCTACTACGGACGAACTCTGCCCCGGCGGCCAAACTCAAAACCTACGACCGCAATGGTTGACGATTCCGGGAGTTGGTCTGGAGTTGCATTATGTTGCTTATACATCTATGCATGTACACTGCTTCTATCCGACTCCGAACTGAACCTCCTTCCCGCCGCTAACCCTGTACTCCTCGGGCTATCGTCATTGCCTGGGCCCCAGATCAAGTCAGTGTACAGACTTGGCTTCGACTCTTTCTTCCCGAGAAAATAACGCTTGATGAACCATGGGAGGTGCTTGTGCACCTGGTGATACATGAACTTACGCTTCGATACCGCAAACACCAAGTCTAGGTCCTCGAGGCTCCGTCGCTTAGTTTCTTCCAGTAGCAAGAATACCAGGAAGAGAGCCAGGACGTTCAGTCCAGCAAAGAGGTACAGTGATCCATCTTGCCCCAGGCCCGTGTTGATGCTTGGAAAGAATATGGAGAGCAGACCGGCGAACCCCAGGTTGACTGCAATGGCAAATGCTGCGCCTGCTTCACGGTGAGAGAGCGGGAAGCTCTCCGAGGCATAAGTGAATGGGATCGGTCCGAGGCCGGGGGAGTATGCCGCTGAGAAGAGATAGAGGAAGAGTGCCAACACGCCGCTCCGAGCATTATCGTTCTTGATGTTGAAAGAAACTCCAGCGAGCACCAGGAAGAGTGCCATAACAGGCAATGTAAGAATGAGCCACTTTCTCCTGCCCAAGGTATCGATGGTCTTTATGGCAGGTATTCCGAAGATGAAGTTGACTGGGAGAAGAGAAGAACTTAGCTTACTGCACTCTGCGGGGACAAGGCATCGCTTACCTGCACCATAGCCCAGACTGAACGCCATCGACGAACGGTTGTCGCTGCCGGCACGGCTGAACACCGTGTTGGAATAAAATGCAAGAATATTGATACCGCTGAATTGTTGAGCGAGATTTACCGTCGAGCTGCTAATAAGTGCATTTCTCAGTCGTTGCTCCACGAAAAGCTGCTTGTACTGTCGTAGGAAACCGGCCATTGTACCCAGAAACCCGGGCATAACCCGCGGCCCAGACTTCGTAGTCGACATTTCCTCCAGCTCGATGGACTTATGAACGAGGTAGATGTCTCGGAGCGCTTGCAGCTCTGTGTTCCTCAGCTTCCTGAGGATCTCAAAGGCCCGTTGCGGATCCGGAGGTCTGCTGGAAGTTCGCATCAGATATCGAGGGCTTTCGTCGCAGAACCAAATCACCAGGACGAACAAAGCCAGTGCTGGGACCATGGGCGCCGCGACCATGAGCTGGAACGTCAGTCTCTTGTCGGCTGCCAGGTCGAAAACCATGTTGAAGGCGAAGCCGATCATCAATCCTGCGGCGACCCAGAGCTGCCATGCAAGGATAGAAGTACCACGCCAAAATCCCACCGCGGTCTCACTGGCGAGAATAGGGGTACTGACGGCCTTGAGGCCCATGCCTGTAGCTGTTGTCAACATGGTTGTAGGGAACTTGGAATAAGCCTACTGACCAATGCCGTTGACGATACGCACAGCAAATAGATGTTGCCATGACGTGACAAAGGCGGACCCGAGAGAGCTGGCAAATATTAAGACGGCTGCGACTACCATGCCCCCCTTGCGGCCGAGGTAGTGGTTAACTGGAAGCACCAAGGGGCAGCCGAACAGTGCTGCTGATAGAAACGGCGATGCATTGGCAGCGCCCAGCTTCCAGTCAGACTGATTGGGTTCCTCGATATCCTTTCCTGTATTGCTGCCCTGCTTTGTGATGTCCCCGAGGCCGAATTGCTCAGCATAAAGCGACGCCCCATTGAACGATGCTTGAACATGCCCTTGGGAGTCTTGTTAGCTCGGACTAGGATTCGTCGAATCTTCGAACTTGTCATACCTTGCAAAAACGCTGCTAGAGAGACGGTAATGATGATTGTCCACATCCCCGTTTCGCTGAAGGGCTTATCACGCTCCCGGCAGATTGCCAATTTCTCCTCGTCGCTCAGCTTTACGGGTAGTTCATCTCCGGCCCCAGGACTGCCATTGCGTGCGACTTCGTCATAAAGGCGGATGTCTTTGGCAACACGAGCAGCGCGAAGCAATGCCACTTTGTCCACAGTGAGGTTGAACGCATTCACATCTGCCTCTAGTTGTTCATCGGTGAAATGCGCTTACTAGCATTAGCCCGGTTTTGTGTTTGGAAGAAATGGGAAAGTGAGGATGCGTGGAAACGTCATCATGGGTGTTTTGGGGCCATGGAACAGCTTACCGAGTGGATTATCAATAACAGCTCGGTCATTGACCCGGCGACGTTGCGCCTGAGCCGCCAGTTGTTCATGACCAGACACTGATTCAAGCCTCCCAGGGGTGTCTTGAGCCATCGTCACCAAGGCTCAGAAGTACAACGATATGGTCGAGTCCGAGGTGGGGAAAGCATGAACAACACGCCGCGGATCACGATGGGGCTGAAATGTTTGTAGCCGACCTGAGTTACCCCAGAGAACCAAGGGGTGGCATATGGGCCATTGCTTGATTATAAGACCAGCGACTCGGGCAGTCTGGATGCCTTGTGAGACAGAATGAACCGCTCCAGTGCAAGTCGACTTGCGTGTCTCCAATTGAAAGAAGGACTGAGCACTCGCGTCGGATCGGAACCTGCTGGTCATGTTTGCCGCACGGTGTATGTACTGGCAGGCTGTGTGGAATCGAGCGGAATGCATGCACGAAGCCATCATATGAATCCCTGCCGGGACAAGGGTTGCCCAGACTGATACTTTGGAACTTGGACATCCCCAATCCAGACCCAGGGAGGCACAGGATAGACACGAAGAGACGCACCAGGCGGCATGATGCCCAGCCTTACCAGCCTGCCAGCGTCCCAAATGTTAGCGTGTAAGGCCGTGGTGGCGAAGTTGTCACCTCAACTCCCTTGGAATGTCTCAAGCACAACATGGGATGACCGGTGAAGCCTCAGAATGTAGTGGTGGTATAATTCAGCTCGCTGTGTTGATATGCCATCTCTCCTCATCATGAAAAATCATGAAAAAGCCCAAGTACACAGAGGAAGTTGACAGATTCTCGTGCATGACAGTCCGGTGAAGCACTTCTGTGGTGTCCCAGCATTTACAAAAGAGATAACTCACCTGAAGCATCAACAATGGCACGAGCCAACACCTTCCTAACTGGACGCCGAAGCCACACCCAGCATTGAATTGGATACCGAGGGGCGTCAGTCAGCCTGATGGCTGATGCAACCGAGAGCAGGCAACCACGCCGACCTCGAGTGTGACTTCTTTCCTAAGCCAATAACCATCGACAGCGGAGCGTACAGCGTCCTCCCGGGCTGCGGCACACGCAGATCTTCAGCTTCTGTTGTCATCATGAACGAACAAACGTGTTGGTGTTTCTCTGTGCCGTGTCTTGCTGCGCCACGCAAGCGCGTCGCTACAACCAACCACATTCGCACTTCCAGGGTTGGCAAACTGGCTGTCGGACTGCAGCCTGATCATTGCAAGACGCGACGCTAGACCCCGGCTGAGAAGGGGGGGGAACCCCACGGGGAGAATTGTGTTGTTCGACTTCCAGAAGCAAGATGGAGACGAGTCGAATTTGTCATGGATTCTCGCAGACCGACTGAGATTTACCCGCCGCGAGCTGCGCAAGGCAACCACAAGGTGCAGAAGAAGCATTCGGTGAGAGATTTGTGGCAATGGGACAGGGGGACCGAGGATTACACGCGCCGCAGCAGTCTCGTTACGCCGACTCTTCGCTGCTTTTGTGCCCGGTATTGCGAGAAGTTGAGGTCAGATGTGGTGTCTCGGGCAGAGGTACTGAACAGGGGTTGCATCTCTGTCGATCGCCGCGGGGTACGGGGAGACAACTTTCTCGCTTTCCGTTCCGATTTTGTGATAAGAACTGACTTGCTGATATCGTTTGTGGATGGTGGATCAGACGCTGTCGAGGCTTCTGTTCAAACATCATGGCTTCCTGAGCCGAGAGTTCAATTTGCCAGTTTCAATACTTTACCTCCCATTTCCCACTATCCCATGGTCTATCATCCCATGGCCTGGTCTCCTGTTGTTTGCTTCGATATACCATCCCAAAGCCCTGCAACATCTTCGTTTGTCTAAAGATGCTACACTACATTTAGTCGAAGAATGAAGAATACCCCTTAATTGAGTCTAGGAACACGGCAACATCATGGATCCTCTCAGTATTGCGGCGTTCACCATGACGCTCGTGGGCGTGGCCTTCAAGATTGTCGAAGGGACGTCGAAGTTCGTCGAGGAGGCCAAAGCCATTGATTCAAGCATCCGCGATTTCCACGAATCTATACGTAATCTACACGGTGCACTGCGCAACGTCGCCGAGGTCTTTGACCAGCACCAGACCATGCTACCAGCCGAGCGAGAACACCACAAAGATATATACCAAATTCTGAAGTCTTGCGGCGCAGCGCTTGGAAGGCTGAGGCTGGCGCTGCCGCAGCTTGACCAGAATCCTGGCACCATGGCGAAGGCCCGAGCCAGCTTTGCCCAGACGCTAAAGTCGAGTGTCATTCGGGACCTCGTATCGCACATTACCTCGTATACCCAGGTTCTTCAGCTGAGTCTGACGACACTCACTCTGTAAGTCATGTCAAACAGGCCCATAGAGGCGTGGAGCTGACTAGCTGTAGCGGCTCTGTATGGAACCAACAAAAGTCCCAAGACCAGGTTCATGTTGAGATAAGGAAGCTGACCGACGCCATTCGTTCGGCGAACCTCTTATCGCAGGTTCCCGCGGTGCAGAGACGCGCGTCCACGGAATGGGACGACGATGAGACCACCAGAGTCGAAGATGCTCTCTCGGTGACGAAGGACATTCAGGCGTGGCAAACGTCTGCAGACGAGGTCGCTGCTGCCGTGACTCTTCACGACGTTGACGGGGCATCTTTGCTGTCATTAGGCCCATCGTTTGCCAAGTTACCTTCAACATTAGACACTAATTTTGCTGAGACGGTCAGCGATGCTGCTTCCGAGGACTGGGATCCTGAGCCTGATCGAAAGGATGGGCCCAGCCGAGATATAATGAAGCATCAGTTCGATGCAAACCAAGACATTGTCAACCAGTTGGTCAACTGTGGTCTCTATCTGCGAGCGTCATTGTTCCAAAAAGAGGGGATCGAGCTTCGGGAACAACTAGGCCAACCAGGTGGCGAGGACGAGTTCACGTTCGACGAACAAGCAATGATGAAGGAAAGATTGGCCGAGATCCTTCTCTATTGCGAGAGCGAGGTTGAGACAGCGGAGGCCAAAACCATCCTTCAGAACCTGCTTTCGGAGGAGCTCAAGCAGCCCGAGCAAGTTCGAGACCAGGAACGCCAGAGTCGACTATATCATTGCCTTGGGAGTCTTCACCTCAAACTCGGAACCTTGGACAAAGCCAAGAAATTCTTGAGCAGGGCGCTTGAAGGCCGACAGCACCAGACCCCGATGCCAGTGGACCTGGTGATGGACACAGCCAACTCATACATGAAGGCACTACAGCTCTCCGAGGCCTTTGACAAGGCTAGAGGCGTAAAGAACTGGATCGACATGGAAGTCATGCCATTGAACAGTCGTGCCCCTTCGCCACCCTTGTCAGACATGGCGGATGGCAACAGGCGACCGTCAACCATGGAAGAGCTTTCCCAGGTGTACGCTTGGTGCAGTCAGAATGGGTTCGACATTGACGCCCCCGAAGGATTCCGATTCGACGCTTGCGATTTCATGACAAGTAGCACATCACCACTACACAAAGCCGTCCAGGACGAGAACGTTGAAATACTCAAGCTGATGATGGGTCACGTTGTCAGCCTCGAGAATGGCGGACGAGTGGGATTGCCGACTCCGCTGCTTCTTGCCGCCTCCACAAAGAATAGAGATACTGTCGAGTTGCTGTTAAGAAACAAGGCGCTGGCCACCGTGAGAGACAGCACAGGATTGAGTCCCCTGCATCGATGCCAGAGCGAGAAGGGCGGTGTCCAAGTCGCGCAGCTGCTTCTCGATGACACCCCGAGCCTTTTAAACCTCATCGACAACTCGGGCAAGACGGCTCTTTATATGGCGTGCGAGATGGGAAACAAGGGAATGGTGAAGTTTCTGCTAACTCGAGGGGCAGACCCCAACATCTGCCACCAGACGAGAAGCAGCTCGGCTTCTTCGTCGATGGAGAACATCTGCACCCCGTTGATTGCAGCAATCCAGGTGGTGGCAACGCGAAGCTCGAGAAAGATCGTCATTATTCAAGAGTTGCTCAACCATGGGGCAAATCCACATCTCACCGATGCCAACGGAAGAGACGCATTTCTAGCAGCAAATAACGCAGGACTAGCGGGATCGGAAATCAAGCGGCTTCTGCAGCGTCAGACGAGGGACACTGTCCGGAACACCAATGAAGCATCGTCTTCAACCCCAAATCCATTTGCTCGGTCTTCAATGTCGAGCGAGCGTTTGAACCAGGGGACGCAAAACCGATTGAAAAGGTTTCTCAGTAAGACGGAATCCAGTCATTCGGGGGAATCGGGACAGAAGGCGGACTAGGCTGTTCGTGAAGGCTGTGGTAATTTCCTTGGGCCATAGACTTGTTAGATACCCTCCGAAGCTGTTTGCTTTTCATGAAGTGATCGGTCGTTAACCGTACATTTGTCATGTTGACAAAAGTCTGTTCGTGCCTGGTAGTCCTTGACTGCTGGCTAGGTAGCTTGCGTACCTCCTACCTAGGTACGCAAGGTAGCCGAAAATTAGACTCTGCTTATCTTATCAGGCCTTCGTTATGCTGAAAGCGGGGCATGATGTAATAAGGGAGGTAAGTAAAATGGTGGGGCATGCCACTCATACTGCTCACCACTGCCCTGCCGCAAGGTACTGTACAGTAATAGGACCTTACTCAAGTCGTGATTTCCCACCATAGGTAGGTAGGTAAACAGGCGCGTACCTACCACGAAGAAACGCCACAATTCAGTCGACGTACATAGGTAGCTCAAGGGCTCATCAACCGCTTACTGGACCCTGACGACCCTTTACTGGCTGTGGAATCGTTCACTTTGTTGTGGCACGCCTGGCCAGTATTTCCAGCTCTTACCACTCCTTCGATACTGCCCCGCCATTGGAAGAAGATCTTGGCTTCATGAGAAACGGTGCCCAAAGTCGAACACCATGTCCGGATCTAAGGCTGTGCTGAAGTCGATCGCCGACTTTGTCAAGCAGCAAAAATGGGACGATGCTATTCAGAAGGCATCTGAACTCCTCGAAAGGGATTCCAAGAACTACCAGGCGTACGGACCGCAGCCCTGTTGTCGCTTTCAACGCAAGCCTGCTGACACCCTGCAGAACCATATTCCTAGCTTTTGCCTATGACAGAAAGAGCCGTGTTGATGAGGCCGAAAAGGCATACAAAAATGCCGCCGCCATCAAGCCCACAGACAGCCAGGCTTGGCAAGGTCTCATCAAACTCTACGAGAAGCAAGACCGCAAGCGCATAGAATCGTACCAGCTAGCTGCAGTCAGTTTGGCAGAGATCTACCGAGATGCGGAAGACATGTATCGGTGCCAGGACGTCATCGACAAGTTCATCGATTTCGCCCGGGCTCAAGGCCACACGTCTCAGTATATCGAGGCACTGAGCGTCATTCTCCCAGGAAGCCCCATCTATTCGGCACTTGAAGGCCGTGTTCCGCATCCGGCAAAAACCCTCGAGACGATGGCCCAGATCATCGAGACCGACGAGAAGAAGCGCATAAACACTCTGATTGGCGAGCGCAGAACCAGGATAGGAGCCCGCCTAAACGAGGTTACGCTTGAGGTCAAGCGTGAGGTAATTGGACAGAGCAAGCTCGAGTGGGTTTATCAACAACTCATTAACTGGACAAATGACGATGATCTTCGCCGGCGATACGAAGAGAAGCTCCTCTCATGGTGCTACGACCGCTTGCTGGTTGCGCCACTCGGCCCTGAAAAGGGCCAGGCATTGCAAGCCGTCCTGAAACTGGCCCTCGACATGGTCATCATCAAGCACCCCTATAGACTTGCATGGGAGATTGCCATCAACTGGAAAGATTCAAAGGAGATCAGAGAATGGGATGTCAACATGTTGAGAGAGTACTGTTCGTTCTTTCCGGAGACCGATTTGTACAAAGTTATCACTGGCTTCCTGACGAGCTCCATCTCTCCCTTTCCGAAGCCAAGTCCTACAGAACTCGAGGCTGAGACTGAAGAGGAGAGCGAGGACGACGAAGGCGGCGGCGTTTCGATGGTGCCGCTGACAGAGCAGGATAGAATCCTGATGATGACAGATGGGATTTCAACGTCGGACTCGCTGTTCGCACACCGCCTCATGGGAGAGTACTACCAGCACTTGGAAGAACACGAGGTTACCGTGGAGCAGATGCGCAAGTCGATGGACCTCCTCAATGGGGAGAGAGTCAAGACTGGTATGAGCTTTCAGAACACTAGCGATGCTTTCTCCCTGTATTTGGGCACGGCATTGGTCTTCTACCAGTCTCCGAGGAACCACGGCGAGGCCAAGAAACTTTTCGAAGAGGTTCTTGCACACGACCCTTCATCTACACCAGCACTCATTGGCGTTGGTCTGATTTACGAGGAAGAGGAGGATTACGACGATGCCATTGACTTCTTTGGACGCGCCCTCAAGAGAGACCCTGATAATCTCCGTGTCAAGACCGAGGCCGCTTGGGTCAAAGCCCTTAAGGGTGACGTTGCGGATGCCAAGTCGGAGTTGGAGAGCTCTTTGCCATTGCTTGAGAAAGCTTCGCCTCCTCAAAAGGAACTTCTCGCTCAAACACAATACCGACTGGGCTCCTGCGTGTGGAACCTCGACTCTTCGATGGCGGCCCGGAAGAGTCGAACAGGCGCTTACGCTTACTTCCTCGAGGCTCTGAAAAACAATCTCAACTTCGCGCCCGCATACACCAGTCTGGGTGTCTACTATGCCGACTACGCCAAGGACAGGAAGAGAGCGAGGCGATGCTTCCAAAAAGCTGTCGAGCTGTCTGCGTCTGAGGTGGAAGCTGCGAAGCGCTTGGCGCAATCTTTCGCCGACGAGGGCGACTGGGATCGTGTCGAGCTTGTGGCTCGGCGAGTAGTCGACTCGGGCAAGGTCAAGCCACCCCCTGGGTCAAAGAGAAAGGGTATCAGCTGGCCTTTCGCCGCGCTTGGCGTTGCCGAATTGAACAAGCAAGACTTCCACAAGTCCATTGTGTCCTTCCAGTCAGCGTTGAGAATAGCACCCGAGGACTACCACTCATGGGTTGGCTTGGGCGAGAGCTACTACTCGTCGGGCCGGTACATTGCGGCCACCAAGGCCATCCTGAATGCGCAGAAGTTGGAAGAAACTTGCCCGGCCGAGGTTCTGGGCGACACGTGGTTCACCAAGTACATGCTTGCTAATGTCAAGCGCGAGCTGGCCGAGTTCGATGACGCCATTGCCCTCTACCAGGAAGTTACTGAAACTCGTCCGAACGAGGACGGAGTTGCCATTGCCTTGATGCAGACCATGGTTGATAACGCTCTCGACAGTGTTGAGAAGGGTCTGTTCGGCAAGGCAGTCGAGCTCGCCACCGACACTATTGTGTTTGCCTCCAAGGCCGACGCCAGCGTGATCGAAACTTTCAACTTCTGGAAGTCGCTCGCCGATGCTTGCTCGGTTTTCTCCGCGGTGCAGAGTCGAGCTGTCGACTTCCCCGCTGAGGCCATCATGGCCCTCATCGATAATGGTGACAAGCAGGCATACGAAATCTTTTCGGAGGTAGACCATGTTGACTCGGGGGTTATCTCCGCCAAGGGCCTGTTCTCCGAAGACGAGAGACTCGGTGTCGATTTGACTAGGTGCATTCATGCGACGATTCTCTGCCACAAGAGAGCGATTCACCTCTCAGCCAACGACTTGCACGCCCAGGCGGTGGCATACTACAATTTGGGATGGTCAGAACACCGGGCACATATCTGCCTTCCGTCAGGTATTAGGAAGAAGTCCAGCGTATATCTGAAGACGGCAATGAAGTGCTTCAAGCGGGCAATCGAGCTCGAAGCTGGCAACGCCGACTTCTGGAACTCGCTGGGTGTCGTTACGAGCGAAATCAACCCAGCGGTTTCCCAGCATTCGTTCGTTCGAAGCTTGCACCTCAATGAGCGAAGTCCAGCGGCATGGACCAACTTGGGTACTCTCGCTCTTCTGCAGAACGACATCCAGCTCGCCAACGAAGCTTTCAACAGAGCGCAGTCAACAGACCCAGACTATGCCCACGCCTGGCTCGGACAGGGTTTCGTGGCTTTGCTCTTCGGTAAGGTGAAGGAGGCGAGAGGCCTATTTACTCACGCCATGGAGATTGCCGAATCCTCGTCTGTCATAACCCGGCGTCAGTTCTCCGTCGCGGTGTTTGACCACATTCTGAACACCACGTCTGCCAATGTCGTATCGCTGATCCAGCCCATCTTTGCCTTGGGTCAGCTCACCAACCTGAAGCCCCAAGATCTTGCTTACGGACAATTGGCCACCTTGTACTTGGAACGGACACACGATAACACCAAGGCGGTTGAGGTGCTAGAAAAGATTTGCAGCATTCTGGAGGCCGATTTCGAGGTTACGGAATCGCCCCAGGCTCTTGCACAGTTCGCCTTGGCCAAAACTGACCTAGCAAGGTCGTACTTGGCTTCTGGCTCATATGAGCAGGCCGTTGAATGCGGCGAAATGGCTCTCCAGTTGAGTAGCGATGAGTCAGACAACGAGTTGAGCAAAGAACAGCGCAAGAAAGCGCGTCTGTCCGCGCACCTCACTGTCGGGTTGGCACAATACTACAGCAAGGAAACCGACGAGGCACTCCTGTGCTTCGAGTCTGCCCTTGAAGAGTCGGATGGCAATGCTGACGCCGTCTGCCTATTGGCGCAGGTCCTTTGGGCCAACGGCTCGGAGGATTCTCGCGACAAGGCTCGCAATTCGCTCTTCAAGGTTATCGAGAAACAACCTGAGCACGTCCAGGCCGTCCTTCTCCTCGGTGTCATCGCTGTTCTCGACAACGACGCCGAGTCTGTCGAGGCAGTCGTTTCCGAGCTCGAGGGGCTCAGGACCAGCGATAAGGTTGCAGACGCAGAGCAGTCTCGGATCGGCGAGGTCCTTGGCGCCATCGCGCAGCTAGGGGAGGCGAGCACAGACGAGGATGTCCTCACCCAGGTGCAAAACGACATCATGTTATACCCCCACCTTCCTCACGGCTGGTCCAACCTGGCCGATTACGGTGGAGACCAGTACCCGGCGGAGATGGCGCTCACCGTGGCGAAGAAGGGTTTGCCGCCAAGGGGCACCTTGGAGTCTGAGGACGTTGCCAAGGCGTACGCTGGTACAGGTATCGCTGCTGATGCCCAGACGGCTATATTTTTGTCACCTTGGTCCACTTCGGGCTGGAACGCTCTGCGGGACGCTGTTTCTGGCTACTAACTTCGGTAATCAAGATACTACAGAGGGTGAAAACGATGTGCGTGGACGGAGAAGAAATACTTAGTTGTCCAAGTCATCAGGGGTCATCATGGCCGAATGTAGTAAACGGTAAAGAAGCAAGTCCTGTTCAAGACCTACGCATATCTCTTTCCACAAAGGTGTATCATTACCAAACTCCTGATGATGCAGGTGTCATTCCGCTATGCCTCCTGACCCCCAGCAGCCTCCTTTAACCTCGCCAGCCGCCCATCAAACCAAGCCCTCTGCCAAGCATCGACCTTTCCGCCGAGCGTAACACACTTTTCCGGCTCAAGCAGCACCGTCCCTCTCGCGATTATCGTCCCGCTCTTGAGCATGAGCTTCTCCCCTATATTCGTGCTCCCAATGCCGAGTTTTTCAATGCGCTTCAGCTCCAACGCGTGCAGCTTTTGACCCTTGCAGTCCTGCAGGACCAGCCTGTGCGTGGCATTCTTCCTCTGCGGCTGTTGCTGCGGTTGCGGGTGGGGTTGCGTGCGTCCGGGGCCCTCGTCGACGTTATCGTACTCGGACTCCTCGGCGGCCAGTCGCACGACGCGTCTTCCGGTGGTCTGCTCGCCCCGCGCTATGGCCTCGAGCTCTTCGACCTGCTCCCAGCGCGAGAGGGTGAGGTTCTCGATGTCGAGGATCTGGCAGGGCACGTTTTGCGTAAGAAGCGCCTCTGCCTTTTGGGGGTCCACTGGCGGGAGGCAGGGTGTCGTGCTGTCGAGGAGGTTCGGGGTCGTCAGGTCGGAGGCCAGCAGGCGAGCTTTCGCGGTTGCGATGAGGGAGGGGAGGGGCGGCGTCGGGACGCGGGAGGTGAGGGTTGTTGTCCAGGGTATCGACGGCGCAGGGAAGTTTTGGGCCTGTAGAGATGCGCGGATTTGAGACGTCAAGTCCATGATGGCGGTTTGTGTATGGTCACATCTTTTGACATCTGCAAAAGTCTTGTGTTGGCCGGAGAGCTTCTCCTAGCTTGGTCGACGAGGAGTGAGAATAGGTAGGCACTTTGCAGAGCTTCAGTGGGGTAGAGCTACCCCAAGTTCCTGAGCCTGCCTTAATCGTAATTTACCCCACCATCACTGCACTGCAGATCCCCAAATTTTAGCATGCCTTTGTGGGAAATAGCAAGTTAGGATGACGTGCCTGAACGATAGCCACCAGGTGATATCCAGGTGTCAGCATAGTGATTACAAGGTACCTAGGTGACAGCAAATACAAGCGGTGCTACGAGTATCATCATTGTGTTTATTCTTGTATTTCCCTGCAACATCTTGGCATCTCCTGGGCTGTGTATAAACGTATAAACACTGTCCAAGCCTGCCTACCTACCTACCAACCAACAGCGGACTTCGGCATCTGACAGGTGTAACCCCTGTAGCGCAGCCTCGCTGAGGCACCTTAATTACGCAGTAGCTGATGTCGCAGGCTCAGGGGCACAGTCTCCACAGGAGCTTCTACTGGCCTATTGTCCACGTCCCCGTTTTCCCACCACCGCGGCCTCGTTCGAGGACGTCACCTGTCACCTCTCGCGAGCTCTCACGACAATTCTTTGAAAAGCTTTACTGGAATATCGTGACGTTGGTCTGCTACGTACACATCCGCTCGGTCGAACTGTTCATAATGTCTACAATTGCATCTCCAAGAGAACCCCCCGCCATGGGCCGCCGCATCTCAGCGCAACCACATACTCCGACATCCTCAGCGCGCCCCTCCCTCGACGCCCCGCGCTCCCTCGCATCCTCTCCGAACCCAGAATCTGCGAATCTCGGCCCTCCGCCGGTAGGAGGGCCCTCAAAGCGGGCCAACCGCGCCGCGCTGCGCGAATACTACAACCTCAAGAAGGCCGGCGGCACGCCCTCGCTCGAAGTCACTGACGACTCGGACCGCGTGGCGGAGTACTCCGAAGTCCCTCCGAGCGAGCTCGATGCCGTCGAGTTCGATGCGGAAGCGTACGTCAGGAAGGCGCTGCAGGACAACACTCTGGATGACCTGCTGAGGGTGTACACCCGCGTGCTCGGGGAAATTAGAGCGTTGGACGCGGAGAAGAAGGCTCTCGTGTACGACAACTACTCGAAGCTGATTTCGGCGACGGAGACGATTCGAAAGGTATGTTCCAGATGACGCTATTCTTGGTGCTGGACTTTAGGCTGAGACAGAAATTACACAGATGCGAGCGAACATGGACCCCCTTAACCCAATGGCGTCAACTCTTGACCCGGCGATTGCGGGAATCTACGCCCAGGCCAGCTCGATCCGTGAAGAGCTTCGCAATAAGGTTGCGCCACCCGATTCCAAGAAGAGGCTGGACGGGGATGCTGCGGCGAGAAAACGACGGACGAGACAGCTTGCGCAAGAGGTCCTGGCAATGCCGGAGAGATTGAGAGGGCTGGTAAAGGAGGGCAAACTTGAAGAGGCCAAGACAGAGTGGAAACTTCCGAGGCGGCTCTTGGAGGTTTGGAAGGAAAAGGGTCTCGGAGGGAAAGATGTTTTGGAGTGTATCGAAGAAGGTGATGCCGCGTTAACGGGAGGCACTGAACAAAATAGTCAGCGGGCGTCCAAGGAGAGCGGAAGGTCCTGAGGGACTTTGAACGGTGGTTTGAGACTTGCACATAGCGAGGGAGTTCATGGCGTTTAAGACTGGTGCTTTTGGTCCGAAATTGACGGACAAATCGGCAGAACTGAACGATGCTATAAGCTTTTGGCTTTATGTCAGATGAGGATCTCACAACAAAACAGCGAATTTTCGGATATTTCATTGATGTAGGTAGCTCCTTGCAGTATTCTGTTTTCTGCATGTGACCTACCACGCGTTGCTTCAACTTTTCTCTAGCCCACTACACCATACCACCAAAACATCATCCCCACCCAAGTCAAAGCTCCGAAATATCAATAATATCAAAGGGATCCCGATCAGTTTCGCTGACGAGAACCTGTACACCGGCCTCCTTCTGCTTCAACTCTCCCTCCAACAATGGTTGCATCACCTCCTTGAGGTATCCTCTCTCGGAGTTGCTGTGGAAAACAGTGACAATGGTTTTGCCTTCTTGCACGGCCTTGAGCGCGTTGTGGTGGCTCGTCTCGCCTGTGACAATAACGTCCGCCGCAGCGCCCTTGACAACATCCCAACCACTGCCAGCACACACGGCAACGGCGTTGACGCGCGTCGTGGGCACTCGGGCGGGGTCGGGGCTCGCGACCATGACGCGACGCATGCCCACCTTGTCTGCGACCCGGCGGATGACCGTCGCCAGAGACTCGGGCTGGCGGAAGGTGCAGAGCAGGCCATACCCGGATCCCTCGAAACCTGCCGGCGCGGATGAGATGGGGGTGACCACGGTGCGCTCCGAGGGGGTGGCGGAGGAGGAGCTGATGGGACCGCCGGAAACGACGTCGCCGAGCCACGCGTTCAGACCGTTAGGGGCGGCGTCGGCGGCGGTGTGGGGGCAGTAGACGGCGATACCGTGGGAGGCGAGGAGGAGGAGAGTTGCTTGCTGCGGGTCCTTGGTGGTGATGAACTTGAGGCCGGAGAAGATGAAGGGGTCTGCGGGAGCGGTGAGTCAAGGAACCGAGTGGGGAATGGGACACTGACGGTAGCTCACGATGACGCTGGCGTTCTTCTGGACGGCCTCTTCGGCTACTGCGTAGGTGAGGTCGTTTGTGAGAAGGACGACGGGGGACTTGGGTGTGCGAGAGTTGGGCGTCTCGATGTTGTCCAGGAGAAGACCGACGTTATCCCAGCGTCTGTCTGCAAGTTCCTCGGGGTAGCTGGATTGTCAGTTAGTTCATGCTCGATCAACGTACTCAAGACTCGCTTGGTTTCATACTGCTTCTTCATGGCGTCCACAACCAGGGCCGTGAAGCTGGGCGAAGAATACTTGCTGCTAGCCGCCATTGCGAGAGGAGTTGCCTGGGTCTGTTGGCGTTTTGCGGGTGTGCTGAAGAATTCTCTGGCACTCTTCGAGAAATTGGGAACTTGGAAAGGATGAAATCGACTTCTGAAAGCGGCCCCGCAAGCTCGACTTACATGCGCTGATGCCTTTGGCAGCTTGGTGCTCATGAGCAAAACTTGGAAACTGAAGCTAGTCAGCATGACGCCGATTCTAAATTATTCACGCAAGCAGAACCTCACTTGTTTTGGACATCAGCCTGGATGCAGACCGGTATGTGAAAAGTAAGTTACCGTGGTTTTCTCAAGGCGCAGGAAGTAAGTTGCTATTTGGGGCATTTAGCTGAAATGCTTGCTAACTGCATACGATATACCCAAAATTCATGTTCTGACGTAAGCACCGGTCAATCCACTCCCCTACCCACACGATTGTCCGGGAGGATGAAACGACTGGACCTTCACATAAAATGACGAAGACCACCGTAAAAAGAGACCGATACCGCAGTAAGAATGGATAGACGCAGTGGAAGAATGCCATTAGTGAGCGGCAACTAGCAGCAAGAACGGCTGAAGTGGGGGATCGATGGTGAAACCGAGTTAGGCTCAATGATCTCGCAGACCCCACAAGCAATTATCCAATTCCTCCGATATGGTGTAGTGGCCAACATGATGCCCTCTCATCAAGTATGAGTGGTTAGGCATAGCCCCGAGTTCGATTCTCGGTTTCGGAATTCTCTTGCATTTTTGGACTTTAATGACGAATCCAATTAGACTCCTCATCACTTTCTTTATAATACGTTCTAAGCCGCCGCCAAGCTTAGCCGGGAGAGCCTGACGATGATCCTGTACACATGAGTATGGCTTTACACCCTGTCACAATACTTTACATACTGTCACAAGCAAAGTTGGCTGGACTCAAATGCAATTCTTGCAACAGCTGAATTGTCAAGTCGTGTTTGGCGCTTGCCCATCAAAATGCGGTATTCGTGAAACTCTCATAGCTTTTAGGTTCTTCGACTTAGTCTGATACAGCTACATGAATTTGAAGTTATGCAAGTGAACGGCATGCGGCACCGAAGAGACGTAATATCAAGATGAATTTGAGCTGTCTGCTAGCCACTTTACGAGAATGCTGCAGGTCTGACAGCTGCAAATGTCCAAGTTTGAATATACTAACCAATGTTCCAGAATTCCTCAACTGACCTCACGGTACCAAAAGAAGAAAATCATATGAATACTAGAAGGCGTTTGGCCATGAAATCGCTGGAAGTCTATACACCCTTGCTGTTGCTCGAAAATTTCACTGATAACAGGGATCAAAAATGATGTTGTTGTTGTTCAATTGGTCCATCTATATACATGTTCCGCTTGGGCTAAGGTGCTTGCAACCAAAAGTCAAAACAGATTGTGAAACTACTAAAGAGAAGTTGGGACTGGTGTAGATTAATACGAAGATGAGTAAAGATTCAAAGCCCACGACTGTTCACTAGATATCGTCAACAGGCTGCTACTGTCAGTAAGGTACACACAGTGTACCTTTTTTCAGGCCCCGAACGCGGAGCCACAGTGACGGAACCAATCCGACATTTGTGAACCCCACCATCTAATCAATCTAATCACCAAAGCGCCCAAGCACCTCTGATTTTCGACAACTCCAGTCACGCCCAAGCAACAATTCAAACCCCTCCGCAACCACCTACTCTTCCTTCGCGGAAAAAAAAGCAACACGAGGAAGAACAAAATATTCCCCAATATGGCCGACCAAATAACAGAAGCCTCGTTACAGGCAGCACTCACCGAGCGTCTGCAGGCGATCCACGTTGAAGTCACAGACATGTCCGGTACGCTTCCCATCCCCCCCTCCATCCCGTTTCCCCCACGTCATGCCCCGCCATATTGGAAATACAGGGCCGCCGGCGCATCGCATCGCATCGCGTTCAAGCGGCGCGTCCGTTTCGTCTCAACCCCCTGAAATACCAACATCGCATGCTGACTTCGACCTATCTCTCCTTTCCAGGCGGTTGCGGCCAATCCTTCACCTCGCTAATCGTTTCCCCCGCCTTCGAGAAGCAAACCTCCCTCAAGCGCCATCGCCTCGTCAACGCCGCCCTCAAGGACGAAATCGCCCAGATCCACGCCTGGAGCGCAAAGTGCCAGACCCCCGCCGAGTGGGAGCGTGACCGCGCTGCCGTCGGAGGTGCCGACGGGCCTCCTCTGGATGGTACCGTCGGCGGGCGAGTGGAGGGCGTTGCTCAGTGAAGGGTCAGAATACCCTTTTGCCCTACGATAATGGCATACCACGAAGCATGGGTTTGGTCTCGTATTTTTACAGTGAAGTCAACATCAGATGTTTTAGAACGGCGCGATAGGTGTCGAGGACCGAGACGCGCCACAATCAGTATACACGGTTGGTTTACGCGGAAGGAGTAAAGACAGAAGAAGCAGGCTTTTCGTGGCTTCGCTCTTTGTTGTATATCAACCTATTGAAAACCTGTAGCTCCCAACGACATGCCAGGACTCCAGACGAAACAACTCAATTAGTCTCAAACTCAGAATAATCCCAGCAGATCCTCATTCGTCTTCTTCCCGTTGCCTGCGCTAGCCTGCGGCTGCTGTGTTTCTGTCTGGTTCAGCTGCATGGCTGCCGGAAGAGGCTGGCTCGAGCCAGTGTTTCCAAAGTCCAGGCCAGAGAAGCCGTTCATCAAGTCGTTCATGCCGTTGCCTGCACCAGCTGTAGGACTCATAGGGTTCGCTGATGTTTGCTGCTGCGGTTGCTGCTGCGGTGGCGGAGCGTCAAACAAGCCCATCATATCAGCCATAGCACTGGATGAAGCACCACCCGAAGGACTGGCAACTCTGTCCGGTGTATTGGCACTGCCGTTCTGTTCCGCAGATGCCGGTGCAGCGCCATCGAAATCAATATCCAGTAGGTTCTCAATGTTGTTCTGCGACGAGCCGGTGCCGTTGGCCGCGGCCGCAGCTGCTACCGACGCTGCGATAGGGTTCTCGGCTGCATCTTGCCTCTGTTCGCGGATGGCCGCACGCTGGATCTCGTCTGCGCCGAAGCGGCCCTTTCCGACGAAGGATTCGGGGGGCTTGTGGTAAACCGATGCGAGAGTCGACAGCTCGGCAAGTAGTTGCTCCAGGAGAGCAGGGGGTAGGCTCGTCATTGTGGTGGAAATAGCCGGTTTTTGAGAGAGGATGATGCTCTTGGCCACGTCCAAATCACCCGACAACAGACGCCAGTAGACGTAGGCTCTGTCGCGTATATCGGGGTTATCGTTATCCGTCGTTGCCGATTGAAGCACCTTTTGCACTAGACCCTGCGTGTTACCGGGTTTCTTGAGGAAAAGCTTGACAACTGCCGTGAGGATTTGTAGTTGTGTCTGTCCCTGGTTAATTTGATGGTCTGTCTTATCCCACAAAGGAAGGCACAAACCTGAGTGAACTCCTCCATAAAGCCGTCCACAAAGCTCTCCAGGATCTCGTCGGCGTTGTTGATCTTTTCCGCATACTCACCGACGATCCAGATGAGCGATCCTCTTGCTGTGGGTTCGTCAAGGTCGTCGATGTGCTTGCAAAGTGTAGGGATGACCCCTTCATAGCCAGGGTACTTGCGGAGGATGTCCTTGATGACCACAACGACCTCCTGCACAACGTAGTTGACCTTGGTCGCAATCAAATCCAGCAGCGCGTTGACGCACTTTTGGCTGGCACTCTCGATCTTGATGGCGACCTGTCCGATAGCCTTAACCGCACGTTTAACAAAATCCATGTCAACTTCGAGAGCGTATTCCTTCAGCTCCGCAAGCAGCTGGTCGAAGTTCTTGTCGTTGGCTATCCGAACCATGATTTCGAGCTTCTGGAGTTTGACGTAAGGGGGGTCGTTGTACTTGCAGAAAAACACTCGTAGTTCCTTGCTCAAAATGTCCGGCTTGGCCTGGAGAAGCAGATCGATGTTTCGCAGAGCGACATACTGGACCTCAGGGGCGGATGCAACGAGGGTCACCAGAGGGGGCGCCATCTTCTTAAGGTATGATCTCACCAGCTCAGGGTTGATTGCCTTCATGTGAGTAAAGACGACCTTGACTGCAGCCAGGACCACGCTTGGGTTGACATGCTGGAATTGCGGCGCAACTCTCTCGCAGATATGCTCGGACTCCTTAACGTCCACGGCGGGGTAGTCGGCCAAAGTGGTCAGGATCGTGACGCGTCCCCATTCGGTGCACTCGTTGAGAGCCATAAGCAGCTTCTTCAGCGTCGCCGGCGTCACCACGAGAGCTCTGGTTTCGGGCGCGGTTTCGGTAATCTCAGAGAGGGCGGTGACCGAGTTTGCGACTACCATAGGATTCGGGTCGCCGATCAGCTCCTGTAACGACTCTAAAAAGCCGTTCTCTATGCACATCGTTGGGTTCAAGTCGAAAAGCTTAGCCACGCAAATAGCAGCTGTCTTGCGGACATACGGAGACTCGTCTCGTAGCGTTTTCCGCAGGGGCTCTTCCATGTAGTCCACCATCTTGTCCACTCGAATGCAGCCCATTGTTCGGATCGCTAGCGCTCGTATAAGAGGATTTGGATCTTCGGAATCTTGTACAAAAGTATTGACGGCGAGAATGCAGAGATCAGGGTGCGACTTGGCGTAGTTCCTTGCGTATCGTCAGCACCTGGATCTACGACACGCCACTAGTGGCAGAGGGCGGTCGACAGGCGCGAACTCACATCAGATACAAGTATACAAGCTTCTTCTGATCCAGATCTCCAGTGGCAATATTCTTCAGGACGTCGGGAAACAGGGCTGACACGTCTTTGCCTAGCGTCATAGCCATGATGGTCTTCTGGATGGATTCTTTGCGCTCGTACGCATACTGAGAGACAAGTCCAGCCCGCAACTCAAAGGTCTCTCCCTTCCTAGGAGGAGCAAACGCTCCACGAATCCGATTGACCGCCATGATGCTTCGCGTATAGATTGTCGTCGAACGATTCGATAGGTAAGATGGGGAATGATGACGGCTCGAGGAGGGTGCCGTAAGCGGGTCGGCGGTAGAGGAAAGATAGCCAGTCCAGTCAGGAGCTGAGCAGACTCATCCAAGACGACGGTGCTTGAATTCGACAACAATCCGCTTGCTTTTGTCGTCGATGTCGCGGGAAGATGCAGCAGGCGCACCTTGTCGAGATTCCAAGTTCGCCAAGAGGATGAGGTGGTCGAAGTAGCATCTGTCAGTGGAATGGCCCCCTAATGGCACTGCCTGTGCTGAGGCACCCATATTTCGCTAGATGAATTGACCCCATCCCTAGGGTAATAGTGTCCACTCAAGCCACTGTAGCTGCATGCATATATCGGGGCTCTGGTCGCTCCGAGATACCTAGATACATCAATAGTACGTACAAGCTCCCCAAAACGGTCTTACATGAGTTGCGTCCTCCCATGCTCTTGATATCACCTCGTGGCTTACCCATAACTCACTTTTTATGCTGAGACTCCGTACAAATATTCCCAGCGGTTTGGAAAATCATTCAAGTACCGACTGCTCCATAAGAGATTTCGATCCCCCAGATCTCTTCGAAGCAGGTAAACAGCCAGGATCACCATGGTGAGTGAAAGCAGTCCATTGAACAGAGCTCGGGTGTTCTGACGGTCGCCAAGGCAACGTTACCCAACTTACGCCGCCTGTTCATCGACTCAAGGTCAGACAACGAAGAACGAGAAGTATCTCGAAAGGCAGTAAGTATATCCTGTCTGTCGCCGCCGGAGCGAGGCTGATCAAATCACAGTTTTACAATGCAGTTCTATTCATGAGTTCTGTTGCCATATTCAGCTTAGTAGGCCAGAGGATGAATGCTTCCAGATGAAGCAGCTGCATCCCACAATAAGGTAGGAGGAAATTTTGGACGGTATAGAGCAGGGAAACTACAACGGCAGCTTCTCAGGTCTTGCCCAGTCCGGAAGAAAGTACCGTGTCATAGATGGGGTTGTTTGCTCTGAAGCCATAGGCTCAAGCGACGGCTGCTGAATCTTCGCCTCGGCGTAGGCGAATCTGCAAGGTTCGATATCGTGTTATTTAGAAGGTCTGCCCCAGAAAAGTGGCATGACTTCTGTTACGAAGCGTCAATGATACCCTCAGTAGAGTATAGGAGGAACCATGAATGAAGTAAGGAATTTCGAACCCATCAACCACTGGTCACCTCTCCCTTATTCAACTGAGTTACCGGTCGCACTTTTCCAAATCTTGACCAAAGGACCGCTACGCCCATAAAGAGGATCCTGCGGCGGTACGGGTACTGCGGCAACCTCTTCGATCAAGCCAGCTTTCTCTTTCAGGTCCTTCTTTCCGAGCTCGCTCCGGTAGTGTGGTGAATCTTCTGGGTAGACTCCGATGTAGCGATACTCCGCTTCTGTGTCTTCCTTCGCCTCGGGGGTTGAGGCGTGGGCCACGCCGGCGGGCACGACGACAACATCACCGGCTTTCACATTGCACGTGATACCGGATCCCTTGGGATCAGAGGTACCTTCGCCAAAGACTAGCTCAGAGCTACCTTGGAAGATTCCTTTTTCCAGGCAATACGTCAACCGAAACTGCAGAGTAAATGAGAGGCCTGACTTACCATAGCATTCGTGCGTGTTGGGGTGGAAATGCTTCAGCTTGATAGTTCCCCAGGTGCCCTGCTGTCTGTTAGGCTTGAAAGAATTGAATGATCAAAGACCAGTCATCCCACCTTTTTGACCCAACCATGCCGTTGCAACTTGTCCGATGCCGTTTCCTCGTCAATGCTGTCCCCCAGGACCCCACGATATATCAAAACCGGAAGATGGTTGTTTGGGCAACATGCGGTCCGCTTGACAGAATATGTCTCGGGCTGCGTATAAGCCTCCATTTCCGTAAATAAAGCGCAGACAAGATTGGAATGTCAAGAAAGCTTGCAACAATGGCTGTTGTGACACAGTCGGGGCACTGCACGTAAGTATGACCTAATGCGCAGATGACCAAGTCGACGTCTGATTATGCCCGAAAAGTCGGCAATCGGAATGTGTCCCGGCATTCACACGACTACTTCTGGCGCTACTCCCCAATCGTTGGGTGACGCCGAGCGGGCATATCGTCGAACGCCGACGACAGGGCCGAGCCACCTCGTTTTCTCCGAACGTTACAAAATAGACGTTG
Source organism: Colletotrichum spinosum (assembly GCA_004366825.1). NCBI lineage: Eukaryota > Fungi > Ascomycota > Sordariomycetes > Glomerellales > Glomerellaceae > Colletotrichum > Colletotrichum spinosum. The sequence continues at coordinate 308,831 of QAPG01000028.1, read as the reverse complement.
TATCAAAGGTGATGCTAGACATTAGTCGCTCAGACTAGGGAATGACAGACATGATCAAATAACATTGGCACAATTATCGTCGCAACCGTTTTTGAACAAACCATCCGATTTCTTTTCCCCCCCTGGCTGACGGCACACTCTATGCTAGTATCAACTCAGACCAAGTAGTGGTAACTGAAAGCATCATTCCTCAAAGTCGTCGTCTACAGTACCGCCTCCATTACTGTCCTTAGTCGGCGCCTTGGCCTCCTGCTTCCTCCACAGACTAGCGAGGAACTCGTTTGTACTTGCTTCATCAAGACCCTTATCTTCCCTCTTTTTCAAAAAGCGTGGGAACCGCAAGCTGAGACCCCTTTCCTCGCTCACGAGCCCGATGGCGGCCGTATATGTCGGGCTCAATGTTATGTCTGCAAACGCCATTTCCCATACTTCCTGCGGCTCGAACCACACGTCGGGCTCTGGGCCGGAGTACTCGACAAACGCCGGCTTCCGAGCCCGAGTGTTATTTCTCCCGCCCGTCTCCTCGCCGTCGTCGTAGAATTCCCTGTTCGCCTTGTAAAATGCGTCCGTGAAGCCCGACATGCATTTGCAGACAACCTCGAAAGACCCGCTCTCCTCATTTCGAACTGCCATGAGTATCGGCGACCACCACTTGGCCTTGCGGCCTTGTCCGTGCCAACCCGCAACGGGGATCATGTCGATGGTGTCGAAGCTCGAGTTGTAGTCCTTCTTGACCTTGAGCCACGAGTCGAGACGTTTGTCTGGTTCGTAGGTCGCCAAGAGTGGTTTCCGGCGGCCTTTCTTCTTCGGGATCACCTCCTCGTCTTTTTCTGGTTTTCCTTTCTTCGATTTCGATTGTATTTTGGGCTGCTCGGCTTCTCCATCGGCATCGGCTGCTTCGTCGCCTTGATACGGAACTTCGGTGAGGTTATCAAGAATTTTGACCATGATGCCCTCGCATTTGATTTCGGTCGCCTGCTTGAAGAAGTCCAGTACGGCTTCCGAGTCCTGTGACGTAGCATCCAAGTTCTTGACCCAGGTAAACTGATGGGGTACCTCAAGGAACATGGAGCGCAAAAGCTCTCTCCTCTCTCGAAAGGGCCGGTCCAGCAGAGGTTGTCCGTTTAGAAACATCAGATCGAAGGCGAACATGCAGACGTTTACCTGAACGCTGCCAATGGCGACATCTTTCCGCGCTCGATTCGAAAGTGTCTGGAAGTTTTTCAACTCCCCGTTTTCCTTGTCCACCGCCACGACTTCACCTTCCATGATGAAGCTATCCACTCCTTCGCCACGAATCTTGGGCATCAGCGCCACCAGGTCGGGGTACTTGTCCGTCATGAGTTCAAGGTGCCTCGAGAATATTGTTACCTTGCCCTTATCATCGCAGTGAATCTGGGCGCGCTGGCCATCATACTTGAACTCGCACGCAAAATCTCTGCCCTGCAGTTTAGTTAGCATCTCGGAGAGATCTCTCGTGATGCTACCCAACATCGGTCTCAGGGGTATGTGCAGAGTAAGGCCGCAACGAAGGAGCAGTTCTTCGCAGACACCGATTTCTAGTAGAACCGGCACCAGATCATTGTAGTTTGGCCTTCTCGCGAAGCAAGCCTTGACTATTTCTTCAGGTCTGCTCCAAACCTCTGCCAGCTCGTCCTTCTTCAGTCTTTGCAGATCTTGCACTGATCGTAATGGAAATTCAGCCCCTGGAGGACGCGAAAGAATGAATGCTCTCGAAAGAGCAATCAACATGGTAGTCTTGACAGCTCCGATTCGCAACTGTAGACATCAGTATGAATCCGGAGTCAAGGTGGTGATCACCTACATGTTGGCAGAGTGTCCGCACAATGTACCTGCTCTCTTCGCCACCACGAGCATCCTGCAGAAGACGATCGACAATTCTTTGTTTGGCCTCGCCACTGCCATGGCCTTGACTATTTGCAATCTTGACCAAGGACTGATAGACTGCCTGAATGGTCAAGGGTTTAGGCTTCCGCAGAGTGAAGCTCTGCTTCTTCTTCGCTTCGAACGCCACGTCTCCCGCATCACCGTGCTTGTCGTAAATGGCCTTTAAAGCTCGGTTATCCAGGCCGCACACCTGCCGCAGTGCTTTTGAAATAGCTGATCCACCCAGACCAAGTTCAAGTGAGATGTACGGCGGCGAAATGGCATTAGTGGCTAACCAAACAGCCGGTAAAAGGCTTTCGGGGTCAGCTTCGATCAAGACTCTGATGCAGTTGACCAGAGTATCCACGATTTTAATGCGACTTTGTGTGCCGTTCACAAGGACGAAGCACCTCGTCAAGAAGGCGTACGAAGCGCGACCTCCCTCTGCAGCCCAGTTCGCCTTTAACTGCGGGACAAACTCTGATGTATCAAAGGTCAAGGGGCTTTGATCGAGAGGAACGGTCGCCGAGGCGGTATCCTCGGCATTGGCCACCGAGGAAAGCGACAGAGTGTTCTTTGTGGGTTCTTGCGGGACGACAACGGTTGGTGCTGGAGGTTCAGCTGGGGCTGCTGATTCGTCTGGTTGACTCAATTGTGGTGTTGACTCCTTGGTGGGATCCGGACATGGGGTTGAAGCAGCTCTCTCATTCTGTACTTCAGCATCCCACTCTGCCTGTAGTTTCCGCGCAAGCTCCTCATCTGTCAATTCCGAACCATTGGCCTCGTTGCTCAGGGGCGCGACTGCTGCTTCACTCAAAGACTCCCTCGGTGTCGAGGTGCCCTTTTGCTTCTGTTTTGAGAAGAAGTATTCCAAGCTTCTTGACTGTACTCCGGATGAGGACTGATCGTTGAGCTTCCGCTTCTTCGTAGGGCTAGGCATGGCATCTATGATGACCAGATGTTAAGCGCAGATATCGCAAGACGAAAATCGCAGAGAGTAAACAGAGAGAAGTTGCCAGTCTAAACGGGTCGAGACCTTGTTGTTACTTCATCTCGTCAGGTCAGGAAATCCGGGGTCGTCACAACATTGCTGTCCCCTGCAGGCCGTATCAGTCAATGACGCTGCTGCCACGATCCAAACACACACCAATGCATGCTCCTATTGTAGGTACGTGCACCAGGTACGTGCACTGGGATGCATGGTCCACTGACCTTAGGCTTAGTCAGCATCCATCTATCTACAGGTAGGTACCTAGGTACCTACCTACGTAGTCGGAAAATCGGTCATACTTTCCACCTGTTCCCGGCGCTTAGCCTTTTTGGTCGACACAAGCGACCAACTTCCCACATCGAAAAATTGCGGCCAAAGTGTGAAGAGAAGCCGCCCCACCAGAGCCGTGTTCAGATTTCACCTCTGTGTGTGCAGTTCCACCTCTCGACGAACCTCTCCTCTCCTCGAAAACGACGACACCACACCCCCTCCCGATACCCCCCGCCGAAAAATACGCAGCCATGTTGAACGGCGAAGATCCGCCCGAGCGGCCCGACTACATTGTCAACATCATCAACGGCCTTGAGCGTTACAACCCCGAGGCTGTTGGCACCCTCGAGTCGTACCTCCAGGAGCAGTGTGACCAGAAGTACTGTGACTGCAATGCGAACAGGACACTGTTGAAGCTGTGAGTCGCGACCCTTATTATATTGCCGCTGCTGTTTCGCGCCAGTAGCTGGCCTCTCAATTCAATGTCGCTGTCTTGTCTTTGGCCTCGTGCCGGTTCACATGATGACCAAAACGTTTCCTATTACCTGACATGCGCTGCGTTGTTCCATAAGAACCTCCTGCTGCAACTGAAGTCAACTCGTGGTGATTCCTGAAATCGACCGGATATGTTTAACGGCTATCGAGAAGCATCTTCAAGACACTCAGAGCTAACCTCTGCTTCCTTCCGGTATAGGTACCAGCTCAACCCCGACCGCATGAAGGATGAGGTCGTCACCAACATCCTTGTCAAGGCCATGACCCAATTCCCTTCCCCGCAGTTCTCCCTCGCCCTGCACCTGATCAACGCCTCCGCCATTGCCCAGGGCGAGCTCCACGAGGCCGTTGCCAAGCTGCGCACCCTCAACAGCCAGCTCGAGGGTGCCCAGTACGCTCGCTTCTGGAACACCATCGACGGCGACGACCTGTGCGCCGACCTCATCGCCGACATCTCCGGCTTCGAGGATCTCATCCGCAACAACATCGTCGGTCAGGTCTCCCAAGCCTTCCGCGAGGTCAGCCTCTCCCAGCTCGAGTCGTGGCTCGGTCTCTCCTCCGAGGCCACCGTGAAGTTCGCTTCCGATGTGGCTGGCTGGACCGTCGGCGACAACGGAATCGTCACCATTCCCAAAAACGCCGAGAACGAGGCCAAGAAGGCTGAGATCAGGGAGGACGTCAACGTTGACATGTTTTCGAGAGTCCTGCGGAGGTCATGGGAGGAGACTGCGTAAACAGGGGTCGTTGGCGTGACGAAAGTCGGGTGAGAGGATGGACATAGGAAGGATAGCGCAAAGGTCCCTTGGCTGCTGACGGCTCCGTTAATGGAGTTGGGGCTGGGAAGAGAGCATGGCGGCAAAATTACCGGCGTTCATTGTGACTTTGGAATTGGGAGCCATAGAGGATATCCCAGAATATGAGACATGCCACTGGATGTTTGAAATGTCGTATGATTCTTGTCTTGTTCAACGTGCCACCATGTCTAAACCTTTCTTGCTTTTTGAGATCAACAGCATGCTGCGTACATTCATTATTTTCTGAGTTCCTCCCACTGGACGCCACACCACTCTTCGAGGTATCCCGCGTCACCGGCTTCGACGCCCCTTTGCTGACAGTCCGCCTCGCAAACACCCACAATAATGGTTCCCCAGTCCATGCCTTCGAGCGACAGCTCCTCGGCCTCGAGCTCAGTAATGGCGTGCGGCGTCATCTGCACTTCAAACACACGCCCGGCACCGCAGTTGCCGCAGCGCGGCATCTTGCCCCCGGACAGCGTCTTGCCCACCGCGTCGGCCTTGGAATACAGCAGCGGCTGGCCGGCAAACTCGTACCGGATGGCCTGCTCCGGGTTCTGCGCCATGCGGTCCGCAAACTTTTGAAACATGGCGTCCATGGACGACTCGAAGACGTCCTTTGTGTCCATGCTCCCACCCGCGCCGTTGGAGTCGTCGATTTCCATCCGCGCGTTCTGCGGCACCGCCGCGGGTTCCGGTTCGAGTGTCTCGAACTCTGCGTCGGCGAGGTACGACAAGTGATACGGTTTCGGCTGGGCGCTGGCCTCCGGCCAGGGTTCAGGGAGAGGCGGCGAGCCAGACGGGGTCTGGGGGTTATTGAGAGAGAGAGTTTCGGCGAACGTCTTGGGAAGCGCTTCCGCGGCGGCGTCGGTATCCTGCTTCTTCTCTGTTTTGGGTTCGGGTTTCGCAAAGGGGTTCGCGGGCGCTACTGTGCTGAACGGGCTGGAGGAAGATCCGGTGCTGAAGGGGTTGGCATTGTTGCTCGCAAACGGGTTCACCGCCCCGCCGCCTCCAAACAGCGCCTGGCCGAGACCCGGACCGGCGTCTTTGGGTTTCTCTTCCTTGCCCTCGACGAGCTTCTGCGCCGGCTGCTTCTTGGTCCCGGGAGACGGCGCGTCCTTGAATATCCTGACACCCCTAATTGCGCGGATGCTGCCCTGCTTGCGACGGCATGCCTCTTTGCGGCAGGCGAAGACGTAGAGGCGACGTTCGTGGCCGGGGAACTTTTCGGGGAGCTCGCCGTTGAGCTGGAGGAGCTGTACCATAATTTCGTTGCAGACCTTGCAGCGGGCGAGGGTAGCTGAGGGCGCTTGTTCGGGGTTCAGCCAGTCCTAGGCGCGGAATGCCATGTCAGTGCTGTTTCCCGTCATGGCGGGGTCGTAGCGATTTTCACTGTCGCGATGGGATGACTTACAGGGCGGCCGCCGAGACGGCTGATGGTGTCTTCATCGGCATCTTTTGTGGCATAGCCGAGGAGCACATTGGTCTCAGTAAACTCTCCATCGGAGGAATCGCTATCGTAATCTGCCATGATTGTGGCTATGTGGTATACGACTGAGCTGTGCTGCGTTGGGCTGCTGTACGTGGGGTCAAGAATTTTTGGCTCCCAAAATATTCGATGCGGGGCTTATCTTATCGCAATTGGGCTTCGCATCCAGCGAGGGGCGTTCACTCATGGACAGAATTGTTCACTCACATTCCACTTCCACGACTGTCATGGACTTGATTTTTCATATTGGATATCGTTCCAAAACTCAGATTTGACAGGTCTAGGAGCAACGCCTTCTGTCTACCATGCCAATACTTTACAGTGGAAGTCAATTCCTCTTCGACTCATTACTGCTCAGGTCCGTCCATGCCGGGGCCTGGGCCACCTTGCCTGCCCATCTGTCTCGCCTTGAGCATCTCGTCGCAAAGAAGAAGGTTGGATGCAATGCTAGAGCTGGAAGCAATGCAGTTTCTCAGTACCCTGAAAGAGTCGAAGATACCCTCCAGCTCGGGATCCATGGGCTCGCCTGTCGCAAGGTCCAAGCCAACAACGTTGCCATCGGCGTGCTCGTCTTGCAGAGCGGCGACTGTGACATGTTAGCGTAGCCGGACGAATGAGCGTGGAAAATACTTACGGGCATCCTGGATGTCCAGGCCAGCGTTGGCAGCCAGGGTCTTGGGAATAATGAGGAGAGCATCGGCGAAAGCCTCGACTCCCCACTTGGCCTTACCCTTCACCGTCTTGGAGAAGGCATCGCTCTTCAGGTGTGCTGCGCAGGCGACTTGGAAGGCGCCAGCGCCGGGGACGACGCTCTTGTCAACAATCATGTTGTAAACACTGCGGAGTCCATCGCGGACGGCATCTGTGACCTGAGTGATGGTGTGGGCGTTGGGGCCCTTGATGAGGAGAGTCACAGACTTAGGGTCCTTCACCTCCTCGACAAAGGTGTACTTCTCCTCTCCCAGAGTCTGCTCGTAAACCAATCCGGCCCAGCCGAGAACGTCGGGTGTCAAGTCGTCGACACTGTTCTGTGCAACACCACCGCAGACAAGCTGCAGTCTCTCCATGTTTCTCCTCTTGGCGCGACGCAGAGCGAGGATGCCGTTCTTGGCCAGCACGTCGAGGGACAGAGGGTCGATACCCTTTTGGTTGATGATGACAAAGTTCTTGTTGGGGTCGTTTCCGCATACCTCCTTCTTCAGCTCAACAATCTTCTTCAGCTTGGCGTCGACGAATCTGCGCTCGCTCTCCACCAGCTTGTCCCTTTGCTCTGCGCTAGAGTAAAAGAAGCTGGAGTTGACCTCAGTCTTCTCGTACTCCAAGCTAACGTTCATCGTCAAAATGTAAGCGTTCTCAACGCGCTTAGGCATATCGGGGTGGCGGGCGCCGTGGTCGAGAGCCAGACCCTTGATAAGTTGGGTGTCGGAAGCGGTTCGGTGCTGCATCTTCATGATCTCAACCATGTGCAAATCGGGCTTGGCGGGTGCCTGGTAAATGGCCAGAACGGCGTCGACAATGTCGGGAGTGAGCTTCGCCGCGAGGTTGGAGTTGAGCTTAGTGGAGAGCGACGTGCGCGCGACAGAAAGGAGGAGTTCACGGTCAACCTCCTTGTCAAGCTTGAATTGGTCGAGGAACTTTGCATAAATCCCGTCAGCCCCTGTTTCCCCGAGTATATCTGATGTTGCAACGTACCTTGAGCGACTCATTCTTGGCAATCTCGAAGCCATCCGTGATAATTCTGGGGTGCAGTCCTTCCGCAATGTAACGATCCGCCTGCTTGAGAAGTTCGCCAATCAACAAAACAGCCGACGTCGTACCATCGCCGCAGATGTCGTCCTGAGCAGTCGCAGCTCGCGCAATCATGACAGCGGTGGGGTTCTGTATTTGCATCTCTCTCAGGAGAACGTTTCCGTCTTTTGTCAACTTGATCTGTCGGAGCGCATTAGCAGCGATACGGGGGAAGGGGCGGCAAGTCGCACTTGTCCGGAACCGTCAACGAGCCTAGAAATTCGTCAGTGGGAACGTATACAAATAAAACACATAAAATCCAAGTGCTTACATCTTGATGGTGCCCAAGGGCCCGAGGTTGGACTTGAGGACATCCTGCAGGCCTTCACCGGCGCTGATGTTGACCTTCAGGGCTTCACCCCGCCGCTATGTGGGTGATTAGCAAGACCAATCGCATGGCAGAATCGAACAGCAGACGCACCCTGGACTCGGCCTTGGGGTTGAGCAGTTGGGCCGCAGACATGTTGATATGAGGTCGTCGAGAAGGTCGTGAAGGAGGGGGGTATCGATCGGTAAAGGTAATTGGATTAGCGACCTGACGTGGAGTGTTCTCGAGGGTTGACCTGGCCTAGGGGCGGGAGCTTCAGATGCGGGACTGTCGTGGTGACTTTTTTTCTGCCTCGAGCTGGCAGGCGGTCAAATCGCTGTGGAATGTGCTGGCTTGGTGCCTGGCAATACAGTGCCGCTTTGAGCACTATATCTTGTACCGTCCCGCTAAATGCATCGACAGAGGCAACCGCTGCTGACGAAGCGTCCCGTGGCCTGTGCTTTCAGATTCTTCGACAGGGACCTAGGCAGCCTCTCGGTGTTGGCAGCAGGGACTCCTTCCACGAGCTCGCAGACGCCGCTTTACGAGAAGAACGTAGCCTCTGGAACATGCTTCACCAACAACATTCTGAGAAATCATTGCGTACATCAATTTGAGTGAGCTGTAGTAAGCAAGGTAAGATAGCTTCTGTTTGCAGATACGAGTGCCATCTTCATTATCCGTACACGTCCCCTGCTCCTGCACGCGCTACCCTGGCCTTCAAGTAAGCAGAGCCAGACGGATGACACAGCCGTAGTCACAGTCATAAAGCGGCGGTTTGTTTACTCGCTCTAAGTTTAATTGATTTGGGGACGTTCCCGAGGATCAGGACTACCACCCTCGTCCATGCCCCCCTTTCATCATCCATTTCATACTAAAACATGTCTTGAGCTTTTCGCCGCTTTCTCTTCATTCTCGACACTTCGTAATTCCACTGTGCCAACAGTTCTTCAACGTAGACGCGTGTAATCCGGCGCTATACCATGTGGGGGTCCAAACTTTCAGCTGTGCTGTCCGCCCTCAGCTTGACTGGCGTTCCGGCCACGACCGATGCTGAGGTAGAGGTCGCCATCGTCGAGAGTAACGTCAAGCAGGTTGCCGTCATTGGTATGTAATCTCTCTGCGTATTATTTCAACTGAGAAGATTCATGGTGCGGCCGACCACCTCAAATACAGTAACTGACCTTTCACAATCCTAAAGGCGCCGGAGCTGGCGGGTCTTCTACTGCTTACTTTTTGCAGCAGTATGCCGAGGCTGAAGGCATTCCGGTCAACATAACTATTTTCGAAAAGACAGATCACATCGGCGGCCGAACTTTGACCGTGGACGCATACGACAACCCTCTTGAACGGGTCGAGTTGGGTGCCTCCATCTTCATTGAAGCTAACTACATTCTTTACAACGCCAGTCAACAGTTCGGGCTCCCCTTGAAGGAGCCTGAATCTGGAAGCGATGGCTTCCTGGGAATTTGGGACGGCGAGCAGTTTGTTTACACCCAGGATGATACGTCCTGGGAGTGGTGGAACCTGGCCAAGCTATTCTGGAAGTACGGTCTGGCGCCCTACAAGGCCCAGAAACTGGTGCAGGCAACCGTTGCGACTTTCTTGAAGCTCTACGAGGAGCCCTACTTTCCATTCCGATCTCTTACCCAGCGTGCCTTTGAGCTGGATCTTCTCAAGGCAACGTCTGTTACTGGCGATCAGTTCCTGGCCAACAATGAGGTGTGCAATGTATGCCTGTTTCTGGCCCCTTCGCGCAGCTAATGGGACATAGATCGGCGAGCTGTTTTCCCGACAAATCATTCAGGCGGCAACTCGCGTGAACTATGCTTCCAACCTGAAGTACATTCACGGCCTTGAGACCATGGTTTCGATGGCTCCTGAGGGTGCCAAGCAAGTCATTGGCGGCAACTGGCAGATCTTTGACACCATGCTTCGGAACACAAACGCCACTCTGAACCGCAATACTTCCGTCACTTCCATCACTGTCAAATCGAGGCCATCAAGCTCCAAGTACCTGCTTACGACCAAGAGTCTCAATTCCGAAGCTGAAGGCGGGGGAGAGGCCGATCAGCACCCAGTCGCCTTCGATAACGTCGTCATTGCGACGCCTTGGCAGTACAGCGACATCAACGTTGCCGAGGACCTGTTCCAGCATAAGATTGACCAGATTCCGTACACTAAGCTTCATGTCACTCTGTTTGCTTCGCCTTTCCGTCTCTCCCCCGAGTACTTCGGTCTCCCCGCGGGCTCCAAGGCACCTGATACGGTCCTGACGACTCTGCCCAAGACGGAGGAGGCCAAGGTCGGTGCGGAGGGAGCCGGAAAGGCTGGTTTCTACTCCATCAGCACTCTCAGAACGGCAACCAACCCCGAGACCCTCAAAGACGAGTTTATCTACAAGATTTTCTCGCCAGACAAAGTCGCCGCGGAGTTCTTGTCCTCGCTACTCGGGGTCGAGGTCCCCTCCACCATCGTATCCACCGACGAAAATGCCGCCCAGACAGTGAAGCCTATTTCATGGTATCATCCTCACGTTTTCAATTCGTACCCCATCGAGTACCCCCGTGTCACATTTCAGGACCCGATCCTCAGAGATGGCCTGTACTACCTTTCGGGTATCGAGAGTTTCATCTCGTGCATGGAGACCAGCGCACTGATGGGGAAAAACATTGCCAAGTTGATTACCCAAGACTTTGCTTCATTGGATACAAACGAAGCAGGGGATGAGAAGACAAAGATTGAAACAGATGGTACTCAACAGGTGCTTGACCAGAGCGAGAAGGAAGGAATTACCGCTGATGAGCTATGAGTTGACGTGGTCTGTTCGTGTGTAGTCTTCACCGTGTTTACCAATCTTCCGCAGCTTGCTTCAGGGTGAGGCTAGGATTCAGTCTAGTTCACTGTCCCCTTGCAAGGTACCCGATTTACAGAAAAGATGAACGCTTTATCGCCTATTATAGTCTATGCTATTATCTCTGTCGTCGTCTTCGTCCGTCGTACTCCCTTCTTGTGGTCGTTATTGCTGTTGGAGCTAATTCTAGGTCGATCGTGGTGGTGGCGCTGCCAGAGCTGTCGCTCACCACCGTCAAACGGCTTACTAAGAAGCTACCGTCTCTGCTTTTTTGCTGCGTCACTCTTCGACTCGCTGCGTCACTCTTCGACTCGCTGAGTCCAAGCGCGTTTGCTTATTTGGGGACTCTGGTTCATTTCCTGGCTGCTACCTGAACTAGCCCCTAGGCAGATTATAGGGCCAAGCTGTTCCGTATCATGCACGAACCACAGGGGTTGGCGCGGTGGTTTACGTGGATTTGCATCTCTTGAAGGACCACGCAAACAGGTGCGGCAACAAAGAGTCGAAAGGGGTCGTGTTTCCACCGTCCGCTGAAGCAATTTCACCCACGGCAATCGGTATTTTAGTGCCGTCGCAGCTAGAGACCACGTCTTTTGCCTTTTGATGGGTTCGAAAACTCACCTTGGATTTCCGGCCGCCGAATGTGATTGACCTGATTGCGAGCCACACTTTGGAAGGGGCCGGGCCACGGGGTCTAGATTGCCCCACCGAGAACCCCGATCGCCGTGGCTGACGTACCCACGGGTTGCCGTGGCAAAGTAAACTATGAGGGTGAGCGCGGTGCACCGCCACAGGCACCCTTCATGCTCACCCCTCCATCACTTATCACCTGGACCGTGACCCGAAGCTACTGCTGCGACCCTTCCAAAGTCTACCCTGCTTTATGACGCATTTTCTTCCTCTCTGCCTGATCACGTCTGCGCGGTTCTTGGCCAACGCTCCAGGCTGTTCTTTCCCTCATACCATCCCTATCCGCGGACGGGATCGCTTCACAGAGATCCATAAATACTGGCGATAACTGTCCGCCCACGACTTTACCCACTCACATCGACAAGCCGGGCCTCCTCGATCGATTTTCAAAATGTTTGTCCTCAGGAACGGTATGTTTACCCCGCCACCCGCTCATTTAACCTTCCCGCTGTCCTTGTTCTTTCCGTTTGCGACTTCGCGGATCTTCGGTCGTAGATGAGGACTATTCCATCACACCTCGGCGAAATAACCCTTTTCCTCGCTCTGATTGCGCGACGTGCTGTCTGTCTGTCTTTGAAGAGTACAGCCACTGACCGACATTTCCTGTGTAGTGGGCAAACTCATTTTCGGAGCTGGCAACCAAGAGTCCCTGATCGAACTTCCCCAAGGGCAACTCTACCTTGTCCGCCCATTGTCACCCAAAGGCTATTCGGAGCTTATATTCAAAGACGCCGCTGCCCGCATTCGCCGAACCGCCCAGGATTTTCAATACCAGTTGGTGATCCAACGAGTCTACGAAGAAGGAGAGGCCGAGCTTCTTGCCGAAGAAGAAGGTGAAGACGCCGAGATCGACGCTCTTGCCGCCGCGGAGCGAGACGAGAAAACCTTCTTACTCGACGAAGCTCTCCGCTTCCGTGTCGAGTTTCGTGAGGGCACAGAAAAGATTATTGCCTGGCGTGATCTGAGCGGAGACACTGGTGACGTCTACGAGTTCGTCTGTGACAACGTCGTGTCTCCAGGCCAAGTCGCACAATTTGACCGCATCGCCAAGGAGTGCCAGTACGAGCGCAAGTACAAGAAGCCACACACAACTGCTTCCGACGAAGATCTCGATCAGTTCGAATTCCAGGACGAGCAACCTATCCCTCCTGCGAGCCCCATCCACAGCCCGACGCTGACGAGATCCATCGACGATTCTGACGGCCTATTTGTGCCTCAGACTCCCAGCCGACCTGCCAATATCTCATCCAAAAGAGACGCCACTCCCGTCAAAACACCCATGATGCCTGAGAAGACGAAGGATATGGGTCCCCCGAAGTCCGCTGACGCCCCAACTGCACTGAGCACCTACGCCGCAGAGGGCGCCGAGCTGCATTTCTTTGACTTTCCGTCAGGCTCATTCGTGCAGCAAGACGCTGCTGTTACGGCTACTGTCACCGAGGTTGGCAAATGGGAGTACTGGTTGCAGATCGAGAGCGAGGATCGCGCCTGGCTCGGAATCCCCATCGTTGCTGACATCAATCCGGTGTTTAACTTCGAGTTTCTCTCCTTCATCTTCAACCAGTTTTCTCCTGATGGGTCGGCATACTCTTGGCTTCTTCGGTTCAAGGACCAGCCTACCCTTGAACGCTTTCAAGACGCACTCCTTCGTGCTCTCTGGGAGCAGTTGAACGAGACAAAGTGGGAGAAGATCAAAGAAAGGGAACAAGAGTACATCACGGACGCCTTCAATGATTTGACTATGGAAGATACCCCCGAGGAGGAGGAGGAGGAAGAAGAGGAGGAGTACGAAGATGCCGAAGACGACGGTCAGCGTAGCGAGCACTACGACAGCGACGAGGATGAGGACGATGTTCTCCCCAGGGATGAGGATGGTAACGTCAACTCTCAGCTTGCCGTCGGTTATAAGCATGATCGTTCATTCGTCGTGCGTGGGTCCAAGATTGGAGTTTTCAAGCACACCCCCAACAATAACTTGGAGTTCTCTACCAATATCTCCAAGGTTGAGACACCCAAGGGCACCCTGTTTAGTCCGAAGAAGGTTATGCTGCATAACGAGGATCGCAACCTGATCCTACAGAATGACGCGGACCCCAACCAGCTCTACAGGATGGACCTCGAATATGGCAAGGTCGTCGACGAATGGAAGGTCCACGACGACATTCCTGTATTGAGCTTTGCCCCCGAGAACAAGTACGCCCAGATGACTCATGAGCCCACCTTCCTGGGTATCTCGAAGAACGCTCTTTACCGTGTTGATCCTCGCCTCGCCGGCTCGAAGCTGGTCGACTCTCAGTTGAAGCAGTACGCGTCAAAGAACGACTTCTCGGCCATTTCAACCACCGAGAAGGGCTATATCGCCGTCGCATCCAACAAGGGTGATGTTCGTCTCTTCGACCGTCTCGGCATCAACGCCAAGACTCACATTCCCGCCCTCGGTGAGGCCATCATTGGTCTTGACGTTTCTGCTGATGGTCGCTGGGTTCTCGCAACCTGCCGTACCTACATCCTGCTCATCGACGCGATGCAGAAATCCGGCAAGAACGAGGGCAAGCTCGGGTTCGAGAAATCGTTTGCCGCAAACGACAAGCCTCAGCCTCGTCGACTGGCCCTCACCCCAGAGCACGTCGCTCAATTTGCGCATGAGACGGGAAAGCCCGTGTCATTCACGCCTGCTCGCTTCAACACTGGTACCGGAGCCGAGGAGACGAGCATCATCACGGCCACTGGCCCGTACATTGTTGAGTGGAACCTTAGAAAAGTGGTGCGTGGCGCCAAGGCCCCTTATTTGATCAAGCGCTACGCCGAGGAGGTCAAGGCAGACGACTTTAAGTACGGCTCCGATAAGAACGTCATTGTTGCTCTGCCGAACGAGGTCAACATGGTCGGCAAACAGGGCCTCAAGCGCCCGACACGCGAGAGCATCGCCGGCCCTGGTTGGGCTAGACTCAGCATGGGCGGAAGGGACTCGGGACGTATCAGCACGCCCAGGAGCGGTCGCTACAAGCTTGGCAAGGAAGATGTGGTTGCGTCGCCTTTCTAAGTGAAACTGGACCGACAAGGCCTTTTCCAGCTTTTGCGGTCGGATATCAATTCTGTTAAATGACGAGGATGAAAGACGGGCGTTTTCGGGACGGAGTATGGGTATGCGTAACAGGGAAGAGTGAGTGGCAGATGGAGGCGGACTTACAGTACCCACGAGCTCATTTTACTGGCCCTTCGCTCTATTGGCCTTTCGTTTCGAAAGTCTCTTGTACAAGAGATTCCATCTTCAGATACCTTTTTAGTGTCCACCAGATATCTCTGATGTTGTTGGTCGTTTTCTCTTCTTCTTCAGTACGAATCTCTATGCAAAGTTAGAAACAAATCGCTGTGCCATAGCTGCTTCCATTGATATCCCGGGTCTTCAACCTCAGGATGCAGCCGGAGGGCTTCGAAGATAATCTTTCAAAAGTAGATGGTCTAATGCTAACCCGACATGTCAAAAATACATTCAAACAGACGAAAGGAGACGTGACGACGGTCGTGTCTAGTGAGCCACCTCGATGAGCCCTTTCCGTTCATGAAACTCCCACAAACGCCGGTTTGGCGTGACGCCTCTCCTCGACCCCAAGATATTCATCCGTGACTCGCTTCATTCGTGCATGGCCACGTCAAATATGCTCTGGCCATCATCGCTAACTGCAAGTTACGTGTTTCACACACATCTTCGTCGCTTCCCGATCACGCTCTTATTAAAATGCCGCTATGAGCAAGGCGTTTGCGGCACAGTGGTGGTGACGCCATCGAGGGGTTGTCTACGCTTGCTGTGCGTCTTTTGACTCCTTAGTGTCATCCTTAATCGTCAGGTTTTGGACACCCTCGATGGCGCCTTGGATTGTCTTATTGACCTGGCCGACGACGTTGCCACTGATGTTCCTAAGCGTCTTGGACTGCATGGTCTCCTGAGACAAGCGAGTCATCTCGGCAACGAAGGACTGACCCCACCATGCCGACGTGTACTTGAAGACGTAACGCTCGAGCTTGCGGTAGTTGATCTCGCGCTGCTCTGGGGTCATGGTTACGGCATCATGGATGGCGTTGGCAAGCTCCTCCGTGTTCCAAGGATTGACAATGAGTGAGCCGTTGAGAGATTGTGCGGCACCAGTGAATTCGGACAGGATCATGACACCATGGCGCTCGCGTTGAGTTGCAATGTACTCATAGGAGACCAGGTTCATGCCGTCGCGGGTTGATGACACAAGACAGACGTCGGAAACAGCGTAAAGAGCTGTGAGCTCGTCGAACGAGACGCTCTGGTGGAGGAAGTGAATGGGCATGAATTCGATGGTACCGAACTTTCCGTTGATCCGGCCGACGAGCTCGTTGACAACTGCGCGAAGATTCTGGTATTCTTCGACATCTTGACGTGAAGGGACGGCGACCTGCACGAGCACTATCTTGCCGATCCACTCGGGGTGTTCTGTCAGGAAGACTTCCAAAGCATGGAGCTTCTGGGGGACACCCTTGATGTAATCGAGACGGTCTACACCGACGATAAGCTTGACGCCGTTGAACTTCCGCTTCAACGCCTCGATGCGCTCTTGCACCTTGGGCTTCTTGAGGCCCTCAACGAACTTCTCGGGGTCAATGCCGATGGGGAACGCCCCCACGGTGACAAATCTGCCGTTATAGTCCACGCCATTGGGAGTGGTTGGCGTTCCGCTGTAAACGATCAGCAAACCCAACCTAGCCTCGCTGATGACCAAAATTGACTTACAGGATACGGGAGCAGCTACTCAAGAAATGGCGGGCGTAGTCGTAGGTATGGAAGCCGATCAGGTCGCAGTCGAGTACACCGGTGAGGAGGGCCTCGCGAACGGGCAGAATACGGTAGATCTCGGAGGAGGGAAAGGGGGTGTGCAGAAAGAAGCCAATTTTGACATTCTTCTTGGAGTTGCCAATCTCCTCGCGCAGCATCTGAGGCAACAGCATGAGGTGATAGTCGTGAACCCAGATAAGGTCGCCGTCCTGTACGTCCTGCACTACAGCCTTGGCGAATAGGCGGTTGACCTCCAAGTAGGCACTCCACGCGCTCTCGTCGAACGTAATTTCGCCGGGATGGTAGTGGAAAAGGGGCCAGAGAATAGAGTCTGCGATTCGGAAGCGTCAGCGGAAGTTCCAGAGGCTGGCTAGGTATGGACGTACTGGAAAAGCCATTGTAGTGCTTGTCAGCGAGCTCATCGTCAATGAACACAGGGTGAGCATTGTACTCGTCCTTGAGACGCTCTTTCATGCCGGCAATCTCGTTCTCGGGGACCTCAAGACCTGGCCACCCGTACCACTGGAAGCTGGTGGTTTTCGAGAGACCACTGAGACCGGTGACGAGACCGCCCGAGGACATGGAGAAGGAGTAGCTACCATCTTCCGAACGCTTGATGGTGATGGGTAGTCGGTTGGAAAGTAGCAATAGGCGGCCGGGCGCGGCCTCTTCGTCGACGAGCGAAGGCATGGTGTGATTCAATTGCCTGTTGGTACTGGGACAGCTATATGAAGAAAGGTGGGCGAGAGGATTTTGTCGATAGATGGTTCCCGCGGTGGGAACTGGGGAACAGCACTCGTCGAGCTTAGCGGTGCTCTGGCGAATGGTTAAAGTGTTAGCTGGGTCGTTGTTGGGCTGGGATGAGCTTGCGGGGGAATGGAGGGGTAAATGTAGGTTCGGGTGGTCTTGTAGCGCACCTTTTTGCAGCGTCTGATGCGACAGCGACGCAAGTGGCCGGGGTGTATCCTGCCAAACTTCGAGACGGAACTGGGGGGCGGTAAGGCAGGCCAGGGGGGGTGAACGCAAGTGAAGCTCTGTTGGGATTGAAGGTGGAGAGCTGTTTGCTATTTTGCTAGCGTTGTTGTGCAAGCTGATATCGGAGGCCAATGGTCGAGAGACGCGTTGATGAATGTGATCGAAGCTGAGCAGGTGAGGCAAGGAAGCTGCCACTAGAGGTGCTGGTCGGCAAAGCCAATTCTAGAACACGTAGGGAGAGCTTGTGAACGGTGAAGTAAGGTAACTGTGAAGTTGGGCAAATGGTACGTAAGTTGGGAATGGTTAATGGAAAGAGACGGAAGGCGGCGGCTAACCAGTTGGTAGGTTATCCGGCGGTACGTAACTTGGAGATCAGGACGGTACGTCAAGCAGAGGTGAAGGAGGTGAGCAAGGTGAACAGAGAGGCGTCTTCCTCCACTTACATCAATCAATTGTCGGCCTACAAGTAGACTTGCCTCGGATGACGGAGACGCAGGACGACAGGAACCCAGCAAGTAAAGACTGCGGACTAGCTCACCGCGACCAAGGGCCTCTGGGTACAAAATACTTACGTTTTGCTGGCGTCAGATACTGAGGATGATGTACGTACAACTTTGCATCAGAAGAGACGAGCATTTGCTATCCAGTGCCATCGACGTAATAATGGTGCGAACCCATGTCGGTCCGTTCCATTGCGAGAAAACCCCGGCTTGTGTCTGTCACCATGCACGTACGCGTTGTAATCACCTTTTTTCCTGTTTACCATTTTAAGCAGGCAGTGAGTGCTTCCGTCCTCCTCCGGCGCCTGTATAACTAAGTAGGTAACCTTTCGCTTCGGCTTATGCTGTCAGCTATGTCTTATCCAGACACCTGCCCGCCGGGTTTTTAGGCAATCATGCCGATTGCTGGATGAGGGATATAAGTTTCAGGGCCGCTGAGCCGAAGGAGCGAGACTATGTAGCATAAAAAATAATGTTCGCGCATGAACATCGATCAATAGAAATACTCACATAGTAATTACCAGGCACGGGGGTGACAAATCAAACCGTCGCTCCAGTACGCTTGTCACCACCAACGTATGCGCACTGGAGTGACGATTTATCTTGTCACC
This sequence comes from Colletotrichum spinosum, assembly GCA_004366825.1. NCBI lineage: Eukaryota > Fungi > Ascomycota > Sordariomycetes > Glomerellales > Glomerellaceae > Colletotrichum > Colletotrichum spinosum. The sequence goes on along the minus strand of QAPG01000028.1, from coordinate 290,379 downwards.
CGATGGCCAGGGAAGGTAACATTCACAGAGTCAGGTGGAGACGCCAGCACGAGAGGTGGAGCGAGAATGTTCACGATGCCTCTTGTTTTTTCCTCCTTCCCACCTACACAGCACCCTGTTCTATATAATAGCTACGTCGCCGTCTCCGTACGTACTCTGTCTGTCCATGTATCCCAGCTCTTTCGCGGTCCAGCCATAAAAATCCACCCTTTGGTACAAGGATAATTGCGCACCCTCTGCAATGCAGGACTCCCCTTACCCCTGTTTGCAGGATCTTTCACCGAGGAAAGTCTTGGCTGAGAGGCGCACATGGCTATTTCCTCCGGCTGGCATGTGTTTACCAACATGAAGCCTTCAGCCGCCATCCTCGATGGACCTAGCAACGTTACTTATATAAGGGCTCCCCGGATCATCCAAGGCCGATATCAAGTGTCGGACAATACATGGGACCTCACGTGCGAGTCCAGGATTCTTGAGAATAACGCAGTTCTGTTCGTCATCCTGCCCAAGGAGCTTTACTCCCAGGCAGCTGGTCTGTTGTATGAACGATTCGCCAATGGGGTTCCCTGAGGCCCAAAGGACGCTCCGGCCCAGTCATTAAGCCCACATGGTCTCCGTTTTGAGTCTTGACTACCGCAAGCTGACATCGATGGCCCCGTTTCTTCCCCCGGAATCCGGACCAAAACTTCCTTTCTCATGTAACCCAAGAGGGCCACGGTCGAGTGCTTCAGTTTCCGGCCCGAATGCTCTGTTCCGGTTTATATCGACATTCCGATGTTGGTTGTGTTGGTGGATGACCAGCAGGACACTGTTCTCTATTCTTCTTTTCTGTTTCATTTCCAAGATACATGTTGCCGCACGTCCAACCAGATCTCAAAGCGTTAGGTACTCCTCGTCGGCTTCAGTTGGACGACTAGCCAAATATTATAGCAAACCCACGCAGTATATTGCCAGGTGGATATGCAATGGCCAGTATGGAGACGTCTCGTTTTACACAGTACCGCCATATTCTGCTGGTACTGGATATCTACTGGTCCATTGTCACCTGCCTTTGGTCGGTTGGGCTCAGGTTTACTACTTAATTAGGCAATTAGCAGGTACGCGAACTGGGAGTGACGGTGGGGATCAAGAAGCTCGGACCTTCATCTTTCGACAGTCAGGTGCCGCCCCACATAGATCCTGGCTAAGCCAATTACAGCACTGTCGCAGCTGCCCCCCAGCTTCTGGATCTCCATATCGGTGCCCGCGCCGCTTTGTTGATGCGCATGTCGACGCGCCTTCAACCGCGACGTAGCCGTCAGATCTCCGCCAGGCAATATTAACCCACGCTCGTTAAATCCTCACGGGTGATGCGCTTGGCATAAATTTCAGCTTCTTGTACCTCGAAATAGGTACGCGTGCGCTCGCCGGAACAGGCGGTTCCTCATCCCTGCCATTGATCAAGCTATGGCTCCCTCGGATAAGAAGCTCGAAACAGAGCTCCTCAAAACCGTCCGCGAGGTGTTTGCCTCAGACCAAGATGAATTCACGGTCAATTTGATTCGAAAACGCGTCGAAACCGATCTCGAACTTGACGAGGGGTTCTTTTCTTCCCCGAAATGGAAGGACAGAAGCAAGAAGCTGATCAAAACTCTGGCTGTAAGTGACCCCTGGGCGGCGCTTCCTATTATCAGACCGTCCCAACTGACCATAATTGATCACAGGCGGAGCTGGTGGAAGATAACGCCGAGCCTGAGTCGAAGTCTTCGCCAGCCCCAGAAGAGAAAGACGAGACAGAAGACGTGGAGGATGCGAAGCCCAAGAAGGCTGGCAAGCGCCAATCAACCGAGACGTCGCCTCCACCCAAGCGCAGAAAGCGCGCCCCGCTGGCTAAGAAGGCAGATACTGTCGAAGACGAGGGGGACGAAGACGACGTGAACGGGGAACCGAAGAGCAAGAAGGCCGCTCCGAAGAAAAAGTCGCGTCCCAAAGTCGAATCCGATGAAGAACCAAGGCCCGTCAAGCCGACATCCCCGGAAGGTCGCAATGGAGACGCCAAGCGCGATGAGAGCGACTCGGATGCGCTTAGTTCACCACCTGACAGCGACGACGAAAAAGAAGGCAGTGGTATTGAGAAGTCGCCGGACGACAAGGATGAAGTTTCTGCCAAAGCGTCAGTGAAGGAGAAGGAAGACGACAAGCCAACTGAGAAGGAGAGCGAAGGACAGCCACTTGTTGACGACACCACGAGCGAGCTATCAGACGTGGTAGACGAGCCGCCGAAACCCAAGCGTAAGAAGAAGGAAGCTGGAGACGGTACCAAGGCACCCAAGGCCAAGAAGCCCACAGCAAGTTCAGAGGATCCAGATGATGTCGAAATCAAGAAGCTACAATCCCAGTTGGTCAAGTGTGGCATTCGGAAGATCTGGGGCATCGAGTTGAAGCAGTGTGGGGACAATAAAAAAGCCAGGATCAAGCACCTCAAAGAGATGCTGAAGGAAGTAGGCATGGATGGACGATTTTCAGAAGCAAAGGCACGCGAGATAAAAGAGCGCAAAGAATTGGCGGACGAGCTGGCAGCTGTGACAGAAATGAATGCCAACTGGGGTGCAGGAGGGCGCTCATCCAGGAGCAAGGCACGTGAGCTTCCCTCTAAGATGACCAAGGAGGACCTCCCATGTGAAGTCAAGGGAGAAGAGGAGGAGGAGGATGATGAGGATAATGGTGCTGCTGTGTCTTCTCGCGCACGAGGCAAAGCAAGAGCAGACCTGGCATTTCTTGGTGACGATGACGAGGAGTCTGATTGATGGCTTGGGGACAACATCAGCTCATGTTTTCAGGGGAATCATCTGGCTTCTTGTGGTAATGATTAGGCCTTTGTCGTGTAGTATATGCATTTCTACCGCAGTAAACCAGTTGACGCTCTGTAGCTACCTATTGTGCTATTGTAGCACATTGTCCATGATGGAGTAGTTGTGGGGGGGTTTGGTCTGGCTAAAATGACCCCTGTATCAACAGGCTTGTTTCCTTACCTGTGGTACAAACATCCATACCTCGTGACGGTAATTTCTCACAGCACCCGCCAAGAATGCCTTTCACATTCTAGATCTAGCTACCTACGTAAGGTAGGTAGCTAGAATACGACTAAACACCAAGGTGATGCTAAAGAATTAAATTGAATAACCGTGGTCAGACTCGCGACGTCACCCGGATTAAGTGAAGCTGATTTCGACGTTGCCAGCTCTTCGACACCTACCCCTTCAGAACCACGACTGCTGACATTTAAACGCGCCAGTAATGAGCCTGCATGTCCGCTGGCGCCAGGCCCGAGGGGAAGCTCTCGCGTCTCCAATTTACCCCGCAGCACGGACGGCGTCATTTCTCTTCAGTGCTGCTTCCCCTCCAAAGTGCATCTGCCTCTCTCTGTCCGGAGTAGTGCCACCCCACCACATCCGCCAGCAAGCGCATGTAAAGCCATAATAGCCTGAATTCCATGTTTTCCATGTTATCCAGTAATACGGGAAATCAGCATCTCTGGAGCCCAATAAAGGACACCATCTCCCTCCTAGTGTGGCTTCGTCCTCACTGCCTCCTGTCTGAATCTGGCAATCTGTGACTAAACACGCTTTCATCACCGACCTTTCTTCTGCGAGAATATTACTGCTGCACTTAAGATGGCTGACGCTCCTTTCGAGTTCCTGCCCCTAGGCGCCATCCTCCAGTCATTCAAGGTTAAGGGAACCAACATTGTCCAGGGTTTCCCGACACAGGAGCTCTACGAGAAGCACAACTCGCCCTACTTTGGCGTCACAGTTGGTCGTGTTGCCAACCGCCTCGAGAAGGCCCAGATCAAGGCCCTCAACGGTGGCAAGACCTACAAGCTCGCCGCCAACGATGGACCCAATAACCTTCACGGTGGCCTCAAGCCCTGGAGTAAACGCGTGTGGGACGGACCCAAGCCCGTTGGAACCCGGGAGATTCCCGGCGTCGACGGACTGAAGGGCGGCGAGAGCGTCGAGTTCTCGCTCACCAGCGAGGACGGCGACGAGGGTTTCCCCGGCACCGTCGAGGTCACTGTCACATACACAGCTGGCACTCAGGACATCGACGGTAAAGAAGTTTCTGTCCTGGGCATGGAGTACGAGGCGAAGCTCGTGGACGGGGCCGAGGAGACGGCAATCAACATGACCAACCACTCCTACTTCAACCTCACCGGCGACGACACATTTGCAGGAACCATTGCGACCCTGGCCACGAACGCGCACCTGCCTCGCGACTCCGTCGGCATCCCTACCGGCGGACCAGTTCCTTTCCCTGGCATCGAGGGCGGCAAGCCTTTCGAGCTGGGCGTTGACGGACCTGCGGTGGATGACTGCTTCATCGTTGACGAGAAGCCCAGCTCCGTGCCCATCGACACGCGCAAGGAGCCCCTGAAGCTGCATGTGCACGCGAAGCACCCCAAGAACGGCGTCAACCTCGAGGTTCTCAGCACAGAGCCTGCGTTCCAGTTCTACACCGGCGAGGGCATCGACGTCCCCGCTGTCGAGGGTGCGCCGGCGAGGGGGAAGAGGAGCGGGTTCTGCGTTGAGCCCAGTCGCTGGGTCAATGCTGTCAACGTTGACGAGTGGAAGGGGCAAATGGTGCTGAAGAAGGGCGAGACGTATGGCACAAGAATTGTGTACAAGGCCTGGAGCGAATAAGCTGTCATGTAGTCCAGCGTGATGAGTAAACTTTGCTGTCATCTTTCATGGCCAAAACCGTGATGTCAGGATAGCTACCTACGTAGGCAGACGCATTACCGCTGCCAGAGAGGTGCATGGGAATGCTGAGTCAGGCATCTTTTTGTGTTTCTTTCTATTTTGCATTCTAGTGAGACAATAAGCGCAGTAGCCAACCTTTGTAACAACTTGACTTTACGTAGAAAAGAGAAAGACGAGATGGAATGGGATGACAGGCGAGCTTCCACTGACGCTACAGCCGATGCAAGGTGCGTTGCTCGCCCAGGGGCTCTAGCTTCTGCCCTACCTTGGCGCTTTGTTTTGGTCTACGTATCGCCATCTGTACGTCGGTTTATAACGCTTGGGTAAGGTGGCTTAGCGCGGAAAGGCAAGTGCTAGGCAAGTTCAACCTTTGTGGGAGGAGAAAGCAAGGTGTAACTGCCAGACGTATCCGTACTCCGTACCTTCTCACATAACCATAACATTATTATTACCTTTACGACAGAGACCGAGACTGATCGACCGACGACTTCAACCTCCCCAACTACCTACCGCCTGCCTGCACATCAGCCGACATTTTCACCTACCCAGTTGCCTATTACATCTTACCCCGATTCAGCAGACCGATCTCGTGAAGCCAAGCGTTCCCTCGCTCCGGATCGCGTTGCAGTCTGCCAACTTCAGGGTCCCCGCGTTGCCTGCTGATTATTCAACCTATCGGCGCCTATCATCACTGAGTCAGGCGCTCCAAGCCAGCCCCCCGAGGGTACGCTTCAACGATGACAGACGCATTCCCGACCCCGACTGCGACGCCGAAGCGCAAGAGGAACGATGGAGATCGTTCGCTCTCTCCAATCTACACCTCTTCCGAATTTTCCTTCCAGCTGCCTGAGGCCCAAAACGACGAAGACGGAAACGCGAGCCCGCGCAGTAAAGTTGTGCAGAAGTTCCGCGGGTTGGCCCTGAATGGTGGTGGGGGCGGGGTAGCCCAGCAACACAACACAGGCATCGCCCGACAACGCCAGGGTGCGTACGACCCGACTCGCGACGTCGAGGACCACGGCATTTACAACGACGACCCCTTTACGAGCCGCAAGAGATTCAAGGTTCCCGAGGTGGAGATGACCGACGCCGACGACGCACAAACTATCCACATTCCAGACCCCGAGGTCGGAAGCCGCCCGGCGCTTGCGCCGAAACCAATGGTGACCTTCGTGACGGCTACTGAAGCTGCGGATGCGAATCCACCTGTAACGACAACTGCCATCAACGTCGGTGCTGTAATAACTGCCCAAGCGACATGGCAACGCCCTCAGCACCTTGCTAGCCGACTTCAGGACGGAAAGGGTAGGGGACGGAGGCGGGCCGGTACACCGCCGCTGAGGGGTTGCAAGAAAAAGACTACGGTCGGAGGTTCCGCAGCTGCAGCTGCTCAGGCTGCCCAGGCTGAGGATGACACAGAGCCGCAGATTGTGGACCCAGTCCGGGCTGCGCTGACGTGGAAGGACGACGAGATCACCGTCTACGATCCAGAGGACCAGGACGACGATGGTACTGGTATCAACGGGGTTGGCTTCATGCCCACAGCCGCCATGGCATACGCCCGTACGCAGAAGCGCCGACTACAACTGGCCGAGTACAGAAAGCGGGAAGAGAGCGAGGCCCGAGCCCGGAGAAATCAGCGCAGACGCGGCAGTGGCGCAGGCATAAACATGAAGTCCGATTCCAAGGCGACATCCGGGGGCGGAGGCGGCGTACGAAAGGTCCGCTTTATGGAATCGGAGCCCAGCACGATCGTGACGCATGGATGATACGATATTATGGTTGGCAGCATCGGACGTTGGTCCAACTGGTGTCATTTTCGCCTAATACTGCCACGCACCTGGTTAAGCCAATGGCTAACTGACTGTCTACTTGGTGGTGTCTTCGGCATTGGGCGTTGGTCAACACACGGCGTTGGGAGTGCCACATACTGAGCTTTTCAGTACGAAACCTGCTATTACTGGCCTTTCTGTACTTCAAAACAGCAAAGGGGAGCCGGCACGGCCGGCACGGGAGTTTTGGTGACGAAATGTATAGTCTTTCTTTTATACCCCTAATTCGAGATGAACAGACATGGCAAGAGATGAAAAAGAGGGTTTCCCCAGGCCGCATCGTACCCGATGGCGGTGATGCTGGGCTACGACGGCATTGGTGATGTTCGTACACAGGACACAAGGGTCCTCAAAGTTGCGCGTTTTGATACATTGGCATGGATTACCAGAAATTGTACCAGGCCTTCTTTGCCTTTTCCTCCTCGGCCTGCTGTTCCTGCAGCTTCTGCTGCTGCTCGAGCTCACGGCGTCGCTTGTCTACCAGACTCTCCTGGTAGACCTCGACAGTCCTCTTCATCCTGATGCGCTCCTGTCGGCGTTGATATTGACAGTACTCAAACCATCCGGCGCTTCCTACCAGGAAGCCACCCACTGCCCAGTTTGCGGATTTGATGGGTGAACCTGAGACGTATGAGATGAGCGTGTTCCACGGGAGGGCATAGGACAAGAGCGCCATTCGAGGCTCATAACCCAAGCGAAGGAGGAGAATACTGACCCCTGAATACAAATCTCAGACCTCCAACGCCTGCACCAGAAGCAATACCAGAGATAAACCCGCCCCTTGCACACGGCGTCTGTGTGATGTTGAGGAAATCCTCAGACTTGATGGACTTGACTGCCTCGCCGATGGAGACATGCCCCGGCGGCGTCGCTCCGTCCTGGGTTGGAAAGTTGTTCTGGAACTCTTTCGGGTTGAGGTTGGCTTCTGTCGATGATGTCGTTGTCTCTGAACCAGGTGCGCCCTCTCCTACAGGTCCATTGGTCGACCTCGACCACAGGTACAGCTTTTTCCCATCCTTGGTGGGGGGGAGCGGAGGGGTCGGCGGGGTGTTGGAATCGTCTTGCGACATGACTGGCTAGCAGCTTGCAGTCATTAATTAAGTAAGCTGTAGGTAACTTCTTGGGTTCTGCTTTATGAGAAGTGCGACGCAAGACTCAACTCATCGGCTTCAGGAACCTCAAAATCTGCCACCAGTGGCCTGAGATGACGTCCACCGATTTGGCCGTTGCTGGGCCGATGTGGTCTGTGCGCCGGGATGAACACGGGCGGCCCCAGAGGTCACTTTGTACGTACCTTTCAGCAGATGAATCGCAGAGTACGTACTTCATCAGCACGCCTGGCATTGCAGTTTCACTGGCGACTATCCGTACGGATACAGTGACCAGGTTAATTGATTTTCGGCCCACTTTCTACCACTGACAGCTGCAGACGTGCATTGTCGCGTAAAGTCGCGCCTTGAGCGCGTCTTTCCTTTTCTGCGTTCTAGGCCCCCCAAGTTCCATTACCCTCCCGCGATCTGCTCCGCCTGGTAAAGATTGTGCATTGATCCCTATTCCTTTACCCAGAGGTGACAATTCCAGCGTGCACTCACTCGTCTGGTTCCTCGGCGTGTGGACGATACCTGGTTGTTGTACTGCTTCTTCAACTTTTCGTCTGCTTTTTCCAACGGCAGCAATCCTAGATACCCTCCGCTTCCTTGTCCCTTACCTGCGCAGATCAGGCATACCGGATTTCGTCTGCAGAACCTACTTCGTCTGATGCTTCCCTGAAAGACCCGAAGTCCTCGAGTGTCTCTCGTAACGAGTCCCTCGACGGGTATTCCAGCCTGGCAAACTTGACCTTTGATCTCGCTACCACACTCCGCGCCACCACACGATGCCCAACACGAGCCTCCGTCGCCCGCAAAAGGGCTTCCGCCGCGGCGGCAAGGCGGCATACCACGGAAATGGTCGTTCTACCCGCACTTTCGCAGCCTCGAGCCGCGCCGAGGCCACATCCGCCGACGAGAAGTGGGAGCGCACACGACTGGCGCATTCCATCGATGAGAATATGGGATTTGTGCGCTACGAGGGCGGCAAGCGGAAGGAAGGCTGGCTGGTAAATGTGCAACCCACTGCGGTCGAGGACGAGCGGATACCGGGAGGGCGTGCGGCATTAGACTGCTACTTCATCGACGACGACAGCACGACGTTCAAGGCCACCGTCGAGTACGACCCTTACTTCCTGGTCGCCGTCAAAAAGGGCCGCGAGAGCGAGGTCGAGGAGTGGGTCAAGCGTGTGCCCGGTGGCGGCGTGGTCAAGAACGTCAAGAGGGTTGAGAAGGAGGACTTGAAGATGCCGAATCACCTGCTGGGCTACCGCCGGACGTTTTTGGAGCTGAGATTTGCCAACGTCAATGACTTGATGGCGGCGAGGAAAGATATCATGCCAATTGCGGCAAAGAACAGAAAGAATGTGGATGCAATGGACGCATACGCTGAGGTTGCGACGTATGTTTGACGCCTCTTGCTTACAGAGAGCGTTGACTGACATTTTTTCTCCCAGGACGAATGGCCACTTTGACCTTTTTGACGACTCACGAGATGACGATAGACGAGTTAATGCCTCATTTGCCGACGCCAGCGACTTCATCGTCGATATTAGAGAGTACGACGTACCGTACCATGTAAGAGTAATGATAGATATGGGTACGTGTCGTGCGTTGCAGCGCCTGGATTTGGCTGACGACGGTAGACATCCGAGTGGGAAAATGGTATTTCGTGGACGTCAAGCACGGCGTTACAAAAGTCACCATCAACGAAGACAGACTTGCCATGGCCGACCCCGTCGTCATGGCCTACGATATCGAGACGACGAAACTACCTCTAAAGTTCCCAGACGCCGCCATCGACCAGGTCATGATGATTTCGTACATGATTGACGGCCAAGGTTTCCTCATCACCAACCGAGAAATCATCTCTGAAGACATTGGCGACTTCGATTACACCCCCAAGCCCGAATACCCGGGCCCCTTTATGATCTTCAACGAGCCGGACGAGAAGGCGGTGCTCGAGCGCTTCTTTCTGCACATCAAGGAGGCGAGGCCGACTGTCATCGCAACGTACAACGGTGACTTTTTCGACTGGCCCTTTGTCGAAGCCCGAGCTAGCGTCAACGGAATCGACATGTACCAAGAGATTGGTTGGAAGAAGGACAACGAGGACCAGTACAAGTCCAACTATAGCGTCCACATGGACTGCTTTCACTGGGTGAACCGAGACTCCTACTTGCCCCAAGGGTCTCGAGGCTTGAAAGCCGTCACGGTCGCCAAGCTCGGTTACGACCCCGATGAACTCGACCCGGAGTTGATGACACCGTACGCCCAGGAGCGTCCTCAGACCTTGGCTGAGTACTCGGTTTCCGACGCCGTGGCGACGTACTACCTCTACATGAAATACGTCCACCCCTTCATCTTCTCGCTGTGCACCATCTTGCCTCTGGGTGGCGATGATACGCTCAGAAAGGGTACCGGTACCCTTTGCGAGATGTTGCTGATGGTTCAGGCCTACCAAAAGGAAATCGTCCTTCCAAACAAGCACATCTCACCAAGGGAAGCTTTCTATGAGGGCCACCTGCTAGACTCCGAGACCTACGTTGGTGGCCATGTCGAGAGTATCGAGGCCGGCGTGTTCCGGGCAGATATTCCGGTCAACTTCGCAGTCGATCCAGGGGCTGTCGACGAGCTGCTCAACGACCTGGATGCCGCCTTGAAGTTCAGTATCACGGTCGAAGAAAATAAGTCCATGGACGATATCGCCAATTACGACGAGATCAAGGAACAGATTGCGGACAAACTCAGGTCACTGAAAGAAACGCCGAACCGGAGCGAGCGCCCCCTAATCTACCATCTCGACGTCGCGTCAATGTATCCAAACATCATGACGACGAATCGACTGCAGCCCGACTCGATGATTCAGGAGTCCGATTGCGCGGCCTGCGACTTCAACCGACCGGGCAAGACTTGCGACAGACGACTGCCATGGGCCTGGAGAGGAGAGTATCTGCCGGCGAAGCGTGATGAGTACAACATGATCCGAAATGCGTTGGAAAACGAAAAGTTTCCCGGCAAGTGGCCCAACTCCCCGATGCGGTCTTTCCAGGAACTCAGCCCCGACGATCAGACGGCCCTATTGAGGAAACGCCTGCAGCTCTACTCGCAAAAAGTCTACCACAAGATCCACGATTCGACGACAACCGTCAAGGAGGCCATCATCTGCCAGCGCGAGAACCCCTTCTACATCAACACGGTGCGAGACTTCCGTGACCGTCGTTACGACTACAAGGGCAAGGCCAAGGTGTGGAAAGGCAAGACAGAGTCCATCAAGGCCTCTGGGGGTACGTCTACCGAGATCGATGCAGCCAAGAAGATGATCATTCTCTTCGACTCTCTCCAGCTCGCCCACAAGGTTATTCTCAACTCGTTTTACGGCTATGTCATGCGAAAGGGATCTCGCTGGTACTCCATGGAGATGGCTGGTGTGACTTGTTTGACGGGAGCCACCATCATCCAGCTGGCCAGAAGTCTGGTTGAACGTCTCGGCCGCCCGCTGGAACTGGATACCGACGGAATCTGGTGCATGCTCCCCGCCACGTTTCCCGAAAACTTTGCGTTCAAGACGAAGAACGGAAAGAAGGTCACCATCTCATACCCTTGTACCATGTTGAACCATCTGGTCCACGCGCAGTTCACCAACCACCAGTACCAGACACTCAAGGATCCCAAGACATTCAAGTACGAAACCCATAGCGACAACTCCATCTTCTTCGAAGTCGACGGCCCTTACAAGGCCATGATTCTTCCCACGTCCAAGGAGGAGGACAAGAACTTGAAGAAGCGTTACGCTGTCTTCAACGACGACGGCAGTCTGGCCGAGTTGAAGGGTTTCGAGGTGAAGCGCAGAGGTGAACTGAAGCTCATCAAGATCTTCCAACAGCAAATTTTCAAGTTCTTCCTCGAAGGAACAACACTTGCCGAGTGCTACACGGCCGTCGCCAAAGTCGCCAACCAATGGCTAGATGTCTTGCACAGCAAGGGCTCCACATTGGCGGATGAGGAGCTCATGGAGCTGATTTCCGAGAACAGGAGCATGTCCAAGACGTTGGAGGAATACGGTTCGCAAAAGTCCACCTCGATTACCACTGCCAAGCGTCTGGCCGATTTCTTGGGCGAACAAATGGTCAAGGACAAGGGTCTGAACTGCAAGTTCATCATTTGCGCTAGGCCAAAGAACGCGCCCGTCACCGAACGTGCTGTGCCTGTCGCCATCTTCTCTGCCGAGGAGGCCACGAAGCGCTTCTATCTCAAGAAATGGCTGAAGGAAGAACCTGCCGACACCGACCCACGAGCTCTTCTCGATTGGGACTACTACCTCGAGCGTCTCGGGTCCGTCATCCAGAAGCTCATCACGATTCCCGCGGCGCTGCAGAAAGTCAAGAACCCTGTTCCTCGAGTCCCGCACCCCGACTGGCTTCAGCGCAGGATCAACATCAAGGAGGACAAGATGAAGCAGAAGAAGCTCACCGACCTCTTCACCAAGGGGCCCCTTGAGGATATCACCAACCTTCAAGGCCGAGCCCTGGAGGATCTCGAAGACTTTGGCAGCAAGCTGCTGAAGCCTAAGCCTGTCGCAGGTGTTGTTGCCGCGTCCCAGCCTACGGCACAGAAGAGAAAGTCGCCCGAGCCGGCAGAGAACACAGATCCCTTTGCGGCTTTGCCCAAAGTCATGCCGTCGCCCTCAGAGGACTATGTTGGCTTCATACAATACCAGAAGCAGAAGTGGAAGATCCAAAAGCAGGCTCGCATCCGCCGACGACAGCTATTTGGCGATCGCCGCGGTCATCACCAGAACAACATTCAGGCGACGTTCATGAAGCAGGCACATATGACCTTCATGAACACCTGGCAGCTGTTGCATCTCAAGGCGACAGAGACTCCCGGGATCGTCAACGCTTACGTCCTCATCGATGCCAAGGTCCACTCGCTCAAAGTCAAGGTTCCGCGGCAAGTCTTTTTGAACCTGAAGAGTGGCGACATGCCGGACGTTGATATCCCTGGCTGCGAGGTAGAGCAGGTGAACCATACTCTTCCGAACGGGCACTCTTCCGTGCACCTTTTCAAGCTCACCGTTCCCGAAGACGTCTACTTTAACGAGGCGGACAAGTTTTCGCAGCTGTTCAACCACCCGAGTGTTGAGGGTGTCTACGAGAAGAATCTGCCGCTCAACATCAGAGCTGTGCTTCAGCTGGGAAACTTGTGCACGATCGACGAGCAGCAGCATGCGGTTCTCGGAAAGGGACTGGACCAAGGCTTTGATCTAAAAGGTCTCAAGCGTCCCTTGAAGCCAAAGAGATATCTCGATTCCTCGCCTCTCGCCTACATTTTCATCTCTCACATCACAGCTGGCGACAGGCAAATCTTTGGAGTCTTTTCGACAACCAGGGACGAAGCACACGTTATCGTGTTACAGAAGAGCAGAGACTCGGGACAGGACCTCCCAAACATCTCGAGGATCTACGCTGAACTCATCTCCCGACGAGCGGAGGAAGCCGAGGGTACAAATTGGCAAGACTGCTTCAGGTACCAGGAGAAGATGACATTCAAGATCACACAAGTGACGACCAAGAGGAAAGCCCACCTTGAGCTCAGCGACGTCGTCAAGAAGATGAAGAAAGACGAACTCCGGCCACAGATGATGGTCATTCAGTCATCTCAGCGCGAGATGCTCATCAGCGACGTGCCCACTCTCGGCGACTTCCCCGTGCTTCCACTCAAGTATGATATTGCGGACAGCTCTCTGCCACCTCTTGGCTGGCAGGCCGTCGTCGCAAAGCGTCTCGTCGGGCACTACCTCGGTCTCGGTTCCTGGATTCTGCACCTCACTACTCTCGCCCAATACGGCGACATTCCTCTCTGCAATCTGGAGCGGGAGGACCCACGCTTCCTCATTGACATTACATACGCTAGGAAGCTGCAGAACAACAACATCGTGTTGTGGTGGTCTGCCAGTCCCCGACCTGACCATGGAGGCTACGAAAAGGATGATATTACTGGGCCTTTAGACACAGTCAAGATGCCTGCCATCAACAAACCCGGTACCTTCTCTTCTGTGTGCATCGACCTGGAAGTCAGAAACCTTGCCATCAACACCATCCTGACTTCGTCTCTCATCAACGAGTTGGAGGGAGCGGAGTCGATTTCGTTCAACCCCGCCGCAGACGGTGCTTCGGGCGAAGAGACTATTTCTTCGGAAGGCACTTTCGCCAATGCTGGTGTCCTGGTTCTTCGCGAGATGGTCAAGAGTTGGTGGCAAGAAGCCTGCAAGGGAAACACCATGGCAGACGTCATGATCCAGCACCTCGTCCGTTGGGTCGAGAACCCTGACTCCTTTTTGTACGACCGCGCTCTGCATTACTACGTCCAGATGATGTCCCGCAAGGCCTTCCAACAACTCATGGCAGACTTCCGTCGCGTCGGCTCGCAAGTCATCTTCGCCAACTCGAACCGTCTTTTGCTGCAGACGACCAAGGCTGAAGTTGGCACAGCCTACGCGTACAGTCAGTACATTATCAAGTCCATCAAGGGCAAACCGCTATTCCACTTCATCGATCTCGAGATCAAGGAGTACTGGGACTACCTTGTATGGTACGACGACTTCAACTACGGAGGCAAAGCCTGCCAAGAGGTTGTCGAGGCCGACCAGCAGTCTCTCGATACCGTGATGCACTGGCAGATGGCCACTTTCCTCCCCCTCCGTCTGCAACCGACGTTCCAAGACTGGGTCATTGAGTTCATCCAGCTCATGCACGACCTCAAGACGCCGCAAAATGGCGATCCATCGTCGACCCCGCGTCTCACCCAACTGCCGCAGAAGTCTCTGGCCGAGGGCGCAGAAGGCCAGATCATCCTCGGCAGGAATTTTGAGAAGCCGTTGAAGAAAGACATTGCGAATCTCATCAACCTTCAAAAACGCGAGCTGCTGCACCCCGAGTTGGCGGAGGATTACTCTTTCCCCAAGCTTCCCGGCTCGCACCTGACGCACATGTCTTCTCGGAACGGGGTCCTGGAACTCGTCAAGGCGCTGATGCAGGTCTTGTCCCTCGACAAGAACATCACTCTCGAAGCACGCCTCCTCCGCAAGGAGCTCCTCGCCATGTTCGACGTCCGAGAATTCAGCAAGGAGGGCGCGTTCCAGAACCCGAGCGAGAGCCTCAAGGTCATCCAACTCAGCTGCGACAGCTGCACCATGGCGCGCGATCTCGACTTTTGCAGGGACGAGGACCTGCTTCCCGAGCTCGGGCCCGACGGCAAGCGGATGGGTCCTGAGACGAGACCCTGGCGGTGTAGTTTCTGCGAGGCCGAGTACGACCGCAACGCGATCGAGGAGATGCTGCTGGCCCAAGTCGAAGCGTTTGTGGTGGAGTGGACGACGCAGGATCTCAAGTGCGCCAAGTGCGGTGCCCTGCGGCTGAACGAGTTCATGGAGCACTGCACTTGCAGTGGAAGCTGGACCGAGACGGTCAAGAGGGAGGAGATTGTCAAGAGACTGGGCGTTTATTGGAATGTTGCAAAGTTTTATGGGCTGAGGATGTTGCTGGAGGTTACAGAGGGTCTGAGGAAGGGTCTGTGATGTTTGATGAATAACTGGCGTTGGTTTGGGACATGGAGTTTGGTTCAGGGACTTAGATCCCCATGGGAAATGTATGAGATATGCAATAAATACAAATATGTACCTCAGCCCCTTGGCCAGGAATTCAACCATGATGTCGTTCTTTCTTTGACTGACTGTCGTTGTTAAGCCTGCCTCTATCCCCATAGGGAGGACTCTAAAAGTTTCAATGTCCCATCAAGGATGAGTGGCTGTGCCGCCTCAAGGTAAGAGAATGGGATTTTGTTTATCAAGAGACCTAACCCTTGAGAGCGGCTGCTGACAGCTGACAACGCAGACAGTGGACAATAGAGACTGGATGGAACAAAGACAGCATCAAACAACAGGCGATGGGGTAATAGAGATAATAGAGATAGTATAGTGGTGGATGACAAAGATGGTTTCTAACGAGAACTGTGGACAACAGAGACATTAATAAGACTATGGAGTTCGCAGATTAATCTTCATGGGTACTAACAATCTCTCCGAGGTTGTCAGGTGTAAAGAAACTGTAGTTGTTCCGACTGCAATGTTCTTGGGTGTTGTGAGGCGACGTTCCCAATGTAATTGACGACAGAACATTGCCTGCTTCCGCATGCTTCTGTTGATCGAGATCTACTGCTTGACCACAACAAGTCGACAGCATCACTCCCATGGGTATAAAAGCAGCCTTTTTTCCTCCTGGCCCATGGGATCTTACGCCTTCTTTCTCGTGGCAACAACACAAACGCGTCGCGGTTTTCGTATCGAAAATTCAGTCAACGAATCGAGCATCATCATCATCAATCACGATCGAAGCTGTTGCATCCTTTTTGAGACAAATAAACGCTATCATCAATCCCGAATCGCAGCATTCAAGATGTCGAACGAGGAACCCAGCGAGAAGGACCAGATCAGCTTCATCATCGGCGTCACGGTCGCCACCTCCATCTTTGGCGGAATCGTCTTTACGCTGATGGTTAAGTTATACCGCAAGAAATTCAAAAACACAGACCACGTCTACGAAGCTTGATTCTCTCTCCACGAGCTCTCGACATTACCGCCATCTGGCAGACCATCTGTAGGGAAAAGACAAGACACACGGATGGGTTGAGCGGTTGATGAAGATGTCTCGGTGAGCATTCTCGGGGTCTTTGGTGTCGAGGGAATCATGGCTGGGTATGAGAAGTCAAGAGGTTTACGGGTCTAAATTGGGACACACTGGTTTGGGCACAATGGTTTCTTGGTGGACGGCTTGGGCTTGGTTTCGACGGAAGGGTACCTGGGAGGTGGCAAGCGTTCAGGGTAGAGCCATGTGCTTCCGGAGAAAGGAAGCAGACGAGCACAAAATTCCGCGAATCCGACGGCTCTGCTGTCGTAAAACATATTTTTGCTGAAATTGGTCCCTTTTTTACACGTTTTCGTCTCTCGCCCGATCACATCCGCATCGGTCAACATTATCCCCCAAGAATGGAGAGCCATAACAGCACCAAGGCTACACCACTGTCCCAAATCATGGCCTTCGAGACGTCTCTGCAAGATTTACCCGATAGCGGTCTGCATCCAGGCACGCGAAATCACGCCGCGCCGGCCTACTCGCCCTGGACAACCGCACCACTACCCTTGAGCGAGCTATCGTTTGCGCAGACGACCACTACTGGCTCCACGAACTCGGATGAAAACCACTGGGATACTATCGGACCGTTGATCGGGGGGATCGCTGGTGTTCTAGTGCTCATCATCGTAACGGTTTTGCTCTGCATCAGGTCCGAGAGGAAGAGGGACGAATGGGAGCGCGAGCGAGAATCACTTCCTGTGTCCTGGCCGGCCCCGCGACGTGCGGACACGGAATCGCAGGCCAGCGACCCTGCGAACAGCCACCCGGCTGGCTCCTTGCCAGCTATTACGTACCCAAACGAATCTGAGAGAAGATACCCGGGCAGTTGGTGGGCGGGGTCTGAGTGAAAGTTAGACGTGCCGGTTTTCGGCCTGGACAGAGATGTACGTTAACCTGGAGAAATCGAGGAACCCGTCTGGATTTTTAATAGCACCTCTCAGGATTCTCTCTTCTGGCAGACACTATTTGGTGCGCTTGGATAGGATTTACACCGTATTTCAAAACTCAGGCTCCCAAAATGAAGCCCAAACAAGTTGAAAAGGGGAGCAGCGGGATGGTTTACTCGATTCACGGGATGAAATTCCAACCAAGTCCAATGACACCCTGCTAGTTGAAGTCGAAGAATTGCTTTCTATTAACTTTGAAACAACCGTGAGAGTGATCAGAATTTGCGTGAGCACAACACCTTGCTGTCGCAATGACCAGAGAGGTTACGAAGGGTTTGTCGTCGTACAAAAGCGCTCTCCCGGGAGAGACTGCAACGAATTCTCCCAGTCTCTCATTCAAACAACTCTTTAACGTATGCATTCAAAGACTCCACACAACTTGATACTACATCCATACGCAACTATCATCGAATCTACACATCTTCAGAGTTGGTTCAAGCCCAACCATCAACAACTCTACACAACTTCAGAGTTGATCAAACAGTATTACTCGCATAGATCTCCGAGTAAAGCACACTACAGCTCTAGAGAGTCATTCAATTTCGACTCTCTCTACCTTTCTTCGAAAGAGTCATTACAACAATTCAGCAACTATGCAGACCGGCTCCAAGACAGCAGTCAAACTCGTCGTCTTCGACTTGGATAGCACCCTCTTCGATCACGACGCCGCCGTCAAAGCTGCACTACTGGCCGTTCACGGCACGTCCAAGGCTAAATCGGACGAAGTTGCCCTCAAGTACGACGCCGCGCTTCAAGCCGCTCACGCCGCGTACGACAACAACGAGATATCATACAAGGACATCGGCTCGCGCATGCTGAAGCTCTTCTTCGCCGCCATCGCTATTCACGACCACACCGACGAGGAGGCAAAGGCGCTCCAGGAATCCTACAAGAAGCCGTACAGAAGGAATCGGCGGGCGACGCCGGGTTCCATCGAACTCTTGTGTCGTCTGTGGGAGAAGCACTACCACGTAGCCGTACTCAGTAACGGAAGGACGGCCGTGCAAGACGAGCTGGCTTATTTCATTGGCATCAGAGAACTCGTCGACTGTATCCTGACATCAGACGAAGTCGGCGTCAGAAAGCCGGCCACACGAGGGTTCCAGCAACTAGCAGAGAGATTTGGGGTTGCACCGGAAGAGATCATGATGGTTGGGGATTCGGTAGAGGCGGACATCAAGGGGTCGTGCGACGCGGGAGTGGTACCTGTGCTATACGATCCATTTGCCCAGGAGAGCCAAAGGAGCCTTTTCGGTCAGACGGTTCCTGTTATCAAAGATATCATGCAAACTCTGGAGCTACTTGCGTAGTCCAGATGGATGGAGAGGCTGGCAGCCGGACCAACAGGATTCATCTGTCTAATACTTCCTGTCATGAGTTCCTGTCATTAGTTCCTGTCATTGTTTATACCTATGGCATAATTGACTTCAAGTATACTATCATCTCTGACTTCAAGTCGTAAACTATACTGTTGCCGACACTAATGACTACTTAATCATTGCTGTGACAGATTGTCAATCTTGAACCCCCGTTTGTGAGATGTAGATCAGAAAAATCAAAGTTCTCAATTCATCGCCTCGTGATCTTGAAGTAATTACTGAAGTCGACGTTCCGTCATCTTATTGGTTATTTTATAGCATTCAAGTGTCTACCTGGTCAATCTGTCTCCAGCTCTCCCACGGCGAATGTAGGTAATTGAAGAAAAGTCCAAATTGATTGTTGCAGTTGTTGAAATAGATGGAGCCAAGTTGGTGCGGGGGAGAAATCGTATACCAGTAGCCAACCATCTGGGCAATGTCATCTCGGGCAATGGCGACCGACATGTAAGTCGAGCTCAAGGTGGCAAGAAAGAAGCATGTAACCAAAGTGGTGTTTCATAATCATGTAGATTCAGATATCTATCCATCTAATAACTCTCTATAAGACACAAAGAAAACCTCCGCATTCTGCCAATCCTTGCTGCAATGTCACATGCAATGGATAGCTTCCGCCCGGCATCATCTGATACTGGGAGACCGAGTCTAATACTTCTCGATGCCTCCATACTCACGCAACGGGCACGAAAGTATTGTAGTGCCGAGAAGCTAAACGACACAAGGCTCTTGGCATTGAAGGTTGACGACATTGCGATGTCTTCTCAAGATAGATCGATCAAGGTCCCGGCCTGGAGACCGAGGATGACGAGCTTGAGGAGCTGCTTGATGCTGACGTTGAAGTCGACGTGGGCGACGTGGTCGTTGAAGTAGACGACGCGGGTGTCGAGGTAGGGAATGTGGACGTTGAGGTGGCGGAAGTGGATGTCGGCGACGGGGACGCAGGCGTGGACGACGAAGACTCGGACGACGACGTGGAGGACGCAGACGTGGATGTGGACGAGGGAGCATTAGACGTCGGGGAAGTGGAGGTTGACGTAGAAGACGCGGGCGTGGAAGTGAGTGATGTTGCTGTGGACGAAACAGATGTTGAGCTGGGCTGCTGCGTGGAGCTAGACGAGGTGCGGGAGGAAGATGACGAGGAGCCAACGATCGAAGAGGATGAGCTGCTGAGAGGGACAGACGAGGAAGAGACCGTCGTCGACGTCGTGCTTGGGGATATGACCGCTGGAGATGAAGATCCAGACGTCGAAGGCGATGTGAGTGCACTGCTACTACTGGAGATGCTGCTTGAGGCTGAGCTTCCAGATGATGTGGCTCTGGAAGTCGACGTCGCCGAGCTTGAGCTGGTACTGATGGCACTGGAACCGACGCTAGAGGAAGGACTGGAAGAGAAGCCAGATGACGAGCTGGAAGCAGAAGTAGCAACTGTCGTGGAGGAAACGCGTTGCGAGGAGCTGCTTGTGGTGGCCGAAACGGACGGCGATGCAGTGGAGATGGAGGTGCTTGGAACAGTTGGGGCTATGCCGCCGACAATGCCCAAGATGAACTCGCCTTCGAATTCGATGATGCTCGTCGCGGTCGTAGATTGGCTCGGTGTAGGACTTGTTGATGGACCGAAAATGGCCGAGTTCGTACTGGGCACTGCGGTTGATGGGATCGAAACGGAAGCGGATCCCGAAACACTTGCTGTGCTAGAGCCAAAAGACGTTGGTGAAGACAGAGAACCACTTCCAGGGGGATTGGCTGAGGAGCTTCCAGAAGGCTGTACAGAAGAGGCGCCTGAAGGAGTTGCAGAGGATGATCCCGACAGGCTGGCCAACGAGCTACCGGAAAGGGTCGAAAGAGTCCCAGACCCAATCGAGATAGACCCAGAAGCGCTGGTGATGATGGTCGTTACGATCGAGACGGTCCCCGAAGCAGTGGTTACAGTAGTGACAATGGTCGAAAGCGGCCCAGTGTTGGCCAATGGCAGGGTTGGCAGACTGGATGGGGACAGTGTGGTGGTAGCGGGAGTAATGACAACGTCGGCTGCCGGAATGACGGCAAATAGGTTGACGGCATCGACAGCACCACCGGACTGGCGTTTGCGGAACCAATGGCGTTTCTTGTTGTTGCCGGCCGCGGCACACTGACTCTGGTCGATGAGAGTGAGTTCCTTTTGTTCAGAACCGCAGTAGCAGACTCCTCTGTTGACACTGGTGAAGGTGAATCGGTTGCGGGAACAGTACACGGCGCAACTGGCTTGAACGTAGTCGGAGCCAATCGATGTCGTGCGGCCGCCGAAGGGGCTTTCTCCTGGAGGCACACCCCTGCAACCCAGAGCTTGGAACACGACCACTGCCTTTGTCGGCTGACCGGTCTCCGGGTCGATGAATTCCAGCTCGACAACGGCTGCTTCGCCGGGCTGGAGGTTGAAGATCTCCTCTATCGCGATAGGGGCACCTCCGTTGATGACCGCGAGGGCTATGACTCCACTTGCGCTTGCGCTAGCAGATGTAGTCTGCTGGGTTGTCGAAGGCGTGTTGTCGACGGTAGATGATGGCACCGGAGTCGAACTGAGAGGTGTGTTGACCGATGAAGATGGCGACGGCTCAAGGGAGGAGAGTGATGAGGACGATGTGAAGGGTTCAACAGAAGAGCTTGACGAGGAATCAACCGACGTGCTGGAAATAATGTCCGGCTGTGGCGACGATGGGACATCCGATGAAAAGCTTGAGGTAGACGACGTGGTGGGAAGGTCTGATGAGGTACTTCCGGTTGACACCTCGGAGCTCGTGGAAGAAGCTTCTGTAGTGGAGATTGAGGAAGAAGTGGGTGAAGGGCTGGGTGACGAGCTAGGAGTGGGGGTCTCGGGTGAAGTCGAACTGCTAGAAGTGACATCTGAGGAGGTCGAACTTGAGGACGAGGTGGGTGCTTGCGACGAAGACTCGCTGCTTGTTGTGGAGGAGACTGTAGAAGACGTACTGCTCTCCGTGCTGGTTGTGCTAAATTGGCTGCTGGATGTCGAGCTCGTGGTTGGCGTTTCACTGCTAGACGACGTGGAAGTCTGGGAGGTGGTGGACGTGGAGCTTGTAGTGGATGGCTCACTTGTCGAGGTCGAGCTTGTTGAAGCTGTGGAGCTCTCTGAAGATGTGGTGGACGTAGCGGAAGTGCTGCTCGTGACTTCCGTCGAGGTCGTAGAACTGGTGGACGAAGTTGTCGAAGATGGGCTGGTGCTAGACTCTGTAGAAGACTCTGAAGAAGTAGTTGACGAGCTGGTTGAAGTCGGAGTTGCTGTTGACACTGTGGACGACTCTGATGTAGAAGAGCTTGTTGTGGTCGACACAGACGAAGTACTTGACTCAGTCGAACTCTCGGAACTTGACGAGGTTGTCGATGTTTGTTGGGAGGACGTCTCCGATGAAGTAGTTGACGAGGTTGTCGTACTTGACTCAGTAGATGAAGTGGTTGAGCTGCTTGAGGTCAAGCTGCTTGTGGACGACTCAGACGAAGTTTCAGATGTTGACGATGCGGTCGTTGTCGTGCTAGTAGAAGTTTCCGACGAAGATGTAGAGCTGGATGTGGTTGGCTCAGACGACGTGGATGAGCTGCTCGTGGTGGTCGTGCTTCCTTCAGTAGATGTTGTTGTCGACGACGTTGTTGGATCTGAAGAGGTTTCAGATGAAGACGAACTGGTAGTTGAGGTAGACGTAGTGGAAGTCGTTGTTGGCTCTGTGGAGGTCTCTGATGAAGACGAACTGCTGGTAGATGTTGTCGTTGTTGTTGGCTCTGTGGATGTGGAAGTCTCTGATGAAGACGAACTGGTAGTGGATGTCGTCGTCGTCGTCGGCTCAGTAGATGTTTCAGACGAAGAAGAGCTGGTGGTAGATGTCGTTGTGGTTGTTGGCTCTGTGGAGGTTTCCGACGAAGACGAGCTGGTCGACGTTGTCGTAGGCTCTGTAGAAGTTTCCGATGAAGACGAACTGGCAGTAGATGTCGTCGACGTTGTCGTTGACTCTGTAGAAGTCTCTGAAGAAGAAGACGAGCTTGTCGTTGACGTAGTTTCTTCACTTGACGTCGAAGTCGTTGTTGTGGTCGGCTCTGTAGACGTAGTAGAAGTTTCAGATGAAGAGGAAGAGCTAGTCGATGTGGTAGATGTTGTCGGCTCTGTAGAAGTCTCCGTTGTCGAAGTTGAGGTAATTGTAGACGTCTCGCTTTCAGTCGAGCTAGAAGACGTAGACTCTGTCGAAGATGTACTCGCAGTAGTGCTCTCTTCGGTTGTAGTCGAGGAGGTGGACCCAGTCGTAGTTGTCGAGGTAGCTTCGGTCGTTGATGTTTCTGTAGTACTTGTGCTGGTCTCTGTACTACTGGTACTCGTAGTAGAGGTAGCAGTAGTTGTCGTGGTTTCCGTGCTGGAAGTCTCTGTGGTGGTGGTGGTGGTATCCGTAGTAGATGTACCAGTAGTCGTGGTGGTCTCAGTGCTACTGGTGTCCGTGGTGGTCGTAGTATCCGTAGTAGAGGTATCCGTAGTCGTGGTGGTCCCCGTGCTGGAAGTCTCCGTGGTGGTAGTAGTATCCGTAGTGGTGGTATCTGTAGTGGTGGTACCCGTAGTGGAAGTATCTGTAGTGGAAGTATCCGTGGTCGTGGTGGTATCCGTGGTCGTAGTGTCAGTAGTAGTTGTGTCAGCAGTGGTGGTGGTACCGGTTGTCGTGGTCTCAGTAGTAGTGGCGGTATCAGTTGTCGTGGTATCATTTGTCGTGGTACCAGTAGTGGTAGTGGTATCCGTGGTTGTGGTGTCAGTAGTTGTCGTGGTATCGGTTGTCGTGGTATCGGTTGTCGTGGTATCGGTTGTCGTGGTATCGGTTGTCGTGGTATCGGTTGTCGTGGTATCCGTAGTAGTGGTGGTATCAGTGGTGGTGGTATCCGTGGTGGTGGTATCAGTTGTCGTGGTGTCAGTAGTGGTGGTGGTATCGGTGGTGGTGGTATCGGCGGTGGTGGTATCGGTGGTGGTGGTATCGGTGGTGGTGGTGGTGGTCTCCGTGGTGGTGGTCTCCTCGTCAGCGGCAAGAAGTCTGAAAGCGGCCTTGTTTTGAACAACATTGTCGCGGTTGGTGATGTAGACGGTCTGGGTTCCGAGGCCACCGCAGTTCTCAGAAGAGTCTCCTGGGCAGGGGATATTGCAGTCTGTGTCGGGAGACGGCTCTGCCACAATGACGTTTCCGCAACGACAAATGATGCCCTGGGACAACGCGTAGTAACCATAGCTATCACCACAATGGGCTTGACACTTTGCGTGTGTCATACTCGCGTCGAGCAAGGTAGGATCATCATTGTCTCTGACAGACTCCAATGGATAACACCTGCCAGTCGCGTCAGCCGCATTGGTGACGACTGACAGCGACAGGGCAGCCAATAGAGCTGCCTGCTTGAGCCAACCCATCTTGACAGTCTGATGCCGAGAGGCGACTTAAAGCGAGTGTATATCAGACTGGTGATGATGAGATATCGAAAGAAATCCAAGGCTTCTCCTAAAAGAGCTTCAGAGCAAGGTGAAAGTTACCGTTGCCACTTGCCTGGATGGAGTAAAGAGAAGGATGGAGACGAAAGACTGAGATAACTTGGTTCGAGTACGAGCTCGAGAGAAAAGAGAGGTAAACCAGCGCTCCTTTTCTTCTCCCCTTCCATTGTTTGCCAAGGCAACTTCTCACCAGGCGGAACGGTATCTCGTGGAGATCCATCTTCGTCTTTGCGTGGGTCGCAACGAGCGGCCTAGAGGACGGAATGTACAATGTGAGGACTGACAGCTACGAGCATGCCAGGCACTCTCCACTGCAACGCCCTTCATTCCAGACTCGATCCTCCTATCGCGTGCTCCCTGCAAAGCGTGCTGATTTCACTAATGACTTCCATTTCAGGGATACCAGCCTCTGAGAATGTTTTTTTGAAAAGAGCGAAGGGCAGAAAGGCCAACCGTTGGCTTCTCCAGCCGTCCTCCGAGGACAAGGTAATGTCTAGAAATGTCTCAACCGAGTCCACCTCGTGGCTTGCGTAACAGGTGCGCGGTGGGAGGGAGCGGAATGCCTGAAGCCTTTGCCACTTTCCACTCCGTTCGAGCGGGACTCGGAGGGCATATCGTGGGCGAACCTAGAAGCGCAAGCTGAGGTCGGGAGGAATTTCGAAAGCCCGTTGGCCCCGGGATTTGAGTGGAATGCAATTGCGAAGACTGGCAGTTGCGTGCCCGTTTGGCCTAAACCGGCATTCGACAACAATGTTGGAGGGGATGGTCGGCCATACCGCAGGGTAGGGCTATGGTATTTCCAAGACAGGAACCATCTTCAGGTTTGGTCACGTCACAAGAGCGCAGGCCCGAAATCCTTGGCAGGAACATGTGAATAGGTGAAGAAAGCTTGATCGAGCTTCTTGTGTGACAGAAGAAAGGCTAGATGTTCGGTCTACTGACCGAAGCAGTGGAGACCGCAAGCCTGGATTCGATGGAATTTTCTGTTTGGTATCCTGCTCTGGCATCGTTTGGGGTTTCTTCTTCTTTCATAACCGAGCCCCAAAGTCGTATCATGGTCGAGTTGTGGTATCAAGGGAGGCAGTGGCGTTATGCGGACAGCACACGTTTTCACATCCGTTACCTGCGCGACCATTTCGTAACATACTCGGTGTGTCCAACGACGTAAAAGATGTCGACCAATCGATTTTGGCGGACAGGATTCCGGTCTAGGCGAAGTTCAAGTATTGATTTAGTACGAGGGAGCTGAATCTCTTGAGTCTTTTCTCAGCCGCACTGCATACTGCAATGGTCCCGTCTTCTGATGCTCTCATACTGCGCGAAGTAGTTCAACCGAAGGAGTGGGACACCAAGGCTATGGTTAGGAGTCTTCGTTGCCACGCTGGAGGCCGTAGTCAAGGAGGACATCTTGGTGGGGCGAGAGCCGCAACCTCGCCGCCAAGGGCTTCCATGGTCTCCGCACCTGCCCGGTCAACGCAGTTTTCTCGCAATAGCGATGTTCGTATGAAGAAGATGGTAGCCCAAAATGGCGTACGATGCGACCTGAGATTCACTCAACCGACTGGCAATGACAGTGATGGCCCAAATCGAAACATAAACACGTCGGTCGAGGTTGAAATTTGGTCGACTAAGTGAGCGGGTCGTGGGATCGGACTGCTTCCTTGAACAAATGAAAGAGCAAGCCACTTGTGAAGCCGACATCGACTTGACTTTGTGGTATTCGTGCAGAACCTATATCGTGCGTGCCAATAAGCACCGGTCTAAACTATCACAAAACAAGTCAGAAGTCCTTGCTCCTTTCCCAGTATCCAGTCACTTATCGATACACTGAAGTAGAATTTTAGGGGCCGTGTAGACCCCTGGTTCAAATGCCCTGTGGTCTCGTAAGGGGTGGCATTTCTCTAGCTTCAAATGTCACGTGGACCAATACTTGAGTCGGTCTCCTTGGTGAGATAAAGTTCGATGGTAGCTTTAAAGAGCATGGACAACAAGGTCTACGACCACTATTTTCGTATAAGCAGAAATCGTTCCTTGACTGGCATGGCATAGCGACGGAGTGGGTGCGTTTTTGGGTGGAAGTCCAAATTCGTCAATGGGACGTGAAGGCGTGGGGCAGTTGCAGGAGACCGGGGTGGAGAGTACCCCTCCTTGTTTACATAAGCCATTTCAGTGGTAAGCACCTACCCAAGCAAGGCAACAAGCCAGAATGGCCCGTGCCTGAGGGACATCACGAAAGGCTGCAATAATTTTTAGGAGCTCCAGAAGCTTCGTGGGCCACGACCAGTTGAATCATATCCTCACCCCGCGACGACGACCCGAAACACCCGCGCCGAAGCCACCGTCACGATTCTTTGGCTATTATCCTCGTCGTCACGAAATAATACTTGAAAATGTCGTTCGGAGGCCAAACCCCGACCATTATCGTCCTGAAAGAGGGTATGTTTTACCCCACCGCCTTCATTGTCGCTTCCCCTTGCGAGGCTCAGGAGCCACGATTAACCACTTCGCTGCGCAGGAACCGATACCTCCCAAGGCAAGGGCCAGATCATATCCAACATCAATGCATGCTTGGCTGTTCAGGCTACGATCAAGTCTACCCTTGGTCCTTATGGTGGTGATCTGTTGATGGTCGATACCAATGGCAGGCAAACCATCACCAACGACGGTGCTACAGTCATGAAGGTCGGCATGAATTGCACCTACTTTAACTGTGATGCAGAAGGGCTGAGACTTTGTAGCTTCTCGATATTGTCCACCCCGCAGCCAGAATCCTCGTCGATATTGCGAGATCACAAGATGCTGAAGTTGGCGATGGCACAACATCCGTTGTGGTTCTGGCCGGAGAGATTCTCAAAGAGGTCAAGGAGCACGTCGAGCAAGGTGTCAGCTCTCAGGTCATTATCAAGGGCCTGAGGAGGGCGTCCATGATGGCCGTCAACAAGATCAAGGAGATCGCCGTTGACACGAACGAGGGTAACAGGAGGGAAACGCTCAGCAAGCTTGCCGGTACCGCCATGACGAGCAAGCTGATCAAGCGCAACACCGAGTTCTTCACAAAGAGTGCGTTTCTGCCCCTCTTTCATCCAAAAGGTTCCGGGAACTGATCTACTGTAGTGGTTGTCGACGCCGTCCTGTCCCTCGACCAAGACGACCTGAACGAGAAGTTGATCGGCGTCAAGAAGATCCCCGGTGGTTCCCTCACCGACTCCCTCTTCGTCAATGGTGTGGCCTTCAAGAAGACCTTTTCCTACGCTGGTTTCGAGCAACAACCCAAGTCTTTCCAGAAGCCCAAGATCGTGTGCCTGAACGTCGAGCTGGAGCTCAAGGCTGAGAAGGATAACGCCGAAGTCCGTGTCGAGCAGGTTTCCGACTACCAGGCCGTTGTCGATGCGGAGTGGCAGATTATTTACAAGAAGCTGGAGGCCATTCACAAGACTGGCGCCAAGGTCGTTCTCAGCAAGCTGCCTATTGGCGACTTGGCCACTCAGTTCTTTGCGGACCGCGACATTTTCTGCGCTGGCCGCGTCGCGTCTGAGGACATGGAACGCGTCGTCCAGGCCACTGGCGCGACGATCCAATCTACCTGCTCCGACATTCTTGCGGAGCACCTTGGCACTTGCGGCAGCTTCGAGGAGCGCCAGATTGGTGGTGAGCGCTTCAACTTCTTCGAGGGTTGCCCTGAGGCCAAGACGTGCACGTTGGTTCTGCGTGGTGGTGCTGAGCAATTCATCGCCGAAGTTGAACGCTCGCTGCACGACGCCATCATGATCGTCAAGCGCGCAATCAAGAACCACACCATTGTCGGAGGTGGTGGTGCCGCCGAGATGGAGGTTTCTGCCTACCTGCACCGCTTTGCCGACAAGAACATTCCCCACAAGCAGCAGGCCATTATCAAGAGCTTCGCCAAGGCTCTCGAGGTCATCCCGCGCCAACTCTGCGACAACGCCGGCTTCGACGCAACGGACATTCTCAACAAGCTGCGCGTGGAGCACCGCAAGGGCAACACCTGGGCTGGTGTCGACTTCACCAACGAGGGCGTCGCCGACATGATGGAGCGCTTCGTCTGGGAGCCCGCGCTGGTCAAGGTCAATGCCATCCAGGCTGCTACCGAGGCCAGCTGTCTCATTCTCGGCGTCGACGAGACGATCCGGAACGAGGAGAGCGCAGCGCCACAAGCCCATGGCCAGCTGCCGCCTGGCGCCGCCCAGCGCGCCCTGAGAGGTAGAGGCCGCGGTATGCCTCGCCGGTAAAGTCGCGATGTCATGACTAGGAATGAAGGAAAAGGAATCAAAAAAAGGAATTGATGAATGGCGTCTGCATGATACCTAGAACTGGCTCTCAGGGGTCTTGGCTTTCAGAAGTCCAAATAGACTGGGTCATTTGTCGTCTATCACAAGCACCGGTCGTAACTTGTTTTGCAGCTGAGTAATGATTTGAAGCTAATCACTGTGCCTTGGGGTAGAAGCTGTAGAAGGCTGAGTTCGTAATACAGCCCAACAATCTTCCAGTGACGAAATAGCGGCGGCATATACGCAAGATCATGGAGAGTGCCTCAAATTTGCTGCAGGCCGGCAAAGGTGTATATACAGCACATCTAAATGCTGTCTGTATTTATCTTGGCCGCCGGCTTCGGGTAACCTGTTTTCTGGCGCATGCGATCTGTCGCCCTCATTGGAAATACTCTCACAGAAAAGCAGATGCTCTTTGGTACGCCTATAGACTTGCTCGCCGACCTCTTCTCGCTACAGAAGATGGCACATCCAACGTACTCTTCGCGACAATCCCCATACGATCCATGGCCGCGACCTTACAGGGATGCGGAAGCGTAGTGAAGCAAGGGGCGCGATCCGACAGTAGCACGATACCGAGGGAGTGCTCATCACACTTGCGCTGTGCTGCGAGAGCAGTGTCATCCATACCGCACCAAGCAACCACCACTGACACCTTGCGCATGTGCAGATATCGAGCATGGTGATGATCTACACCCGAGTCTGATTGCGAGTCTTCCATCATCTCCATGTGAGCCATTTGTATGGGAGAAACAACCATATAACGCAGGCTTGAAACGGCAGGACTGGCGAGTCACCTTTAAAGCCGTTTGCTGGCGTAGCAACGAAACCGATTCCCCCGAAGGATAGTCGAGGCTTGAGGCTGGTATCGTAGGCCCCCTGTTTGGTAACAGCATACAGTTGAGGAAGACGCAAAGAAACGCAATGTATTTCTCCCCTCAATCGCCGGGAAGCTGGATCTACATCGTAGATGGACATCCCAACCCAGCCGGAAAAGTCACCAACCCTGATGTCTCTACTGTAGACCGTCTTCAGTCTGCTGTGAGCTTCGGTGATTATCCCTGCGACTAGTCTCCCTTTCGATATCTCCCCGATGCCCTTGCATGAATTACCCTGCATCCTTCACACTCAGCCGCACGCTTTAGTGAAGAAGTACGTCAGGCTTTTGGGACGTTAGGTGTGAAGAACGTCTCCATCGTGCTTGATGCAGCCAATCTTTCTTCTCGACTGTTGACAGGCAACGTTGGTTGCTCGGCGTCAATCGTTGGGATGGTCATTTATTGTCTCGAATTGAGTACCGTTCTCATACATCACTTTCTACATGCCTACAAAAAGATACATATTCTTAGACGACCTACCATTCTATTAGAGGTTTCAGCAAGCAGATGCTAAGGAACTGCGGTCCATCTCCCCGGAAACCTCGCGGCTCCAGGAAGATATGAATCGCTGATGACGAAAGATAACGAACTGAGTAAGGCTGCAGTGGAATGCGAGCAAATGAGACCATACAATACCAGAGGAAAGTGACTCAGGCTGGAACTGCGGCAGAAAGGCAGAATTCGGCGAAGAAAACTGAGGGAATTTTTCACTGCTGCTGTACCCGAAGAACTACTACCGCTTGGAATCCAGAGAACGCCCCTCACATCAACATCTTCGGAGTTGAGCCCCGAGAGCCGCATCTATTCACTCGCCTGGCTTGAGGATGAGGGCAATGTGGTAGGCACTACTTCTATCAACAGCTACAACAATAACTGCCGAGCTGCATCATGTTGATCTAATGCTGTATTTAATATATGAGGGCCTGCTGATGCAATTGGACAAATTCGCAAAATAACTATTCCCCGTGACGTTCATCCCGCAGGATACTCCATCGAGTAAATATCCTTATCCCGCTCCTTGCCACCCATAACTTCATCGCCGTCGTCATCGTCATCCCCCTGCTCTATTAGCATGTCCAAGTCCCGATCCACAGCAGCAGCCTCCTCCGTCGTCTCCTCTTCCGCCTCGGTCGCGTTCAGCAGCGCCTGGAAATCTGTATGGTGCGGATGGTAGTGACTGTAAGGATCGTGCGACGTCGGCGGAGCTCCTATAATCTGCGGGTCTATGGGCTGATACGGCTGGTCTTGTAGCATGGGGTTGTGATGCGGATGGCGGGGCAGCGGCGAAGCTGACGGGTCGCGGAGTGTGTGTGATGGCTGTATCGAGGCGACCTCTTCGTACGGCGAAGAACGCGGCGGCGATAATGGTGGAAGATGGTGTGGTTGAAGGGCCAGCACCCGTCCGGCCGCCGCAACGTTCGCCTGCTGCTGCTGCTGATGCTGATGCGGCGGCGGCGGCAACTGCTCCGTATTCAACAGCGAATTCGAAAGAGAAGAGGAAGAAGACGTCAACGCCACCGGCGCGACGACGCCCGGCGTGGCCCCCTTGGCCGCGGCCGCCCTCCTACCGTTCCCCACGGCCGGCATCTTGCCCAGCTCCTTGCACTCGCCGCACCCCTTGATGACGTCGCTCACCGTCTCCTTGATCCTGCTCCAGTGGTACTTTTCCGCAATCGTCGCCGTCGTCTTGTTGATGCCGCCGTGGCTGGCGACGTGCACCTCCCTCGCAATCTCGTACTGCCGCCGCGGGTCCGGGACGACCTCCTTGTCCTTGAGCATCAGCCGGTCCCCCTCGAGGAGCTTATAGTGCGTCGCCGCGCTGCGGAGCCTGGATTTTTCCGCGCGGTCAGCACCCGCGGGATACTTGCCGTACTTGAGGTAGAACTTGATCTTGTCGAAACGCTCTTCACTCACGAGTTCCTCGCCCTCCCCGCCGGGTGTCATGTCGCGGCCGTAGATGATGGCGTCGACGAGCGCGCCCGGGTGCGACTTGAGGTTGCCGCATCCCTTGACGCGCCCGATGCGCTTGAACCCCAGCGCGTCCCAGATCTTGCACGACGCCACGTTGGTCTCGTACACGAGGTTGAAGACGCTGTACGTGTAGCCCAGCTTCGGCGCCCAGTCAATATAGCACTCGCCCATGAGCCGCCCCACGCCGCGGTTGCGCGACGCGTCCGTGACGAGGAAGCCCGCGTTGCACACGTGCGAGCTGCGGCCCGGGTAGTTCGGTTTGATGTAGAAGCTGCCCAGGCACTCGCGGCTCCAGTCCATGCCCTCCGAGAGGTCCGCGCGCTCGATGTTGCCGAGGAGCATGATGGCGCCGAAGTTCTGGAACCAGTACGCGCCGAACTTTTCGGCGGGCATCGGGTCCGTCATGGGGTACGTGTCGCCGCCCTCGATCTCCTTGTTGAGCTGGTCGCTGAGGTAGCGCACGAGCGACACGGGCACTTCATGCTGCGAGGCGAAGGGGATGATTGTGGCGACGGTCTGGCGGTCGCGGAGCGTCACTTGGCGCGGGACGATGTCCGGCGGCAGTTCCGGTTTGCTCGGGTCCGGGTACGGTGGGGCACCGGAGACGCGGTAGATGGTGGGGCTCGCCGGGTCGTCCAACATGGCCGGCATCTTTGCTGCTTAACTTGGGGTACCTCCGTGTGTGTGTGTGAGAGAGACCAGGGTTTGCTTCCGAGCGATACTTTCAACCCAACCGAGTTCTACACAGTCACGAAAGCAAGAAGTTAGTCTACATTTCACGTGATTTTAGCAAATAAAGAAAATGCCGTTCCACAGGAAAAGGCGCAAATGTGCCTCATCTCTGACTCTTTTTGCACTTTGCGCTCAACATTCAATAGTGTTGGAGAAGAAAATTGCAACCCCAGGTTTGTTTTGTAAGGAAAGGCTGCAAGTAAGCCTACCGGATCCAAATCTGGGAGAAAACGGAAGAATGAGACGGAGATGTGCTCGCCAAAGAACAAACTACCTCGGCTCAACCACCTGTTGGTCGGGTCGGTTTGGTGGCTGCACTTGAGGGAAAATGATGCGCACACCCAACCGGACTCGTCTGGGGTTTCAGATGGCGATGACACCACAGCGACCGGTATCGCGCTGGCTGGCCCTGCACTGCACGAATGCCTGAACTTGGCGGGGTGGGAAAACGGAGCTGGCTGGCTGGCTGGCTGGCCCTGGGCTTGTGCGTGCTCAAATGTTCGTGTGGTGATGGTTTTGGACCTTGGGGAGGGGAAATGCGCAGGAGCGAAGTTTTCAACATGGGTGTGGATCCTCGTTTTCCTTGGATAAGCCGCTCAGCCACGCGCCATGGTCTCTGTCACGCCTCATGTGGCTCATGTTCTACAGTGCTAGTCACCACCACCAGACAGCGATGACTTGCTGCAAAGCATAGCATGATTTGGCGCGCAACATAGGATAGTAATGGCGCAGCTCTGTTTTCTGGTCTTTATTTAAGAACGGTGGTTTTTCAAAGTGAATGACGAAGTAGCCAAGGTCAGGAGAAGCAAACACCGTGTTTCGCCTGAAACAATCAATGTCAGCAAAAGACGCGAGCTCACCGAGTGACGCGCGAACAAGATTTAGTGACAATCGGTGCGGAGCCGAAAGCAATGCAAACAATCACGTAGACCTCGCGCTCAGTCAAGCCTGCATCCGGGTGAACAGTTTCTATAGTACATGTACATGCTCATACAACAAATTATCAAGTACAAACCTTTTCCCTCTTCTCGAACCGCTTATTTATCGAGATGCCCCATAAATTGCCCCTTGAGCGCCTCGGCCTCCCGCCTCAGCTCCTCGTCAACCTCGGCCTCGACAAAGGCCTCGTCGCCAAACATGGCCTTCTCCCTCTGCCTCTCCACCATCTCCAAGAGCTGCGCCTCGCCGCTCTTCTCGGCCTCCTTGACGTTGTCCCTCGCCCAGCGTTTCCTCTCGCTTTCGTAGCGAGCCCTCTCAGACGACATGTATCTGACAGTCTCTTGCGGGGTCTGCCAGGCGACGACGTTGTTCTCGGCGTCTGCGAGGCGGCGCTTCTGACCCGCCTGTCCAGCGCGGCCGAGGACGCCTGCGATGACTGCGATGGAGCGGTAGCTGGCGTCTCGTTAGCGTGGCACATCACGATATACACGGCGGGCGAACGAACCTGTCGTCGTTGGCAGGGATGGTGTACGTGACCCAGTCAGGGTTGGCATCTGTGTCGATAACACCAATCGTCGGGATGTTGGCCAGTCCACACTCGTACAGCATGGTGTAGTTTTCCAACGGGTTCAAGCAAATCACCAGGTCCGGCAGCAGAGGTCTCGTCGTCCTCTCGTAGCGGCCGAAACCGTCGAGCCGGGTATCCGTCCCGTCAACAACCTTGATTGCCTTGCCAGTGTTGATCATGTCTCTGTTGGTGATGTTTCCCGGCGTCCACTTTGTAAACAGGTGGCAGCTGCCCGCTAGCCTGGCGGCGTTGGTCACAATGTCCACCTGTCCCTTGCGGTTCCCGACGAACAAGATCAGACCGCCGCGGTACGCCACCTCTTCGACGACGCGCGCCGCTCTACGAAGGTGCGCGGCCGTGGTTTCGAGCGAGATCAGATGGATGCCCTGCCTCTGGCCGTAAATGTACCGGGCGTTGGCCGGGTTCCAGTGGGAGGTGTGGTGACCCATGTGCGTCTGTGAGGCCATCAGCAGCTCCAGAGTAACGTCTCGGGCCCGGGGCGGGTCGCTGATGAGGTTGGACGGGACGTAGTCACGCCTGAACTTGGATCCTATGGCGTGTGTCTTGTTCTGGATGATGCGAAACTTCCTGTAGTCCTCGTGGATGGTTCGTCTGGGGGCCGGCGTACTGAACCAGTGGTTCCCCGTCTCGGGGCCTTTGGGGATCTGTTCGAGGGCGGCGGCTGCGGTAAGTTCGTCGACTTTGAGGTCGTCGCCGTCTAGCACCGAGGTCGATAGGGAGCGTTGGCATGATCGCGCGACGGGCGCCAGCAGGGCTCTGTGGCCTGGGTAACAGTCAGCCTCGACTCAATTGATTAGACCGGAAGATGACACGTACCCTGACGGCTAATGGCGCTCCTGATGATCATGACGGCGGCTGCGGCTCGGTGGTTGAAATGGGTTTGCTTGCAGCGACACCCTTAGCCGACGAATATTTTTTGGAGCTTTTGGAGAGCTGAGCGGAAGTCTCCGCAACAACCGTGTGTGTGCCTTACCGCAGATGTCCATGCAACGGCCGATGATTAGGTAAGCCGCGTCTGGTTCGCGACCGTGTGTCAATCGGTATTTTTGGTGCAAGGAGTCGCCAACATTGCCCATCGAGCAGATTTTTATTTTCGTTTCACCGTTGAATTGCGTGCAGTGACTTTGAAGTGCCCCGAAGCAGTGGTTGTGCGGTGTATTAATTAACGTCTGGGTACTTGGTCTAAAAGACAACCATACTCGATACATATTTACAGTGCTCGCCAAGGACTTTGGTGAAGTCGTGAATGAGATCCGCCCCTTCTATCTCTTGGCATCCCTTACCTACTGGTCAGGCGAGAGACGGTAAAGACACCAGCAATGACAACAGCCAGCGTCACAATCGCTCCAGGAAGTAGCAGCTCGTTGGGGACGCCAGCAATGACCTGCTCCGGTTCGGGCGCGGCTCTAGTACGGCGCGATCTCCTCACATGAGAAACGTCATCGTCCTCATCCTCGGCGTCGTCCTCCTCCTCGTCATATTTCCTGCGATGGCGGAGATCGGGCGTGGCGGAGATGGGGGGGGTGGGCAGAGCAATCGGCTCGACGGGCTGGGCAACGGCCACGGGGGGCTTCTCGGGGTCGTGGACGAAAAGGTCAACCTTTTCCCTGCGGCCCTGGCGGGCAAGAAGGATAGACTCGAGAAGGTCATTGTCTGTAGTGATGGATACGGAGTCGCCCTCGTCATCGAGGTAGCTGAGTGCGAAACCGCCAGAGATTCTTCCCTCCTCGACCGCGGGGGCTCCGCCAATAGAATCCACCTCGTTACCGAGCTTCGAAACCACGTTGGTGACCATGGCGCCGATGCCCTGCGAGGCAATGACTTGCAAACGGTGCACCCGTCCCGAGGGCGCCTTGAACTTGAAGGGGAACGGAAGCTCCGCCGGCGACTGCTGCACCGGGCTGTTGCTTTGTACGATGGAGTGAGCCGGCGACTCCAGACCGACGTGAGAGGCCGAGTCACCGGGGGCAACACTGTCGCCGATGCGCTCACGGGTGATGTCGGGAGACATGATACGCGAGCCGAGGTTGGTGTGATGGGTGTGGCTACCCTCGCCGGACATCATGGATTCCGTGCCGTCGTCGAGAGACAGCCAGAACTTGTTCCACGCGGGTCCCTCGCTGTCCGAAGTAGACATGGTGTTGATCTGCTCAAGGGTGGCGTATGTGAGCTTGAGAACGTCGACCATGCCGACAATCTCGCCGCCGTCGTTCATGACGGGCAGGTTGAGGTAGTGGCCATCTGTAGCATGTCAGTATCCGCATGTCTGGGCTGTTGAGCTCTTGTCAGGGATGCTAACCGTGCATCTTGCGCAGGGCAGCCTGGATGCTCATGTCCATGGGGGCAAAGTCAGGGTGGGGCGTCATGACGCGGACGACGCTGCAGGTGGCCGGGTCCAAGCCAGGCGCGATAACACGCAGCACGACGTCCTTGCTGGTGAAGATACCAGTGATGGCACCCTGGTCTTGCACGAGCACGGCGGTAGTGCGGTTTTCCTTCATCTGCTGAGCGGCTTCCTTGACCGAGGTGCGCACGCTGACCGTCGTCGGGGGACGCCCGTCGAGGACGGACTCGAGAGTAGGACCTGACATTTTGCTGCGCAGAGCCTCGACATATTGAATGATCTGCTGGGGCTGGCTGGTGCCGAGTTCGGACTGCACACCCTCAAGGGCGTCGTACAGACGTCTCGAAGAGGAGTATGCGCGTTCGAGCTTCTCCATTGCATCGTAAAAGCACTTGGTGATGTCGAGAATACCCGAAATATCCTGGTTCTCGTCCATGACGGGTAAGTGACGGAAGCCCTTGCGGACCATGAGGTCGAGGGCGTCGGTAGCGCTGGTGTCGGTGCGAGCGCAAAGGGGGTTCTTGGTCATGATCTCGGCAATGGTGATGTGATTCGGCTTCTGGCCGGCGCCCACGACGCGGAAAGCCAGGTCCTTGGCGGTAAAGATACCGGCGATGCGGTCATCGTCGTCGGTTACAAGAACGCAGTCTTCGCGCTTCGCGGCCATCAACTGGGCAGCCTCGGCGACGGTGGTGGCGGGCTTGATCTGCAGAGCAGGACTCGGCTTCAGGGCGAGGACGGTCCCGGGCGGGGCCTTGCGCGAGTGGCGGGCTCGGCTCGTGAGGTGCTTCTTCTTGGAGAGATCGCTCTCCATCTTCTTGCGGATAGCCTTGACATAGTAGTCAGTATCCATGTTGTTCAACAGCCTGGCTCGCTCGAGCTCATGGTAGGTGAGCTTTCCCATGCTGGCGGTTGCCTCGTCTGGTCTGTAGAGCCCTGGGGTGAAGACGCGACGGCGACGCGAAGGCAGCAAAGGTGGGCAAGAGGTCGAGTATCACGGAAGGTTTTCTGATGTTGCGGCATCGTGAGGTAGTAGTAGAGGGCAGACGTACCTCATCTCTTTTGGTCTGCTTCTGGCGACTGGCACTGAGTCCAGATCCACCGGCCTCACTCTGGGAAGCCTGGGTCTCTAGCACAGGACGAGGAATGCCAGAGGTGGCAGCAGGAGTCGAGACCGAGGGGCTGTTGTTGAAGGGGATGCCTCCACGGGACTGGCCGCGATTGGGCGTGCCTCTAAGGGTGTTGCCTGACATTGCATAAACTTGTCAGATTGCGTGAAATGACGGTTGTTGATGCGTCCCCAAGTTTTTTTCCTCTCCCCCTTCGTCGGTGTGGTCGAGTCGAGTCAGAGTTGATCGGAGTCGGTGACGGGAGATAGAGAAGATGTCTGATCAAGAGGGCGGGAGAGAATGAACAAAGAGAGGACCGGACCAGAATATCCAATCCAATCTTTGATCGTGAGAGGGTCGAGGCAAAGGCGAGGTAAGTCGGAGAGGTGAGGTAGGTCAAGGTAGGCAAGAGAAGCAGGCCGGCAAATTACGGCACGGCAGGGAAATAGGAAGCCCGAGGACTTTTGGCAGCTGGCCTGTCCGACAGGTCGGTCTGAAGATGGATAGATGGTCTGGGCTGATGGGGGTTTGACCAGGGGGAGAAGGAAATATCTTCCACAGTCGGGTTCTGGGGTTTGGGGGCCTTGTAAGGAGTTATTTGCAGCTTCCAGCCGGCAGGTGCAGGTGACGGCCTCACCCAGACATACCTAAGATTACTGGCCGTCGTCCGCTGTAGCCCTCCTAACTTACAGTGGACTCACAGCGCCCATCTGGTTGTCGCGGGGACCCAAAAGACACAAAAGACGCGGTGCACGGGCCGTACTCGGCACCTGCAGCTAGTCGCGTTCAGTCACGTCCAATTGCGTCGCTTCGCTTGGTGGGGAGCGTACATTCTGTACCCACTCGTTATCGGTTCTGAAGCTCCCGAAGGCCGTGTGACCTGGATATTTTGAGCACAAGATGAAGATGGGCTGGATAAGACAGGTCACGCATCATCTCGAGACATGGCGACGAGACGGCGAAGCTATCGTGAATGCTCGTCATCTTCATACCTGCGCAGAAATAAAATCGTCGCGTCCTTTCGGCTACGTCTCAAACTCAATTGCGCCAAACTTTTGGGGATTTCATGCATCTGTTCTGTCCGCCCTTGCATGAACCAACCGCATGGCGGTGAATATCAGCCCTTTGTTAAGACAGCCGGACCCTGTCGAGTCAAGATTCGTGTCGTCTGATGTTTGCAGCCCATTCTTCCGACGTGTTTCTTGGGGCTGTGGAAGTCGCGAACCCGATTTCGTACTTGCTTACTGTCCATACCGTTGAGAGTGCTGACATGCATCATCATCAATCGACTCTTATTACACCGTTCCCAGCTATTAGCTTCTCCAGGCCTTCTGTGTTTCCACCTCGCACATTGGATGCAGGCCCATCACACTTCAAATGAGCGGGTCCTCATGAGCCTCACCTGAGAGCCAATATCGCCTGACTGCCTGAAGCTGGTGCGCGTCCTGATACTTGATCAGCCGCATGCAGAACGAGTGGCCGGGCCCAGACACCACTGAAGCTGGGCCCGGATAATGAAAGGACTCGACTTCCTGTCGGATCCGGACGGACCCGAAGGCTTCATTGCGTGGACAAGGCAACACGAGTAACAAATATGGCTGCTATTGGTAGAGGTGCTTCTCGATCACGCTTTGGCAAGCCCTCGCGCTGCTCTCATGTGCTCCCAAGTCTTTTTGCGAATCGCCAGCGAGTCGTACGTAGCCTTGCCACCGTAGATCGAGAAGCTTATCGTGCCATGAGAGTACGCCTTGAGCCCGGATTCAGTATACGGGTTCCGTTGATTGTGCGTGTTTGCCATTTCTTAAAAATGCTTTCCAAGGGCTGCCGATATCAGTTGGAACGTTTTATGGCTGTGCCATGTGGTAATTACCGGCCAAGGTTCAAGCTACTATGCTAGGAGCAAACCCACTCCACAGATATTCCATGTGGTTTCTTACAGGGCCGATGAAGATACATGGTCGCCGAATGTACTCCGTGCCGGCAACGCGGAGATGACATGGACATCGCCAGCCGGCACATCAAGACGATTTTATTCCACTTCCGGGATGAATTGAGCACAAAACTGTGCGACGAGCAAACGTGAAAGCGAAACGGTCAAAGGGAGGCACGTCACGTAAGGATTGCCTCGAGATTCGGGTGTGATGATTCCAGCCAATCGCATTCATTCTCTCAATAGACACCTCTTCGCTGCTTACTACTTACCGGAGGGGGACCTGCTTGGGGAAAATGAGGGCATTCCCAGAAGAAAGTGGGGCCGGGAGTGGCTGGCAAGCAAAACAAGGCGAAAATTTGATGCCATCCTTTCCCAGCAAACGAGAACGGTGATTCGGTTCTCTATTGACAGGAAAATACATACCGGCCATGTGTAGCCTCTCAGAAAACCCGACCTTGGAAAGAAGCCATTATGTGAAGTCAACATTGTATAGACAAGAGACGCAAGAGGTCAACAGCACCAAGCCAGAGTCTCCCACCCGTCATCGGAACACAATTCGGCTGACAAACAACAGCAGGCGAAACATGACTTTGCGTCTTGTGGCTGGACAGACGCACGATGGCGGACGGGTGTTGAGGTTGTGCGCGGTCGGCACCAGCTCGCTGGGCTGAGGTGGCGACACTGGGGCCTTCGAGTTCCGTGTTCCTCTCCTCTACAAGAGGCGCAAGTCCGGTTGCCGGGGTTGTGCGATCGGAGGATCGAAGGTGGTTTGACTGACGAGGAGCGGGAAGGGAGCACGGAGCACATCTGAACATGGCGGACGGGGGTGTTGTGTTTCGTCATCTTCGTGTCCACTCTGGCCGAGGCTGCGTACGGATACCTGATGCGGTGTAAGCCTGCCAGATGTTTTCTTGCTTGTTGTTGGCATATGTGAGTGGATAAAGAGGCAGTCTGCC
This sequence comes from Colletotrichum spinosum, assembly GCA_004366825.1. NCBI lineage: Eukaryota > Fungi > Ascomycota > Sordariomycetes > Glomerellales > Glomerellaceae > Colletotrichum > Colletotrichum spinosum. The sequence continues at coordinate 250,467 of QAPG01000028.1, read as the reverse complement.
ATCAGTTGGGTGAACGAGGCCGCATAGCTTGAGATGGATAATACTGGGCTGCGAAGAACTAGCATGACATGACCTCAAAACTAGGTCAGCATCTGGACCGTTACAACCATACTTGTAGATATACGGCGCCGGTCTGGTCTGGATACATGATAACGCTCAGCTCATAGTTGGCCACCCTGCGGCGACGGCGCCTGGTTCGGCAAGGCGGCGCACCATTCCAACAGACAAGGCAGCCTGATACTCGTATGGGCCAAGCTTGTCATGAACCAGGAGCGCCCTGTCTCTCAAGACTTGTTTTAGACTGTAACCCGCAGTGATGAGCCAAGGTACGTACCGGGTCTAGACGTCGGGCTGGGTAACGACACGCCTGGTTGCTGTGGTGACCATCGATCCTACATGGCCATGTCAACAAAGCACATCACCACCACCACGTTCTGCGCTGCGACTGGGTAACCGCCCGGTTTCGTTTCCTCAGATACAACGCCCCTTGCTGTCTGTCCTTACTTGACCCCGTCAGCCTGTCCGTCCCGCGCCTATCTTCTACTACTACCCACCCAAACCTCCCTCAGAGTGGAATCTCGAATTTCCTCCCCTCCCCTCCCGCAAAATCCACCACTGCTACTCTACTACACGACTGCAACTGCAGCTTCAATCTCGTCGTCGTCGTCGTCGTCGTCCATCGCGGCAGCGCCACACATCTCCAACTCCCAACTGCTTGAGATACACTAGAAGCAAACATACTTCTTCGTGTATCACCACAGCCATCCATCTACCTGTTACCCCATTGACAAGTTTACCTTTGCCTAGGTAGAGAGCGCCGGCTCGCATCGCTCTCTTCTAATCTCACCTCGCCCAAGAAGGCGTATAGACCAGATATCACTCTGTTTTAACCAGCAAAGTCGACCTCGACTGAGCACAACTTCTCTTTCCCCCTAGCCCGGCAGCTCTGCTTGCGCTGCGTGAGGTGAGTCTCTCTCTCTCTCTCTCTCTCTCTCCCTCCCTCTCCCTCTCCGTGTCTTTTTCTCCTGCTCGCTGTTGTTCGTGTCGGAAGCAGGCCCCGCTAACTTAGATGGCCCAGTTTCGGACCCAAAGGTTCCCATCGACAACCAACAACCGACGACAATTCCATTCCGGACTCGACTTGCGACACCATGCTGTCCAACACACCACCAGTCAATCCTCTCCATGCCCGTCACCGTCACCGACGCCAAAATTCGACACCGACGGCATTCGAAGGAGTGAAGATCCAGCCCCTGCCCAACAATGTTCAGCGTCAGCGTGCCCTCGGCCACCGCCGTGGGCTCAGCCTCGACACTCGACGACAAGTGATGTCTCCCAACGCAGGCACAAGGCAGGACTTCGCGACGGTAAGTATTACTAACAACACAGGACTAGCACAACCGCAGCATGTACTGCGAGAAGCGCAGCAGCAACGCTTACAAGCACGCCCGGGCCCCCACCAGCAAGCACATCTCCACCACCAACTACAACAACAACAACACCAACAACAGCAGCAACAGCAGCAACAACAATTTCAACACCAACAGCACATGTTCGTGGCCGCCAACGACCACGAGAGCTTTCTCATGTCTCCCCATGGCACGCCGCAAGGCCAACGGTTCGACCCTTCATGCTTCGACTCGACCCCGATTCAGTTCGACCAGTTCGGCAACCAGATCAACGCCATCATGGCCAAGAGCCAGCACTCGTATTCCTCAAGCTTGGGAAGCAGCAAGGATTTTGAGCTCTTTGGTCCCGACAGCGCCATGTCGACACCGTCCTTCATGAACTACAGCGATGCTCCCAACACACCTCAGGGCTGGATCTCCGAGGGCGATACTGCCAGCACCAGGCGGTCATCGAGGCGAATCAGCAACGGCATCATGGACAGGGTCAGCAAGTTCGAGACGATGGGCGCTGACCAGGCCCAAAGACCAACCACACCACCTCACCAAAATGCAACAAGTGAGCGACCTTTGATTTTTGGATTCCGAGCAGATGCTTACGCCGTGCAGATTACTTTCCCCCCACCCCTATGGAGACGCCTCATGACAGACAAGTGAAGCATGAGCCCATGTCTGGTAGACCCAGTCGCTTCGCCGAGGGCTACGACGAGTCCATGGAGGAGACGCTCAAGCCCACCAAGAAGTCGAATCAGCGGACTCAGAACATCTTCGAGGAGCTGCGCAAGCAGTCCGAGCAGAACAACATGTCTGTTCCCCAGCAGCCCTCCCAGCCCAGCGATGGTGGCATGTACGACCAGGTCGTGCCCACGTCCGACTTTATGAACATGAACAACTTCAACAGCGAGTTCCTGAAGATCCAGACGACGTACAACGGGCTCCCGGACGGCATCTCCGAGGACTTTCACCCTTCCGACGTGTCTGCACAGTCGACTCCCCACACCCCATTCATGAACTTCCACGCCGCCTTCGACAACAGACCCGATCTCCACCACCCCAACATGGAGTTCACTGGATCCCCTGCTCACTCCATGGACATGTCTTGCCGCTCTTCTCCTCACCGCCGCACCGAGTCGCTTGCCAGCATCGCCAGCGCCGCCAGTATCGCGAGCATCAACATCGAAGAGACCAAGACCGAGACCGGCGTCACCACTGAGGATATTGCCACGTACATCCAGGGTCCCGACGCCGTCGATGGAAAGTGGACCTGCGTCTTCGAAGACTGCGGCAAGAAGTTTGGCCGCAAGGAGAACATCAAGTCCCACGTCCAAACCCACCTGAACGACCGACAGTACCAGTGCCCTACCTGCAAGAAGTGCTTCGTCCGCCAGCACGACCTCAAGCGCCACGCAAAGATCCACACGGGTATCAAGCCCTATCCTTGCGAATGCGGCAACAGCTTTGCGCGTCACGACGCCCTCACCCGTCATCGCCAGCGCGGCATGTGTATCGGGGCCTTTGACGGTATCGTGAAGAAGGTCGTGAAGCGTGGCCGCCCCCGCAAGCACCGCCCCGAGATGGACGAGCGCGTCAACAAGTCTGCCCGCACCAGGACCAAGAACCAGTCCACGACGTCTGTGTCGTCCCAGTCGGGATACTCGGATAGCTCTGCGGTCAACTCCCCAGAGCCTGACTTCATGATGTCCGACGACCAGTTCGAGATGGGAGGCATCAGCATCGAGCGCCCAGGCCTCGACATGCCGCTTCAGATCACGACGGTATCCTCTGCGCCAATGCCGTCTTCGCCACCCAGGATCCACCGAGAACTGACGCTGGAACCGTCACCTGCCGCGAGCCACAACTCGGGCTACGTGTCGCCCGAGGCGCTCATGGAGGGACCAGCCTCGTTGCCCCAGCAACCAGACTCGCCAGCCAGGAGCGAGTACAACACCCCGCCGGAACTTTCCCAGTCGTCATCGCCCCCGCCCAACCAGTTCTTCGACGCCGAGCCCAACGTTTCCGGCTACAGCAACGACTCGCTGCTGGCAGGAATGAGAGGCACCGTGGGAAACACGAGCCTGTCGAGTCTAAGTCTCGGCGGCGAGCCAGACGACGAGATGCTGATGAAGGCCTTTAACGGCGAGGTCCAGTTCGACCGCGACCCCGGCATGCTCATGATGAGCAAGTTTGACGAGGAATTCAACGACCCCGTCAACATGTTCACCAACGACGACGTCTTTTTCGGCAGCTCATGAGTACAAGGGTTTGTTTGGTTCACACGGCGTCTCGGTTCCCCGGTCGGTAGATTATACGCGGACGACGTTTACGGCTTCACGGCAATTACTGTACGTTACGACGCTTCACGCTTGCTTGTGCTCATGGTTATTTGAGCACCATGTTTCCCCGGATCACGTAATGACGATAGCCCCTTTCTTTCCGCGACACTTTTGGTTCGGTGGACGCATGTACGACTATCGGGCGGGGCGCGAAAAAAGAATAACTCGGGGGGGTCGACGGCTTCGAATTCCATCCCGATTGGGTTTACATTGGCGACTACGGATCGGGTTTGTCCTGGGCTGGTGGTTTCGGTTCTCGGATAGGACGTTGGAATGGATACACGGGTTTTACTGGAATGATGTTAGTGCTACGTGAGGCCAAGTGCGTCGCCTCGCACTGGCGTCCCGCTCCAGACGTAGGATGAATTGAATTTGAAAATGGATTTCACCATGTTGTGTGTGCTCCGCGTGACTGACGTTTCTTGACACGACAAGTAGCCCTCATAAACGGCAACAGTGAGATGTGAGAAATGTAACCTCTGGCAACGGCTTGCCTCTTTGCTGGATGAGCATTCCTGGGGCGCGGCGAAACGTCATGGGACCTCGACTTGTGACTCTTTTGTCTCTGGGCGATGGAATGCGCACTTCTTCAACAGAGGTGGTTTTCTCCTCGGATCGAGGCGCAGCTCATTTCTCGGACACAAGCCTGGAACGTGATGACTGTTGCCGGGGCTATCTGGCTGGATGGATGTGTGGGGCTGGAGGTCGGCGGCAGGAAGCGGTTGAGACTGACAATTGGGGAGGGGGGGGCTCGGGATCTGGGTCAGTTGAGGCTGTGCGGAATTATTGTAGTTGACAACCTCCGCCGGCGACTTTTTCGGCGTTCGGTGATCCAGGTGGGGCCGCATGGGGGCTCCGTACCCGGGAGCGGACCGAGAAACAAGCCGGGTGATGACGAGCGACAACGGCCAAGAGGCGACGTACAGCCAATTACCCCCACATTACGACTGCACGTAACGCCCTGACTCGAGCTTCTAGTCCTCGCAGGGCAGGGGAAAAAAAACTCATGATTCAGGTTGATGGGTCGTGTTTGTTTTTGTTCTTAGTTACTTTCTCGGCCCGTGAAATAAGTAGAGACGAGTGGACCGAAATGGGATGAGGGCAACGACGACACACAGGAAAGGAATCGGAGACATGCAAAGTTCACGGTGTTGATGTCCATGGTTTTGCTTACATGACCTGAGTGCATCGTCGGATGCGTGGCCCGATATGGTAACCATACATCTCCCGTGACGTCGGCTGCATCTTTGCCCACTGCGTTTCTGACCAACGACGAGAAGACTGACGCACACCTATACGCAGTATGTAACCGTGCGGGATCCAGTGCAGTACCCGCGGTCAAGGGAAGGCATGGCTAGGCCAATAAGTCACTTGCTCCGCAAAATGTTGCGACGATGTCTCATTGCTTGCTTGCTGTAAGGCGTGGTCCTGCTCAAGAGGTATGTATCCTACGGGTCTTATGCAACTCGCTTAGGCTCATACAGCCGAACTTTTCCGTCGGGTGGCTTGAGATTGTCCCCAGTCCAGATAACACGGTGTCGGGTGTTACAGCTGCCATCGGTCCTTTCAAATGTGCCAGCAAGTCTGGTATGGTCCGGCAAGTCTAACGGAAGAGCCCGATTGGTGGGTACAGAGCGCCCTACCATTCCGTGAAACTCTAAGCGTCTGTTAATATACGCAGGAATAGTAATCGTTGCCCCCAAGAGTCATGTTCACCTAGGATTGATCCGAACTCTATTCTGTGTCCCTGGGTTTCCAACTACAACCCGTATAGGTCGTACTCGTGCGATGAAACTTACCTTGAAGAGGGTCGTAGACACATGAACAAGGTAGCAGGCCTCAGCAAGCGGAATGGGCAGAGTACCATGCTGTTCGTCCCAATGCCCTGTATTCAAGGTTGAGTACCGGGCTACCTGTCTCCCACACTCCGATGGATGGCCTGCTTGGCCGATACAATATCAGACAGCGTTAGTGTTATCTGGGACGAACTCGAGACTTGAAACCGATCGTCTGACGCATCCCACCTTGATTTTACCGACTCGGACGAGGCCGTTATTGCAGTCATTTACCCGACGGTCTTCCAAGCGAAGTGGCCGTCGGTTGAGTCGCATTATAACACATCTTTGAAGAAGCCTGCTATGCACGGGCTCCAGGCGATCAGGTGGCGCCTAGAGGTTACCTCGTTCTGGTGATTGTCCAAGATGCTAGCTGACTCGGTTAAAGACCTCATTTTGCGAAGGGGCAAGACAGAAAGGTATATCAAGCAAGTTACGGACGCTCTCCAATGAGGTGCTGGTGACATCAAGTCACATTCATTCCAGGTTCCAATTCACTCATTCAAGGTCTCGACGACTTTACAACATACGAACCATTGACATTCACAAATACCTTCCTTGCAAAAAAAAAAAAAAAAAACACCCAAGCCCTGAAGCCAAGATGAAGTTCTCCCTCGTCACGGTCATCACCCTCGTCGGCGCCGCTACCGCCGCTAGCGTCGACACGACCCTCTTCAAGAGGCAATGCATCGCCAACGGAGGTTCGTCCCTTCCAATCCCCATCTCCCAAGCCCCTCAGAGAGAGACAGAGAAAGACAGATCTTTCCTTACCCATCATCGAAAGCTAATACTTGGATTCCTGTTGCCCACAGGTCAATGCGGCACCAGCATCCCAGAGACCACGAAGCCCTGCTGCGGCGGCCTCATCTGCCGGAACCAGAACGCTCCCAACCTAAACCTCTGCCAGCCTCCGCGCTCGTCGTAGACAGGAAGAGGGCTGTCGATAGACGTATCAAGGTCTGGGAAGACAAGAGAGAGTGCGTATCCGCGTTCTGAAGCGGCTGGGTTGCTTGAATTGCGGATATAACTCTCAACTTCAAGAAATATATGATATCTCGGTTGCCACATCATGCTTGTTCGCTCGAACTGATCGGTCGATCGTTCTAACCGCTTCGTGCTTCGTGAATCAACTGACTTTCCTTGTGTACGGAGAGCACAGTTTTCTTGGTCCATATTGATGAAACTGGCGTTACGACGACTCGGGCCATTGGCACTTCATCACCGATTAGAGTAGTCAGATTCCACGTATTATCCAGAAGTGTTTTGTTTCCAGAATAGTCGAGTTTCTCCGTGGAGAACGTACGCATGGCGAACACCTATTCATTATATCCGTGTCGCCTCCCTACTCGCCTTGAACCATTAAAATAAAACTCAAAAGGATCCCAGTGACATGTCAACCTGGTCGACCTTGAGCAGTAGCCTTTCCTATCCTTGATTGAAAACAATCTTTTTACTTCAAAGCCAGCAATAAAACAATCACCCCAGAACCCTACGTCGAAGGCTCGACATCATACTCGACTTCGGTCCGAATGACGTATTTCGCCCCCTTCCTCACGCCCGTCCCCTCGTGCAGCAGCGCCCCCCTCGTATCTCCGTGTGGGAACAGCGCCGCGTTTCCCATGACCGGTTTGATTGGGTAGGCGTTGAGCGTCCCCTCCCGCGCCGCCGGCAGGAAATATGTCGTCTCGCCGCCCTCAAACTCGTCGTTCAGGTAGATCAAGAAGGTGAAGAGCGAGCTCTGCTTCTTGTCCGCAGGCGAAGCGTCGTATACATAAGTATCGTCAGGGAGAACATCAGACGGCGGCCACGCGCCGTCAATGTGTGCGCGATACTCGGCGCCGGGGACGTAGCGATAGACGCGGAAGCGACGGTTCAGGCCTCGAGCTACTCGGCCCCTGACTGATGCGGGAACGTGCGGCGCAACGCGAGACCAGAGGGTGTCGTGAAAGAGAGGGTCGACAACCCAGTAAAAGTTGTGCGCCAGAATACTGACATCGCCGTCTTCGCGGAGCGGCGCGTCCGGCAGGAAGTTGACTGATTCGCCGGCGGCGATGATGGTCCTGCATTCCTCAGGAGAGAGAACATTGCGCAAAACGCCGAGCTCGGGCACGATGGGGTGTGGCTGGTATGATACCAAAGTGTGGTCGGTCGCAAGCGGTACGGCGTTTGGGGCGGACGTATAGAGGAGGGCGTCGTGGTGATTCGCTGGTTTGCGGAGAGGGCCGGGTGTCGTCTCGATAACCCGCAGACCCTTGGAGATGGATGCCGGTACCTGGTTGAAGATGGTCTTGTCCAACACGGAAGCGTAAACTTCCTCTGACGGTTCCGAAGGCCGCAGGTCCCAGATCTCCTGGAGAGCGATTCCCGGGTTGCACGATACGGGGTGGGCCTTGGGGTTTATGTCGACAGAGCCTGTGACCCGGAGGATGGCGTCAATGACGCGCAAGCGTTGCTCGTCGCGCTCGCTGCGCTGGATCGCGGCTCCATCGCCTCCGGGTATCGTCGAAAGTCCGCTGATGACATCCAAGTCTCTCACCCATCGACACAATGCGCCCAGCTTCGGTTCTTGTTCGCGGATCCTCATCTCGGCGAGGAGGATCCTCGCTTCTGTGTATCGTTCATCGGTGAGGGCGGACGTTATGCGCGCGGTGAGGCCGAGGTTCGAACCAGCTGCGAAAGAGCAGGTTAGCAAAGCGCTCCCAGTGAGACTTTTGGACTGGGTGGCGAAACGTACGAGAATCGCTGGCCGACGCCTGTCGGAAGTCGTAAACGGCGACGCGGAGGTCTTTGCATGCCTTGGACTTGATGAGACCCGGATGTTGTGCTAGAGTCTTCAATGTGTCGATGCTAATCTCGAGCTCTTCTTCTGAAATGACCGTGGCCAAGCTTTTTGGCTCGAGGGCTGTGGCGTCGGCGTCGCTATCGGGTGGGGTGTTTATCGCGGTCAGGTTTGTCTTTGGATGCTTGTTTGGGACCTCGACCAGGGCGTTCTGCTTTCTCTTCTTCGATTTTGATTTCGTCATCGTGAATGATTCACTCGTGAAGAATTGGAGTATGTTTCGTCGTGGGCGGGGTGGATTGGAAGGTAGAAGTCCAACAGCGAGAGTGTCACTTTACGGTCGTTGGAATTGTCGGAGACCGAAGGTTTTACGGCAAGTGGCGCCACTTCACCGGCCAAACCCCGCAAAATGGGGCGCGGCACTGGCCGGCACCTGTTCCGCTTCCGAAGCGACGCCAAGGGTCTTAAGCGAGCGAATGACGCCTTCGTCCAGACGACTCTATTCGAGTCAGGTTCGAGTGGCGATACGGTCGTCAGATGCAAAGTCGTACACATAGTGTCTATCCTCACGGCCCATCAATCCTTCCGAATTATCGAGATTTGCTTGTTTTCGACTCTGTCTAGGTAGGTTAAATTGTGATAGATGGTGAATCTGCCACTGGCAATTGAAGTTCAGCATATACCTAGAACCATTATCACGATGATTCCAGGCTCGTCTAGTGTCCTAGGTCAGTCATGGTTAATGCATTGGACCAGACGACGCCGGTGCTTGTACCATTATTTTGTACAAGGGGTTAAAAGGTGTCTGAATCGCCCTCTACCCGGAGACTTGACTCCGGAGTAAACTACTTCGCCAAGGCGGTCTAACCTTTACGATGTAGCATCGACCAGACCAACGAGAGGGTGAGCTCACGAAACATCCGCTAATTTAGCATTCTGAGTCGGCCAGTAGTCTGCGTAGACCCAAGACCCTTCGCGCAAGTGCAGATTTCCAAGTTCCATACGGCCAAGAGTTCGGCAGGAACAGCAGTCTGGCGTGTTGGGCTGCTGGTTCTCTATAGCTCACTTTTGAAGCTTAAACTATTCAGTTGTAATGATTTATACCCGCTGACGGAGATTATGATGGTAAACGTATGCGAAGAAAGATCTGAGTAGAATTGTCCAAAGCGCTTCTTCATGCAACAGTCCTCAAATTATTCGACTCGGCCCGTCACCGGGAATTTGCCATCAACACCTTTGTAAAAGGTCCATGTAAGCGCATGCTTGGACATCACCGAAAAGGTATTACTCCACTGGCTCCATCCGTGATAATTGGCTTCGATACCCGGTATGCAGGGACGCTTGCTGCTCGTCATTGCTTTGGCACGTTTCTGATTCGGGTGCTGCAATGACGTTCAATAGTCTCCCCGACGTTGCACCGTTGAGAGACACATGTGGTTGCTGAGACACTAGTTGCCGCTGTTTCGGCGCCATCGTCGACGCCATGTCCGCAGGCTGCTTTTGGGCAGCACTAGCCACTCGGAACTCCTGTTTGCCGTCACTTTTTCAACTTAGCTCCTCAGTGTTTCCAGCATTAAGCATGCCTCTTAACGATACTTGCAAAAACAAGTGTCTCTATTGGTCTGGGCATCCGTCAGCACTCTTTTCCGCTCAGATTAAGATCTGCAAACCTACGATGGGTTGGGTTCGCGCACCGCAAAAGTTTCTGCCCTAGAACACACCCGTTTCCTTCGGGTTGATGTACATTGCCTCTACGAATGTTTGTCCTAGACCATAATGTGGAGAATGAAGCTCGCGGGTTTGAACCGGCCAGTCTTGGAGTATACCACTGACCTCATACGAAGCCAGCTATCTTTAGCATCGTAAACAATGATCTTGGCCATGGGGAATCGTGATCAAGGGTTGTGGTTGTAGAACGCAGATATAATAGGTCCTATGGGTATCTTAGAGACCCCAATATTCAGTCTTCGGCCGTCGCCTCCCCTAAGTCATTTTCATTCTACAAACACCCAACATGAAGCTCCACAGCACAGTCCTGGCAACATTAGCCACCTCGGCTGCCGCTTTTCCATCCATGATGGGCTCCAGGGAGCAGCTGGAGGAACTCCTCAAGCGCAGCCCTGAGCCCGAGGCGAAGCCGGCGCCTCAACTTCTCGGCAGTGTCGTTGGAGCAGTCGGTGCTCTCACCAACACCATCACCGGTCTCCTTGGGGCAGTTGCCCAGAACATCAACCCCGAGAACGCTCGCCCGGAGAAGGGCTTCGACTTTCAAGCTCCTCGTTCTGGAGACAGCAGAGGCCCTTGCCCGGGTTTAAATCTCCTGGCAAATCATGGCTACCTTCCTCGCAACGGCCATGTCACCCTTGGTCAGGTCATCGAGGCCACTGCCCGCGGTTTCAACATGGGGGCTGACCTATCAACCATTCTTGGTGTTTTTGCCGTCCTGGCAAATGGAGACATCGCGACAGAGTCCTTCTATCTAGGCGCCGGACCAGGCGGCGTCGGTGGCTTGAACCGTCACTCAACTGTTGAGGTGAGATTGTTCAGAGCTGAGAGAGTCAGTCATGTTAACGAATATGATAGGTTGATATCTCCGTCAACCGAGAAGACTTCTACAACGGCTGCGGCGACAATCACCACCTCTCCTCCAGGATGTTTAAGCAAAACGTCGACATCGTTGCCAAAAGCGGAAGAAGACAGTTTGATATCACCAACATGGGATCACAATACCAGCTGAATTCCATGTTCTCTCAAAAGTACAACCCTTACATTTATTATTTTCCGTTCCCGTTGATTGTCTCGATCGGCGCCTTTGCCTTCTACCCCCAGGTGAGCCACAATTTTCGTCACGACCCCCTCACCAATACTGACACATCACAGTTCATGAGCAACGGCACCTACGGCGCTGGCGGAGTCGCCAACTACGAGTCCATCTCCTCCATCATCGGCGCAAAGTACGACAGCACCACCGGCGACTTCCAGTACGTCCCCGAAACCTGGCCCAAGAACTGGTACCGCCGCGCCACGCCCTACGGCGCCGTCCAGACCGTCGTCGAGGGCCTCTTGGACATCTACCTCCGCAACCCCGTCGTCCCCGGCGTTGCCCAGCTGGGCACGGGAAACCTCAACGCCACAACGCTGCTGTGCGACGCGTATCAGGGCATCAACTCGGTTGTTCCTCTCTTCGTCGCCGGGACGACGGAGCAGATTGCTGCTGCGACTGCGTGGGCGACCTCCAAGCTGGACCCGTACTTTGGCAACACTGTTCTCGGATGCCCGACTAGCGTTCTCTCTCCCAACCCGCCGTCGCTTCTTTTCCCGAACCCTCGCAACCAAGGCGGTCCACTGAATCCGCCGCCTAGTGTTGCGAAGAATGTGGGGGACAATGTTTACTATAAAACATACTTTACCAAGGCCCCTACTACCCCGGCTTGTTGAAGATATCCAAATGCATAACGCCACTGAGGGTTGGTGGTAAGATGTAGTAAATTATGTAGTAAATTAGTGTATTATGATGTGTTTAGTAGATGGTCGTCTTTTCGTCGACATAATCATCAAATAATGTTCACGAAGCTTGTCGGAATCATGGATGTGTCGCAGTACACTTACAGTAAAAAATTAAATCATTGTACTTTCTCATATTGCGTAGCTTCCGCATCTCCGGTAACGGCTTCAATATTCAAGTACTTGGAGCCTAACGAAAATCAATGACTTCTTTCAAGTTCATCAGTAGCATTTTGTACCTCTAGTTACTTCGGAATGTGAAAACGTCGACCTTAAACAAGATGAATCAAATAAAGTTGAGGTGGCCAGGGCAGAGACATATTGAAACCTGGTTGCATAAGTCGGAACCAGTGATGGCCCGGCTGAATATTGGTGGTAGTGTACCTAGGACTGCTTGCGATGACCATGATGGAGGTGTTTTCTGTGCGTGCTTCAGGATCTCCTCAACTTTATTTCCAATCTGGAACTCGTGAAAACAAATTTCTCTCATAATATTGCACCGATAACTCCAACAATTGTTATTTCGAGCGTGAGCTGTAATCATCGACACACATCAAAACTGCTGGTCTCCATGCGCAGATGCCACTTCGTCATCGAAGACATCAGCTCCGGGTCGACGTCGCGGTTGGCCTTGATGAAGATCGTCTCGTAAGGATGGATGTTGCTTCCAAAGTATTTCTTATCCCACAACATGTCGCCAGATTCGGGGTTAGCTCTGCAGTACTCTTCAGCTCCGCCCTCTGGGCGCAGGGCTGTCATCATGACGTCGACCTCGTAGCCAGCCTTCATGATCAAACCAGTCGTGCCCACTTCTGCGTGGACGGCCGCGTTCCAGTCTGAGTAGCAGCCACTCAAGCCGACAGGGTCATCTTTCGATCCGAATCGATCGTCCTCAGACGCCGAGGTCGCGATGGTTGGGTCGAGCAGGATGCCCATGCCCACGTCATCCGTTGCGAAGATCATGGACTGCACGTGCAGTCTTGGCACGCAGTTGAGTGTCATGCCCACAAGCTGCAGGAGTTAGACGTGTAGGGTATACAAACACGAGACAGCAAACTTACCTTGGTTGTGTCGGTGACTTTGTTGAGATACAGGTCCGACCAGCAAGAGGAACTCCACGTGGGCAGAAACGGACCTCGAATACTGGCATTCAGTGTGATGAAACGCTTGTACTTCTTCCACAAATCGTCTTGGCGAAGAACCTCCCCGATGGCGCCCATGTCGAAGCACGTGTTTTCGCGCTTCACGATCCTGACGTTCGGCAGGTCAGGGATGATGCTGGACGAGTTGGCGTCCCCGTTGAAGATGAAGACGAAGTCTGCCGCGTTGTGCAAACCCTTGGCGACGAAATACTCCAAGTTTTCCCGCGCACTCGCCGTCTCATGATACGCATACACGATGAGCGGTCCTTCCTTTGAGGCAGCTGGTGAGGTTGCCGAAGACTCGGGCTGGGAGACATGCGCGATGGATCCGGCCACCTGGGTCTGGTGTTGGATCGAGGCCCCTGGTTAGCCGCCGGCCCCAAAACATCGTCTCTCGGACATCGACGAAAAGCCAAGTTTGCTCGGGCACGTACCACGGGTAACGGTAATATCCACCAAGCCGATACTATCAGAAACACCGCCGTGAAGATTCCAATCTTCAGAGGCGTGAGATGCGCCCCCAGAGCTGGCATTGTAAAATGAGGCTGAACGGAAGCAACGTCGGAAACTGCACCCGAAAAAGGATGAAGACAGACTGGGCGGACAGATGCAGAAATGCGCCCAAGATAACCATCAGAGAACCGTGGCACGAAATGGCGAACTGACGTGGAAGTGGGTTGGGCGCCTAAGGTCCGACTTTCTCACTGGACTCAACCCCTGCTTTGTGGATAAGACTAATATTAGAGACCCTGGTTCCCAATACGCAGCCAACGGGGAATGGGAGCGAAGCGCCGGCGCGATATGGCGGTTTTCGGTTCAATGCTACAAGGACGTAGATATGATAAGTATGCGTAGAGCAGGCTGCAGTCGAGTGGCACATGAAACGCCATGGGTTGTCGTCGAACAGCACGCTGAGCCGGCACGTTCACTTGGGCAAAGACGTGCCTGATGTCGAAAATCATGACGTTGCTTCTCAAGACTGACACAATCGTCTACAAGTGAGAAGCGCTGTGTCGAATCTCAGTCAGATCCGAAAGTACTTCTGCGATGCTTGACTCCCCCAACACACATGCATACAGCACCTCTACCGCCGTGAAGTATGCCTCGCGCTTCCAACATGGGTCCGGCAGCCTGCTGGAGATAACCGCAGACCCTGGTTTCAGCGTCTACCTCCCCTGGATGAAGCACGCCTGTTATGGTATGTTGTGGGGGGTCGGCATGCATATGAAGCCCATGTCGAGATTGGACGACGAATCACATGTCGTCCGGTGGTCTTGTTGGTGCAAGTCGCTCTTGGTGTCCAAGATGAGGCAACACAATTTGGACTGGGCTGGCAAGCGATGCAGAGCAGGCTGGGTTGAAGTCCAAGTATGGTGGCCGTGTCTGTGTTCTCTCTTTCTTCCCAAGACTATTAACTGTTTTCTCTCCTTCGCAAATCCTGCATGAAATGTCTCACTCTGTTGTTGAAGATTTCCGAAATGTCTAACGTCGGTGTAAGTATCCCATCATGGACGTCTTACTTCTCGGATTTGCTTGTATATTAACGTGCTCTTGGCGTTTTCTAGGATCACCAAGCCCGTGGGTTCCGACAAACCTGTGACCAGCCGGGACTGGAAGTCGTTCCACAGGAACATCTCGGCCAATCTGCTCCTTGGTCTGGGCTTGAAGCCATCGACAGACACAAGCAGTATTACGGTGATAGCGGGAAGGAAACAACATTTTCCTCTCCAGCGGGAACAGTCGCAGAGCTTTCGGCCGAAAAGTACCTCGTCGCATCGAACGAAGTTGAATTGAATAGGGAACGTACGTCGAAGAAACCCAGGAAGAAAATATTCATCATCGGAGGCATTCTTTTTCTTCTGGTGGTCATAGGTTCGGTGCTAGGAGGTGTTTTGGGCAGTAGAGCGTCTAAAGCTTCGCAAGTCGACAGCGCAGGAGAAGCAGAAGGAAACGATGCAACGAGCACAACATCAGCAACAACAGCAACATCAGCAACATCAGCGCCCAGTTCTACCGCCAGCGCCGCGGTTCAACTACAGTCAATACGTCGAGGATCTCCCTTGACTGTGACTGGGTGGCCAAAGAATGGCGGTGCGGAAATCAGTCTCTTCTATCAAGACAACAACAACGAGATCCGACGTTCAAAGTATGACACCACCGCATCAGTACCTGGCAGGGTTGGATCTTGGGAATCGCCAGTCAAGTATAACTCGTTTGCTGTTGATGGAAGTTGTCTTGCCGGGACCACAATTCAGTATGGGGAAGGATATCGGGTAAGCACACGAATGTCCAACGCGGCAACTCGTCCAAGACCTCGAATGCTGATTGCAAGGGACGTTAGCCCCAAACCGAACTTTTCTACGTCGGCACGAACCGCCTGCTCGGCGTCAGCATAAACGACAATCTTACCCCCTCCTACGAAGAGGACAGCATCAAGAGCATGTCGCTCGTCACGGGTGCCAACAGCAGCATCGCATCATACTGGCCGTGGATCACGTACCAAGATTACGATGGCGGGTTGATCGAAGTGCGCAACCGCCTCCGGGAAGAGTTCTCCCCTGCCGCCGAGTGGGACGCGAAGAAGCTCCGCATCACCGCTGTCGACGAACTTCAGCAAAATCGCCGTCCAAGGTGGCTACGGAATTCTCTACCGGTCGGCAGATGACAAGCTGGTCGCAGTGATCCCTGATTTGGGGTCGGATGAGCTCGCACAGGGCTATGCGAATCCTTGGCCGGCTGGTGAGTCTACCTTTTGCGAAGAAAAGAAGATGGAACGAGGTGCTGATTTTGAGCAGATTTCCCGTCGATTTCTGTGGAAGACGACACGCCTTTCGCCGCCTTTTCGGTTGCCCGTCCTTCGGACTCACAGCAACGAGTCGACACGTACGTACTGTACCTCGAGGGTTCCGATATCAACGTGGTTTACACCGACTCGTCGTCCTGGAAGACAGTTCAGCCGGATGTCTTGAAGGACGTTGACACCGACACGGACATTGCCTGCCTCACAATGGCAACAACTTACAGAGACGTGACCAAAGATGAAGTGCTCCTCAAAGAGGCATCAGATAAGACGAGGTGCTACTTCCAAAAAGGGGGGAATGTAAGAGAGATTGCTTTTGACGGAAAGGACTGGGCAGATGTCGGGAATGTGACCATGCCGTGACATAGGGTACTTGAAATGGGTTGTTGAGACGATGTTTCCTTTCTTAATCATGTACTCATTAGATTTCACTGATCTAGGATGCAGGAAATGGCGTATGTTGGTAGCACTGATGTCGAATGTCAGATGACTGTTAATGATCTCAATCGAGGTCCGCTTGAAGCTGGTGAAGATTCGTGATGAGCCAGGAACGTCTTACAGATCGCGACCATGAGTCAGCTCCACGGCATCATTGGGAATCCTTTATTTCTTGGTAATTTCTTTCTTTTGAAGCTGTCATATTGAATCGTTTGTCACTCACGAGCGAAGAAAGTCTGTTGGGGGTTATTATAGAATGCGCTGCCGTGTTCTTCACTACAACTGTATTACCAACCTCGAGAAGGGAATGGCAGAAACGCAAGCTCATAAAGTCAGGCTCAATAATCGGGCTGGACTATTCAAAGCAAACAACACCACAGAACCCGCTGCCGGTTATCGATTGGGTGACGAAACTCCGAAAGTCCCCATTCCATGCACCTGATCTTCTTTCGGATTGCGAAAGGCCAAAGTATGAAGTGGAAGAGACGCACAGGGCAAAGCCAGCCCAAGTATGTCAGCCGGTGAGGATTTTTGTGCCGCCGTTGCTGCAACATTAGCAGAGAAAGTGGCTAAAGAGGATAGATGGACAGTATGAGTGGCAAACGTCAAGTTGTGATCAGACGTTCGGCTGGCTGACGAGTAGAACTTACATTTTCTATTGACAGCGAAGCAACGTCTACGAGTATCGTAGATATTATAAAGGTGAAAGAACGGCATCAACTGTAGAAATAATGAATAAATGATATTTGAGCAATGGTCGTTGTTCGAAGACTACAAACATCGAAAGTCTATCTTACATAAAAGTGATGCAATTCGACTGGATGTACGGACAGACGGTGTGACATCCTAGTATCAGGTGTAGTACGGACGTCAGGTTCTGTACGTATATATATACAAAGACAAGAACTACCAACAGAACACTGATAACTACGAAGCCTGAGAGTACGCGATGTTAATGAAGATCGATCGTATCGTACACAAAACTCACTGGCTCCAAGCAGAAAAATAATACCGCTCTCTACCCGCATATCGTGCGACTGAGCTAGATCTTGAGATTCCGATACCTTGGAACTCCCGATGTATAAAGCTTTTGCCCTTCCTGCCTAATCACTCGAACCCACCGAGATCTGCTTCAGGGTTCGGGAGCCGATAGTCACGGTATGGCGTTCCTTCAAAACGCAAAGCTGACTTATATCCCAGCTGCTCACGATGAGAGACTGAATAGCGTGGTGAGCGCGTGGTCTGGACAACTTCTTGACCAGATATCGTACCAGGCATTCTCTTCTCAACGAAGTAATCTGAAGCCAAGTGACTCAATTGATAAGAACGGATCGCATCTCTAAAGATTGTGTCAATAGTATGCCGCACTTCACGGTCTTCGCCTGAAACGTAACGGCTTATGAAGACGTGTGTTTACGTAGCACGGAGTTTTGAGCGAGTCTTCAGTTGCGCTCTGATTGATGCCGCACGCCATTGCGGACAAGTTAATACACGACACGCAAAGGACATATATCTTGTTACTTGGTAGAACCTTTGCCATTTGTTGAAAGTTACATCGCTGGCTTTTGAATGAGACGACGAAAAACTACTCCCAGACAGCCTTTTGATCGCGACACTTTGGCCTTCTGAGGTTCACATGAGAAGAGCCGCGCGTGCGACCACGAAGTCTGATGAGAAAGGTCGTACCAAACACTAAATACTTTCGAGATGCCGCAACATAGTCGATGACAGCCGTGGGCAGGGAATGTCATGAATATACTGCTCAAACGGACCAGAAATGGCTTTTAATAAAGTAAATGGGGAAGTTGAGGCACTCATTAATGCTGAGCGCGTTTCGCAAATCTCTGAGAGCCAACGCTGATGCATCGATCGACATGGCCGTTCGCCCAAGTTGTTCAGGCAACGGCATCTTCCAGCACCATCACGACCAGCCAACAACTAGTTCACGAAGTAAAACCCTCCCGCTGGAAACTCAAAATTCACCTAGTGTCGTTGTGAACAGCCCGTGTCAAACAGAGCTGAACGAAGTTCGAACTGATCCATGAAGCACCGAGCTTTAGAAAGCCTGGGCACGCAGGCCGCAGCCCTAGCCAGGAACGCGCGGCCACCAAGACCGACCGCCCCTCCCCTATTATCCAGCGGGTGATCGCATTCGGTCATGTCAGGTACTCGAAATGGACAGAAAAAACGCAGAGACTGGCCCTGGGCCATCCTCCCAGAGTACTTCGTAAGCAAAGGCTTCACTTGAGGGCTTGCAAACTCCCCGTAGAGAGGGTTGTGTTGCGAATCGCCATCGCCGTCGGAGATGGAGGAAAAAAAGAAAGACATGTCAATCTCAACCCCCCGTGGCGAAAAGGAAGCAGATGACGGGTTGATCAGGAACCACTTCGGGGGGCCGTTCATGACGCAAAAAGCATGCGTGCCTGAGGTGGTTTTTGGGGCGACGACCTGCGGCAGAGTGCAGAGGAGAGGGGAAAGAAAAGGTCTAGACTCTCTCTGATCAGCCGGCAGAGGATTGTGAACGAGGCCGAGACGCGTCTCCCCGATCTGGTTGTGGAGATGTAAACATGGAGCCCGGTTTGGGGCTCCGCCTTTACCCTGATCATCAATTCCACGTATAGGTACGAGGTCACTCGGGAGAGAGGATGGGGGGGAAAGGTGGCGTACAGCGATGATTACTGCCTAAAGACTACTTGTGGAAAGGTCCTGAGAGTCATTGACATGATCATCGGAAGCATTCATCGCATGGGGTCTCGGTGCCTGAATTGCGTTGAACGAAATTGAAGGGACTCGGTTAAAAAACCGAGAGAAAAAAGAGTAAAACTCTCTCTCTCTCTCTCAAAGTCTCCGTCGGACGGCCTAGAACTGGCACTCGATCCACATTTCTCAGCTGCAAAAGGCCGACTTGGCCGACCTCTGGAGCTGAAGCCGAGAAGAGTGTGTTTCTTGTTGGCCGTAGGCGGCATGTTGAAGCCGGCGTTCCGGGTCGTGTGGGATGGCGATGTTCGCTGCGGCCTGCAGGGGAGGACCGCAGCCGGCGGCGTGGTGGCTTGGGGGGGAGAAGATTTTGGGGGTCTTTTGGGAACGTGGTGTCTGCTCGATGTTCTTCGTGTGGTGTCGGTCCATGACCCCGATTCTCCCTTGACGGGCGAATGGTGTGGTCATCGGGTCAAAGTAGTAGCATTTCTGCTTCCCGTCAATGTCTTGTCGGTTTCCGATGGGGATATGAGCACGCAAGAGACATGGCTGATGTACCAGAAGAACGGCCTCTTACAACTGGCTCACCATGATTCGTTCGAACAAGCCCTATCCCGCGCGATCTCGACTTGGAAGTTGTCTATTTTTGGGCACGATGGTATTTGTGCGTCAACGTCACCGCCATCCGTGACGGTGATGGAATCCATCAAGCCTCGGAAAGATGGATGTTTTCCGAGCCGCGAGAGGTGATGCCGAGAAATTCCTCGACGACGTGGATGCGTGATTCGCATATCATGCCACGATGGCGCGCACGAGCTGGGACATGTAAACATTAAAGAAAACTAACGCCAGCCTTGTCGGCTTGTTTAATTAGACATGTGAGACCGCGTCTCAGACGGCTGGGCGGGAATGCCATACGCGCGAGCGAAGCAGGCTTTCCTGCTCCTGCACTAGGACGACTTGAGATTGTTTCTAGGTCTTCCAGTCTTTCCACGCTCCATGACGCCGAGACGAGACGTAGAGAAACTCCAGATGAAAAGGGCAGAGTGTCAATTCCACCATCTTGGGCCCATCTTGGGCGTGGCGGCCTCGGACCCTCGAGCAAAGCGGGCTAGTTACGTCCAGGGCAGCGCGAAGCAGCGGGATCTGCGGCCTGGGCAGGCGGGAAATGGAGAGTAAGGAATGTCTATCATTGTTATTTCGTTGAGGAGAGTCCATCTTGGAACCGTCCGAGCCACGCAGACTCCGCTAGGGTGATTGGTGATGGCCCTGAATTCAGCTGAATGGGCGATAAGCAACGCCACGGGGACAAAAAGGAAGGTGTCTTCCGCGGTCGTCTACAAAAGGGGGCCGGATTTCGGGACCGGTTCGTTGCGGGCTGCGATGAGGATGAGTTGACAGGTCCAACGGAGCCGGTGGGCGGTTTCGGTGTGCCGTCTGAAGATGGGGTGACCTCGCTCGCCGTGCCCGGCTTCAGTGGTGTACAAGTATGTCTCCCTCTCACGCATGGCCATCGCAATTGACATGTCTCGCGCCGAGCTCTGGGCAGCTGGAGAGATATTGGGAAGTTGCTCCGTGGCCCATGACTGGACCGCCTTCAGAGCATCCACAGCGAGGCGGCACGGCGTCGAGGTGGGATCTCTCGGCGATGGTCTGGTCTGGTGAGGGGGGGATGGTCCCTGTAGAGACGCGTCTTGGGAGGAAGGATACGGATACACAATTCGAAGAATTAATTCGGCCACGCTGATTGAGTAAGCAAGCCCGTACGGCGTCGCAATCGGGAATGGGGTCAACCGTGCGGCGGCACAGCTGGCCGGCGATCGCAAAGCAAGGAGGGAACGACAGGCCGGAATCAGGCTCGAGCTGGGAAGCTGTCGGGTCGATCAGCGGCACCCAAGTGTGCTTCAACATCAACGTCGGATCCATGGCCAGGAAGAGAGTTCTTGGGTGCTTTCTTGGGATCTTAGCATTCGATAGATGCTCGTATTAACGAAGCATAACAGGACCGACTGGAACGCTGAAGCTTCCCGACAACGGCACCAGCTGTGCGTCAAGGATGGTCTCGCAGCATGCTTACTTATTCTTAGAGACCGCCATCTGGTGATGGTTGCGAGAGCCCGGCGTGTCGGATCCGCTGTTTGGAGCTTGCTTTTTCCTTCTTGGATGTTCCAGATGGACGAGATTGCGGTTCGTGACGGTTGAAGAGAGAAAACGCAGGGCGAATTCACAGTCATGATGGTCAAGCAGGGGAGGCGTTGCTTCTTCAGGGGCTGGCTTGTCAGCTGGGAACGGCCTCCAATCAACTCACGACAGTGAGGCTGCTTCATGTGTTTAAGACGAACTGCCTGCTAAACACACCGCTTAAGTGCGGTATATTCGAGGTGACGAGGTCGTCTAGAATGCTTTATCTGAGGAGACATGAGGCGTAGGGGACTGAAGGTAAGGTATAGCAAGATAGTCGCGGATAAATGTCTTTATTTTGTCTCAAACGGGAGCGAGTGCGATTTCGACATTACGACAAGCAGCGAAGAACAAGCCCACAAACTAGACTGATACGCACACTTGCACACTTGCACATGCGATTCCCGGTTAGCTTGTGAAAGATGCCCAGCCTCTTCGTTCGCCATGGCATTGCAGATGGCATGTAGATGATGCTGTCGACATTCGAGTTCAACGCGCATCCCAGCAGCACCGGATTCTGAGCCATTCCGGTCGGCTCTCTGTGAGCTCGGCGCACCAGTCTATCCTTGCTTGAGACCAGTACAGATGCTGTGATTTCAACGATACGCAGTCGTAGATGAAATACTCTCCCCAAACGACGCTTCCGTCCGTCCTCGGAGCGCCTACACGACGAGAAATCTCTCTCGATTGATTGCGAGGCTGTGCTCAATAGCCAAATCTATCCCGAGCAGAAAAAGGAAACAGACCGAGGGGAACCAAGCCGGACCTGCGTCGGCAGCCCAAGGTTGCGGACGGCCAAGGACAAGCTTCTAGGTTAAGCGTTTCTCCTCCAAAATCCACCCCCTCAACTTGTACTGTATTCCGTGCTTCTGCCAGGATGGATGATGGGTGTACGTATGCTTATGCCCAAGAGTACTCTGTACAGATAGTGTACGGATAACTACTAGGCAATTAGGCTTATGTCGGCTTGTGTGCTCTGCGTCACACAGACAGAGCTCTGTCTCTCTGTACGGTTGTACCTATTCCAGAACAGTCTGCATTGCCTGTCGATTGCAGCGCCGAGTCTGCAGTCCAGGGCCAGAGACACCTGAAAGGCCTATTTTATTGCTTGGGCACTGCCTCTAAAGGGCCCAAGAATGTCTGCTTTTGGGCCAAGGGAGAGTAGGGTCTTCCCGTTTGGAGTGGGTTGCCTGCCCAGTACTCCGTACCTCGCGTTTACCTGACGTGGTGAGTGATGAGTCTCATTTGCAGAGTCTCTTTTTTTAACCCAACGTCGTTTCGCTCAAAGCCTTGGGTACCGTCCATCTCTTGGGTGGTTGAACATAAGGGGAAGGAGACTTGACTCGATGAACCTGGTTGAAGAGCAACTGGCAGACAGACAGACAGACAGACAGATGGACACACACTCTCAGGCTGCCAATGCTGCACGACCAGCCATCGTCGTGGCAGCGGGAAGACCGGGAGCTCCAGTCCAAATCAATGACCTTCGCGTTGCGTCCTCCATGCAAGCCACTTCACGATTCCACGGAGAGGGAGCACTGCGTCTGCAGCACCGACATGCTGCAAGCCTCTCTCTGCAAGCCTCCTGGCCCGGTCGCCCTCTCGTATTCCCTGGCCCCAAAGCCGAGACAACGACGGGGGAGTGGGCGTATCCCCTGCCCAATCTCGCCTTTGGAGGTCAGTCGTGTGCACGCACACCACACTGGATGCTGCTGACCGCACGCTGGGCACAGATGGTCTGGAGATGTGAGAGGTGGACGCAGGCTTGCGGTCTAGACTGACCGATAGAGCAGCTCTGTACGGATACACGACTGTGAATCTCGAAAATATCGCCTCCTACAATAACCTGGTACGGAAGAAGTAGCCGATGGAATTCAACGGCTCACTGACGGCGCGACAATGCGAGCCACCAACTGACGAAATCAACCCTCGACGCGGCAGCAGCCACCGTAAAACCATCGAGAACAGCCCACGATGGTGTACATGACCCTGCACATGGACATACCCCATCTCCATATTCGCTATTCACTGCACTGCGTATGCGACTACCGGTATTCCGGCCAGCAGCGAATCTGCCTTACCGATCGTGTCCTCCGTCCAGGGGTCCATCTCAGTGGTCCCCAGTCTTGCACGGTCAGACCAGACAGAGGAGACAGACTACGCATAGTAAACAGAGACAGCACGCCGTACCCGTACAGATGCATAGTTGTAGTAGATGATAGGAGACGCATACACATGGCAGGCCGGCGACAGCGCCCCAAACGGTGGTGGTGGAAAGTGAAGAGGGCGGTGGGTGGTGTAGGCCTCAACCTCGACTCGTCCCGATACCGTTCGTTTCTTTCGTTTCAAAGTTTCACCCTGCGACTCTGGGCCCCTTGGCGCGTGTGTTGGCTCCCATGAACACCGTCGTTTGGACCGGACCAAGAGTCCATTGCATGAAGAACAGCCATCATCGTCAACCAGGGAGAACAGGATCAGCGCCCACAACCAGCCATGATGCTGCCCCTCTATCGAACGAACGAACAGGCGTGCCAGGAAAAAAGAGAGAGGGGGAAAAAAGAAGGTTCCGGCGTGTAATAGTGGCCGTCAGTCAACGTCTGAACTGCCCTTCAAAACCTTCATCAACGGCGAAGCTGCAGGCTACTGCAACCCTGGAGATCCAAGCAAGCAGAATAGCGAGAGTCAGACCGTCCGAACGTTCAAGGCAGTCAGCCGGGAAGGAGTTTAACGGTAAGACGGGTTCGCCCCCTTTCACCGTCCGACCCTGCTCGCCACGGTGCATGGTGAAATGTGCAACGCACGCATCTGGATGGTCTTTTGCTGTTTGAGCACGTCCACAGGGGACCGCCATCAGCGTGGAAATTGAATGGAATTGTCAACGGTCGACCGAGCGAAGGTTCATCCTGTCAAGCCTGACTTGATTATCCTGATGTTACGGATACTGCTGAACCGAATCGTGGGACAACAAGACCCTAATGCCCTCCTCTCCTGTAAAGGTGTAACAGCCGTTGGTGCGCACATGCTGATTACCTCTGTATCTCTGAATCCGTACGTACAAAGGAGAGACTGGGGATGGTACGGTACCTGATCTGGTGCAGCGGTCGCGGCTGTTCTTGTGCCCATCCGACCTGTTCGTCCAGTATTTGGCCTGTACAAGCATGTGTGTGCCAGGTCCATCCGCACGCTTCCTTGGCTGGGATACCCGTACGCAGCGGCTGGCGCGTGGCACCCTGTACAATCAGGGTCAAACACGCTCGACGGACAGCGGTGCCGAGACAGACAGTCACAGTCGGGGTGACTGACTGGTGTCCTGTCTTTAACAAATTGCCGCATCGTCACACAGGCGCGACGAGGACGAATCTCGCTTCTTCTTGTCCAGTCCCGTGGGGAATGATGGGCTGCTCAAACGTCCGGCAAACGGCGCGGGGAACGGTGTATTTATTGCACGCAGTGCGCAGATACATTTACGGTGAGCGACTTGCGGTCGCCAGCGGCCGATGGGATGGATGGCTGCCTTTCGGAGACGACTGCTGACGTTGAGGGGATCACCACACACACGAGCTGGTGTTCAGCGTCAGTGAGACTGGCATACCAGGCCAGGCCAGGCCAGCTTCACGCCTGAATGGCTTCCCCCTCCAGTGATTGATTGGGCTTGCACGGAGCACCTGCTGTGGAATATGCGTAGCGTGCTGTGGCATCTCTGATATGATGTCGCCAGTGTGTCAAGTTATCCACAGCCTCCCCCTTTTTCGCGAGTGCACAGTGAGCGCTTTATGAAGACTTTTTTGACCACGCCAGACAGGCTTTATAAGTAGAGTTGGCCCTTGGTGTGTTGCGTTTTGTGAAGGATTTAATTGCAAAGTGGATCTCATCGCTCGGTGGCTCGCCAGGGCGTGTACTGGAGACGACGTCCTACGTTAAGACCAGAGGAGGCCTCCAGCTATTTGTGCTAACAGCCAGCCTCGCTTTCGCATGGTAGACGGTACGAATACAGCCAGGGTTCATACTGCGAGTGATCAGCCACCAAAGGCCAACTGCGCTGCGCCCCCCCTGACGACGCTACTTTGTATGTACAGGTACGTGGCAAAGTCTGGTTCCTGACTTGTTCTCCCAGGAGAGGGCCTGTCCAGTTTCTGCGAGAATATCCAATCGTCGCCGATATGGACGTTAGAATGGAGACGATGGAGACGACACGATGAGCCAATGGCACCTTTTCAGATGGAGTTCTCGACATGACACGGCATGAGGCCATTGGACAGCGGCCGCATCCAGGTGCTGTGCCAGTCTTGCCAGTCTAAACCCAAACGGTCCATCTGCTTCTCTCGTCCAGGACAGGAGTTGTCATCCGTTCCCACCCCTGCTCTTGTTCCCAGAGAGCAGTCTAAAAGCTGTCAGGGGCTCCTTGGCCGTTGTCCTGCTTGTACATGTACGCAGTCGCCAGAATTGACGCTGGCACACTACACCCTGGAGGGCTTGTCCTGGTACGGTCCATCGTGATGTACTTGGCTACCTACGATACGGATACTTGGGAGTGGTCCTCCTCGTGGCGCGCTTGTGCATGCTTTGTGCATGGAGTTGTGCCGACATAGGATGACAGCACGGCAGAGGGACAAGGAAGACGACACACACAACGGATGAATTGCTGCTTGCACATACTACGAAAGTCGCACAGCGCAGTAATTATGTGCCTTCATCGAGACGAGTACGTACTATTCTGGACCGACACCCTCGATATGGGTCCCCCGAGCCCCCCGGGATGCCGCAGAGTGGACTCGCAATCTCGCTTTTCCTCCTCATCTCAACCCACTCGGTGCTCGTTTCCCTCTTTTCAACAAAACAAGCCATTCCCTCCAATTCCACCCGCTGTCACTCGTTCCAATTTCCCCCCTTCCCCCAAAGCCTCTCCCTCTTCCATCGCCTGTTACTCATCTTCGATCCGCCAAGGTCTCCTCCTTTCCCTGTCCAGTCGCGCTGCTCTCCTTCAATGTCATTTACTCGGTGATAGCCTCTTTTGCTGCAAGAGAGTCTCTGTCAAAAGGTCCCGACAAACACATACATCTCTCTCGCCGCGACAACAAACAATCGTAGGAGGCTTTCGTGCCCACACATTCGTTAGCATATACGCCCAGCTCTGTCGGACGCACGACCTTGGAACCACGGTCCTGTCCTGCCAGCCCCGGGCACGCTCGCCCACTCGCTCGTTCACTCGTCAACACGGCACCAAACTCCATCCCCGATCGAGACTGAACACCCATTCTTTCGACGGACACTGCTTTGATCGAACAGAAGGGAATCGCGGAAAAAAACTTAGACCACGATTCCGAACCGAGTCGGGAGTCTTTGTTGGCTGATCTTTCCGAGCGAGCCATTTATCGATCATCGAACGAGGCGAGACGGCGACACGATATTGCCCATTGAGCAACGTTTTCGCCACTTGTTGACATCTTGTTTCTATTTCTTCGCACATTCGTTATACCCTCGTCCGCGCATTTTAGCCATGAAGTTTTCAGTAGCAACTGTCCTGGCGGCCTTCGCCTTTGGTGCCGCCCAGGCCCAGTCAGCAACCGCCGCCATCGGTGTCCAGAGACCCAGTGAAACCCCGACAACAGGCGGCATCACATCCCACGGTTGTTACAGCTCGAACTCGACGACATGGGCAAAGCTCGACGTCGAAAACATCAGTGTGGGAGTTTGCACGACTGCCTGCCAAAAGGCCAAGAAGGACGTGGCGGTCCTCAGCGGCGAGGACTGCTTCTGCGGTGACAAGTACCCGCCCAAGAACGACCTGGTGGACGACTCAAAGTGCAACTTCCCGTGTCCATTCTACAAATATGAAGCCTGTTTGTTTCCCCCCTCACCCCCTTCCCCAATGCTGGGTAGCCGTCGGTAGCTAACGAGGTCATAGGCGGTGGTTTCGTGTCAGAGGAGGAAAAGTACTATTCTGTCTACAACACGGGTATCAAGCTTCTCGTCTCGGACGAGTCGCCCGCCGTATCCACGACTTCCACCACAGCCAAGGCGACGACAAGCAAGGCCGGCGGTGCCATCGAGACCATTGTCGAGACTCCTACCATCACGCCAACGCCAACCGCGGACCCCAATGAGAAGAAGGGTGGAACCAACGTGGCCGGCATCGCCGCTGGCGTCGTCGTGGGCGTCGTCGTCGTCCTCGCCATCGTTGGAGGCGCCTTCTTCTACGTCCGCCGGAAGCGCAACCAGGAGATTGAGGAGGAACACCGCCGCAACGCTGCCGTGAACGCCTTCATTGGCGGTTCCAAGCCTCCCAGCAGCAGCGGTGTTTCCATGTCAGATTCCCGCATGGACCCGACGCTCGCCCATCGCCGCATGAGCGACGGCAGCATCGCCGACAACCAAGATTACTCGCGGAAGATTCTCCGAGTGAGTGACAATGGTCTCACGAAAGTTGACGCACGCTGACACGATGCTCTTCTAGGTAACCAACGCATGAACACCTCACGTTGTGACGACCAACGACCAAGCCCTTGGCTTAACCAAACTCTCCATTTACATTCTGGCATCAATGGCGTTACGAGGTTCTGCAGTTCTCCCACCGCTGGCGTACTCGGGAGCATATCCTTCCGGCACCGACCAGTCGTCGTGCGGATTTCATATGTACTATGGTGTAGGGAAACATAACATATCTGCGGTTCTTATCATTTTTATATTGACGATATGGGATTTTTATTGCGTTGGAAATCATCTTTTATCGTTTTCGGGACTCAAAAAATACCGCCATCGGCACGAAATGCCCTCCCTACGCCGTCCACTCCTTTTGCGATTATCTTTTTAGACATCCTGTGGGATATACCACCCAAAGGGCGTCTCGAGACCAACCCGCCACACCCATATCAATGACACATCACACACAACTCAGCAAGCATCACGTCACATCACATCATGTCATCTATCCGACTATCCAGCTATTCTAGCCCGAATCACCTATTCAAACCATCCTGGTCCCGTCCCGTCCGTCTGCCCGCGCCGGGGCACCTTTCGCTTCTTGGATTTCTCCTTGCTGGGGTGGCCCGTGGGCCGACCGAGACGCGGCTATCTTCTTCTCTACTTCCAACAATAAGATGAGTCGACAGCGGTTTGGAGAGGAAGAATATCACATTTATTTTAACGACATTTGATGGACAGTGTTGCGACGGAGTCTCTGGTGGCGCGGCGCCCTCTACCCATCTTGTGTGTATAGTACGACGGGCCCTCATATTATGGAGCGCCGCAGCGACGGATAACGTCTGGAAGTCTTTGGCAATCATGCTCGATTCCGGAACGTCGTCGCGGCGAGGAAGCACGAAGAGGGCCCGGCATTTGTTTCGAGGAGCGCTCGGGAGCGGGAAGTGGTGGCATTTCTCTTTACCCGTGAGGTCCAGCGGGGTCTCCTAGGGGGGAAGATGAAAAGGCCGCACGGCACTGGCAAGTTCTTAACTCTGATAGCGTGTTCAATATACTTGAGGAAATGGGCATAGTAATCGAGCATTCAATGACCTCACTCACTCACGGTCCGTCCTACTTGATGGTGATTGACGGGGATGAGCGGCCGTGAACTCGCAGTAGAGGGATGCAGCCACGATGGCTCCCAACGGCCCGTGATATTCCTCCCGAGCAACGCTCGCGCGCGCGGTTCTGGGTTCCGAGAACCGTGCTCGAGGAGCCCCGAGCGGTGGTTGTGACATCAACCGCAAGTCCGTGGAGACGTTGGTCGTCCCGGAGGGAGAGGGGAGGGGAGGTTCACGTCGGACTTGCCGTGCCCGGTTGCGGAGTTGCTTGTGTTTGGGTCAAGTCAGCTGACCGCCCCGATGGGATATCACCATGCCAAGTATCCGTATTACGGAGAAAAAAAAAGTTGGCAGCAGTGTCTGGTTAGACTGGTTCCGAGAGCCAGTGGACGACTCCAAGCCCCCATTCATTTGTGGGATTCTTCAACCTTGGCCGGTTTTCTCGAAACCCATTTGTCCCCCCCTCCGTCCTCTTTCTGGTGATGAACACAACAACCCACATCGGCATTCAGGATTTTTGAACAAAATTCCTCCGACCTAACAGTAGAGTACGGGCACGTGGAGATTTAGGAACCGGGGGAGGGTGGAGGAACGTGGTCATTGTGCGTGGGCAGGTAAGGAAAGGAATTGTCAGTTCGTCTATGAACACGCAGTAGTACGGCCACGAGAAAAAGGTGTGGGTGCGCTGGGGAAAGGGGACCCGGTTTGTTTGTGTCATGTTAAGGACCCCTGACGATCTCTTCTCCCAGCGGTGTTGGTCTGCGTACATGTACGATTATCTGTATCTGTCCTTGTGTGGTTCGGTGTTGGCGCTTGTCAGGGATGGGATTGGGCAACGTTGGTTTCTAGAGTAGTGCGATCTGATCTCCGCGCGGTGAGGGTTCTTGGCTGTGTGACGATGGTCAACTGATTTCCTGTCATGGACCCGAGGAGTTGTTTGATCTTTTCCTTGAAAATCTTGTGTTCTTAGGTTGGGCCGTGGATGGGAGCCGGGTTTCTGGATGGTGCGACTTGCGAGTAGGGGCGGACCCTGAATCACGCTCCGGACTGACGTTGGTCCCGCTACCCAACCCAGCGTCCTGGGTCCTGATATTATTTCCCGCCGTGCCCTATGATGGCGAACTGACATGAAGGAATCCGAGGTGGCTGGGGGATTTCCGTGTTTCCCAATTCTCCCGTCTCCGTCGGCGTGCCCTATCGCAATTCGGGGGCGATGACGACAGGGCTGTGGATGTGGAGTTTCGGGTGGGAATAGGTGCTGTCATTTTGGGCATCGGTTGACAGCATCAAAGAATGGGAAAGGTTGGGCTTCAAGTTTGGCTGCGAGAAGTCGAGAAGCGGTGGCAATGCCGAGTGATTCGTGAGATGGGGGTCTTTTCCCACGTGCGATGAGCGCGTGGCGGCCTTCGGCTGGGGAAATTTTGACGCTCGGTGTGACGTCTTGATCTACAACGTGCTTGATCGTGACCGGCGGTTGCTTGTTCATGGATGAAATGAAACATGACGGAGGTTCATGGCGATGTACACTGTATTCTCAGGCACCTGGCTTTGCAATCTTCAATGGCTCATTTCAGTATGGTTGACGAGGCAGTTTCATGACCGCCGCGCATGATCGTCTGTATGGGAGCCATGAAACTTTCTGCTCTGGTCTGGCGCCCCCATAGCTTCAGACCCATTGTCTACCACCTCGCCGAGAGTGCTTTGGACTCCGCGGGCATGACAACGTCGCAGTGAGTAAGAGTCGCGACGATAATGGGCCTACAGGAGCTCGAACGTAATATTCGTAGTAGTCGGGGGTCAGCCAAGCGGTACGAGGTCTGTTTTGTGTCAACTGCGACCTTACATGGCAGTATGGCGATCACTGACTTTTTCCCTGTTCCGAGGACGTGGGTAGCAACGTCGAGCTGAAGGTTCTGACTACCTCAGGTATCAATATCACGTCTCGTAGGGGCCTTTCTGAAAAGGGACCATGAAAATGATATCTATCATGTCGGGTCGATGATCGAGACCGCGAAAAGAAACATGTTATACAGTCTTCTCGGGGCTGAGTTGGGTAGAGGATGACCACATAATCCCATGATCGATGTTTCTTATCTCACTACCTAAGCACCCATATGCTCCTCAAGACAGCAATCTTGAGATGCACCTCGAACAGGAGTCAACAAGACATCGGTCGTCTGCTACATGCCAAGCCAAGTCCGCAGGTTTCCAAGGACATGATCCCGGGCCGACTTTCATTGATTCTGGGACTAAAAAGTCGAGCATCTACGCTCCCCGGCTCAGGTACGCGCTCTCCTCGCACTCCGAACGATGCTTGCGCCAATCCTTCTTCTGGCACGTCAGGCTGCAGTACTTGGCGATGTGACACTGGGAGCATTTCTTCAACGTGCCACCGGCCCGGCCGCAATTGGTGCACCTCTCCTTCGCCTCGTTCGCCTGCTTGATCATGTTTTGCGCACCTCCGCCGCCCCCTAGCCGCCCTTTCCAGAGGTCAAAGTCCACAACGTCATCCACAAAGGGCACGGCGTATGTCGGACTAATCGCAATGCGCGTGGCGTACTTGGAAGCTTCCTCCCAGCCGGGTATGCTGATGAAGTCCTTGGGCAGCTTGCCGAGACCGCAGGAGCACAGCGGCGACTCGCCCATCTTCAAAGAGACGGGAACGATGCCGCGCTTGCTGTACTCGCACGCCGACTTGTGGTTCCAAGTTCGGCAGCGCTCAACCATTGCGGGAAGAGTCTTGCGCCAAAGTTCAAGCTCATCCTCGTTGACGCTGACGGCTCCGATTTCCAACGCATGAAGCCCGAGAAGAAACGAGTCGTAAAGCTTCTCGACGATTGAGGGCGTGTAAGGCAGAACGGCCGCGTCGAGCACGATGGAGCCAGATGCTGCGTCGAGGCGCACTGCGGAGACGAAAATGTGAATCTGCGTGCCGCTCCCGCCCGGAATGTCCAGGCTGAAGAGGCCTGTCTGAGCTTCGCCCTGGGTGCCCGTCGTTAGTGTAAATAACGAAAACAGAGATTCCTTGAAGTTCTGCCGGGTAAAGGCAGTAACTCCGTGCCTGCTACGATCAAGTTCTTGCCTCAGTCTCCTTTCACGGACAGTGTATTGGAAGGACAGAAGCGTAATCATCCATTGGTTGGCAGCTCTGTCTGTGATATCAATGATGGGAAGGCTGTCTAGATTGAAGTGGCTTGTGTTGAGATCTGCCGGAGTGTTGGAAAGACTTCTGGCGAGCGTCGTGGGGTAGATGAACTGGATCAGAGGACCCGCATCCTCTGGATCGGTTGGGGGGGAAAGCATTGGGGCTATGACCTCAAAGTAGCCAGACTTTCGAGCAATGCGAGTCTTCGCTTGACTCGCATCGACGGGAACAGGGAACGTCAGGGGGTAGACGTGGTTCCCCTGGCCGAACACAACGTTCAATGTGAAGGGCGAAGCCTGTTCGACGACGACTGGAATCTTGTCCGTGAGGAGCTTCTTGCCTTTGTCAGACAGGAAATCAAGGTGCCCGGTAATGGTAGCGATCCTGTCCCGCTGTTCAGACGCATTCGCCGTGAAAATTGCTTCGGTTTCGCTATTGGCTTGTGACCGTGATTCACCAAGAGTGCCGGCTGCCTCGCAGGTAGCCGGATATCTCGTTTGTCCCGGAAGGTACTTGGAAATGTAGATGCTGTCTTCGTCTCCTAACTTGGCCCCGAAAATGACCAAGTCATGGCCCAGGGTCTTGCTGTAGACTGCAACGTTTTGGGCAGAAGCCTGTATCTCAAGGCGCGCGTATGACGTCTTCCTCTCCATCTGAAGAGTTGCAGCAGGGACGTAGAATGAGGCAATCAAAGGAGAGCTTCCTGACCATCCTGCCGGATCAGCCTCGACGGCGACGGAGAATTCGGGGCTGTCCCGACTACCACTAGTGACGATGGTGCCAAACACGAGCTGAACGTCTTCAAAGAAGTTGTGCCATGGCTGGTTCGAGTCTGATCCGGAGGCCAATGCTCCTCGAATTGTCGGAGATGCGCGTTTAGCCTGGTCAGAACCATCGTAAACGCGAGTAATCCTGTCTTTCGGAACGACGAGGTTGACAGCGACAACTTCTGGGATGGGTTCCCAAGAGTCGAATCCCCCGAGGTTGCGGTTAGGACGAATGTCCCTGCGTAGCCAAGACTCAGTGAGGAGACCCCGCGTGTGCAGCTGCAGCCCAAGCTCCTGTCTCAGGTTGCCTGTAAACATGAGGCTCCTCTCAGATGACGTCTGTCTGAGCAGGCTGTTAACGGTGGCGTCGAAGTCGGATACGGAGAGCCTCAGTTTGAGAAACCGCCATAAAGAGACGAGCGTGCCGCGGTGAAAGTTGGTATAGGCGGTGTTTCGAATCATCTGGGCCATGGACGACTGGGAGATGGACAGCAATTTCATGGGATTCTCGTGGGCAAAGATCTCGAGGTATAGCTTGAATAAGACGTCGGCCAAAACCTCGGGATCGATCTTGAGTGGTTCTTTGGCGTTGGCTTCGGAAAAGGACTTGCACTGCTTCCAGGCCATCCGGTTGTGTAACTGCTGTTGCAAGTCTTTTTTGTCGTTGAGCGCGCCAGCGGCCAAATTGATCATGACTTCGTCGACGAATGAAACGTGTGTGGCGTTGGTCCAGTACTCGACCGGGCTGGCGCCGAGGAGCAGCGAAACCGTCGGTCCATGGCCAAACAAGAGCTTGTCGAATGCTGCTTTACTATCGTCATCTTTCTTGAGAAGAGTTTCTGTGTAAAGAGTGGCCCAGGGATGGGGGCTGAGGAGGGGCAAAGCTGAAATGAGAAGAGTCATAGTCCCGACATGGTCTGCCAAGTTGGAGGTGTCGACGGCGTCGAAGGTTGCAGGCGCAGACAGCTTGCCACCATAAGCCTCCGCGTCTAGCGACAGGGGTCTGGTATCAAATTGCCGCCGATACCAGCCAGCAGAAGGCTCCTTCGTCACGACGAAGTTCTGCAAAGTTTGGCAAAGGGCGAGAGCCTCGCTGGCAACTGAGCGAATGACAAGCCTTTTCTTACGAAGCAGGGTGCCGCATGCCGCTGCCCACTCCTGAAACTGTGTCTTTGCCGCGGCATACGGTTTTGACCCATGGCTTTTCCAATCGGGCTTCAAAGGGGACGCCTTCGTCAGGTTCACGTACGCGGTGGCGAGGTGAAAGCCACAGATGGGGTCCGTCCCATAATGCAAGACCTTGTTCTCGGACAGGACAGCAGCAAAGAGGGGGTTGGGAGTGTCATCAGCTTCGCGGGACGCGGAGCTTGCAGACTTCCAGAAGATTTCAGACGCACCCAGAATGGACTGGGAGTTGGGCATGGCGACGGGT
Source organism: Colletotrichum spinosum (assembly GCA_004366825.1). Taxonomy (NCBI): domain Eukaryota; kingdom Fungi; phylum Ascomycota; class Sordariomycetes; order Glomerellales; family Glomerellaceae; genus Colletotrichum; species Colletotrichum spinosum. The sequence continues at coordinate 216,485 of QAPG01000028.1, read as the reverse complement.
GCGGCGGAACGAAGACCGGTCCACGTCTGCGTATTGCCGCCGCCAGAAACCATATCCTTGAATTTCTGGGTGTGTTTGAGGTTGGCTTGCAGGGCAGCCAATTGCGCGGAGGCGTCATCAGATGACAGCGCATCTGCGAATTGCTTCCAGACTCTTTGGACATCGTCAAAGGTGGCTTGGTCACAGATTGGCAAGATCTTGCCATACGTGCTGGCCTTCCATGACTCGAACGAAGCGGAAGCAGTCAGTAGCTTCTTCAGGTGATCTAGAAGAAATCTAGCGTCAGACTTCTCAAGTCGTAGGCTGTAGTAGAGATTCCACAGCGTGGTTCCACTGGCTTTGTTGTCGATGAGCAGGGAGAACAGCAGAATATTGCGTGCTACAGAAGATCAGTCAAGATTCACGAAGTGAAAGTCATACAGTGTACGTACCTAGGATGGCCTCGTCCCAATCGTTGCATGTGACATCTAATTTGCGGCTGGCTGAATGATTGTCAGTTTGAAGGTTCGTCGCAGGGCAAACGGGGCGACGTACGGAGTCCAATATCATTGTAAGCAGTGAGCAAGATATTTCTGACGTCGCCGCAGCCAAGGAGGAGTAGGCTGACGTCGATGCCGTGTGGCAAGCCCCTCGCAAGGTTTACTGCAGGAGTGTTGCCGAGGGCATAGAAGAAAGAAAAGTTGTTGGCCACCGTGGGAGTAAGCATTGTGTCGGATTTGCTGATTCGATGGTCAATTGAACCTCATTGGCAACCTAGTCTTTGGTAGAATTTGTAAGACACCTCCAGTTCACCTGGTTCTTTTCGATTGAACGAGTCGCTATGTGGAGATGTCAGAGCAGTGTAGGACTGGACGAACTGTGAGCCTAGAAAGCGTTGGTTTATATTTGCGAGTCAAACCCAAAGTTTCAAAATGGGGCCTTTAGAAAAAGAGATATGAGGAAGAGTATGTGACGGTCTCCAAAATCTCGGCTTGCCAAACAATTTCACAATTGGAAATGGCGAAAATCGTAGTCATTGGCCGTAGCCTCCACAGCTGATGCAGCTTCCAACGTGAGAGCTCCAAGATAACACTCTCCACCTTACTCCGTACATTAAATTCAACTGGCGCTCGCCATCAGCCACATTCACCGCCCGCTCAAGCCACCCGGCAGAAACCAGCCACGCGTGCGCCTGCACCTGCAATTCAGGTTGGATGCTTTTCGCGACGACGCTCTTCGCGTTTTTGTTTGATGACCGACCAAGTGCCTGGCGTCCATTCCCACCAGTGCAAACCACCACCTCCCACTATTCGACGTCCAATTCGTCATTCTGAGCATCTCTAGTGATTTGTTCTATCCCAACGGACTGTACGACTCCTCGCACCTGCCTCTCCCCCTCGCAAGGCTCCGGTCTCCAGTGTAGCCTTCAGCAAACACGGCAAAGCACCAGCAATGGCTTCCCAGCCAGTTCCTCGCGTGAGGCGGACGTCGCAAAACACCCAGTACACGTATGGAAATCTCTAAAAGATTCCTTGTCATCGTTACATTCTGAGAAACTAACCCGCCGCAGATACAACCTCTCAAAGCGTATACACGATGTCAAGACGTACCCTGTGCAATCCCCTCAAGGAGCTACCATCTTGCTCTATGGCCACGACAACGGCGTCACCATAGCTTGGAGAGGTGGCCGTCGATTCAAGCCGGTCAAGAAGCAACTGTCACCACCTGAGAAACAGAACGGTGCCACCGATGATGCCGTCATGATCATTGACTCCGACGACGAGCAGCCGCCCGCAAAGGCAGCGAAAGCCACGTCGTCTTTTACCGACAAACCCGAGTTCGAGGAAATCGAGGAGCAAACCCCATACCCTGAAGTCATCCAGACGTTAGACCTCTCTCTCGGCACAGCTGCTTTGCACCTGGCTGTTCTGCCCATGACACCCTGTCCCTCGGAGGATGCTGCGTGGTGCGGTGCCGAGGCTCTGAAGGAGAAGATTGTCTTCACAGTAGCCTGCGCCACCAACGAGCTCTATGTTGTTACACTCCCTCTGACGCCACCGAGTCCAGAGAGCAAAGCCCGCCCCGAATTGAGATCCAATCTGTTGGCAGGCAAGGCCGGTTCAGGCCAGTGGGGTGAGCGTGTCGTTTTCTTGGGTGGACAGTACAAGCACAGCGAAGGCATTGCCATGTCTTTAATAAAGCCCAAGACGTCTTCTGGCGCCGATCGCATACGGGAAGAGTCTGGGACCACGCAGAAGCCCCGTCTCGTCGTCGCTGCCCATACTCGCGAGGCTTCCGGCACTCTGCGTCTGTGGGATGTCCCGGTGGATGTCCTGCCCGGTGAAGCCAGCGGCCGCATCAACCCTTTCCAGACCGAATATTTGCCGAATCCCCTCTCCAGCATTGCTTTCAACCCCACCCATCTCACGCAACTTTTGACCGTCGCCTCTTCGCACGCTGTTCGCATTTACGACTACGCCCTGCCATCACTTCCTCCCGATGACCAGTCCACTGGCCCATTTCCCAGCCACGGATCCTGGTTGCTTTCTCTTTTCCAACCTTTTACTCGCCCAACATCATCAAGAAAGCCCATACTAGACGCGGCCTGGATTGCTCACGGCAGAGCCGTCCTGGCGTTGCTTGCAGACGGCACTTGGGGTATCTGGGACGTAGACGGCGCCAGCCCGCGAGGTGGCTCGATATTGGGGAAGAATAGCTCCGGCATCAAGGGCGCGGCCCTCACGGCATTCAGTGCCGCCGGTCACGTTGAGGGCACAGGGCCCCTTCGGACGTCGGTCGGTGGTTCAAGACCCAACGGGAATGGAGATTTTGTGCCCATGACGCCTCATACCAGACGAGATGTCGCGGCTTCCCTGAGCACAGCGGGGTCGCTGGAACGACTCGTGTCTACCAAGGGCGGAATCACAGTCACTCCCCTCCCCGGTAGCGGATCGGGTTCTGCAGACGAGAGCGTTGTGCTCTGGATTGGCGGTCTCGACAATGTGTCTGTCATCCCTGCCGTGTCTCGGTTCTGGGACGCCCAACTGCGTCGTGGTTCAGGCGGTGGCGTGAACCTCTTCAGCGGGACAACACCCACAAAAATGATTCGGCTCCACGACCTATCTACTGGGCTTCTTGGCGAGCGATGCTGTGGAGTGGGTGCGGCAGTCAACTTTGCTAAGCTCAAAGATAATGACGGTGGCCTGCAAATCGAAATCCTCATCATGGGCGAGAGCCGCCTTGTCATCGTCCACGAGTCGGAGGACGCTCCCGGTACTAAGATCGGGGGCGTCGTCTCCACGCGTCGACGTCTGTTTGACAAGGGCAAGGCAGAGGCGTCCAACGCCATTGTCGTCCACACCCGGCCAGATCAGCCTCGAAATGTCTCGTTTAATCTCACTGTCAATAAGTCTAGAAGCCTCCGCGGCAAGTCGGCTGGCCGCGACGGCGTGCTCCCTGACGATGATCCCACGCACGACTTCACACTACCTATCGGACGACCAAAATCTGGCTTCGGTTTTGCAGATACTCTGAGCGCAGCCGCAGACCTCCAAGACGACGTTACCACGCGTGACGTTGAGGTGGAGATGCTCGATATTCTGGAGATTGACCGAGCTTTGGAGAACATGGAGGACGACCGCGGGAGCGGACGCAAAAAAGTCTTATTTGAGGAGGACTGAGAGGGTTGTTTTGCAACGTTGATGCTGGCTGACGAACCTCGCACTAGAGACCAAAATGTACGATACCCATGGCCATTCCACCACCTGTCGCGACAAGGACTTATTGCTATCAACGTTTCTTTTCTTTCTTTTTCGTGTGCAACCCCAAAAAAACAACAGCATAGACGCCGAGGTTTCAGGACCAAAGCATCCGCACGTCATGGTGGAGCGCAAGGCGAGATTCATCCTTGACTGCTCTGTATTACGAGCGGTACATCAACACCCCGTCCTCTGGGGGCATCATGACGCCAAAGCACAAGATCGCAAGATGAAGTGTCGTCGCCAATGTCCACCACGGCGGGAGGCCGACGTTTCCTGTTTCATGGATAGGGATTTTTTACGGGCGGGGGCATCTGGGTGGTTCGGTCTGCGAATTGACCATTTGCTCTCCCAGCCTCCGTGTCGTCCTGTCATCTGCCTCGTTCCTTGACTCTGGTCGCCCGCGACTGGAGGAAGACGGGAAGTGCGGGGGATGTCAGGGTTGGGAGGTGGTTGCGTCGGTACATTTTATGGTGACTGATGAGTGCTGTCGTTGATTGCTCTTTGTAACTTTTCTCCAGAATTCCTTGCCGTTCTCTTGTCCTGTCGTTTTCGGTCAGGACCTTGCAAGGGTGCCCATTGCTATCGAACCGCATCACCTGCCTCCATGCCATGGATCGGTCGTCCTCCCTCCTCCGTCCATCTCACACACATTCCCAGAAGCAAGCTCCGACAGCGGGGGCCCTACATGGCCGTTTCTGGCCTCCAGCTCTGGCCGATACAGTGAATCTGGTGCTTCGGCGATGTATGAGTGCTTCTGCGGCTGCGGCTGCGGCTGCTGCTGCGAGATGTGCTGCGTTTCCGTGCCTTGGTGAACCCACTCTGCCGACCCCTTTCTCCGCCGTCTGAGCAAGAAGAAGGCCGCAAGGCCAACCAGTCCTATCCCCGCCAGAGGCCCCATCACCGCGCCCGCTATCCATGCTCTGTTCGGTTCGCTCTCAGCTGGAGCCGACGTCGTGGACGCCGTTGGCGCCGGAGTTGCGGGCGGTGCCGATGTTCTTGTTGCTTGACCTGGTGCTTTCCGTCAGCTTCCTGCGGAAATATGTCAAGCGGTTCGGTGTACTGCTCTGGTCTGTGGCAGCCACGAGGTTGCGATACATGGTGTTGCTCCGCCCTTGGAGGTGGCAGTGGATGTGTGATATGATGGGCAGGCCCGATGGGGATGTGTAGAAGACGGAGACGGTGGCGCAGGTGTCGCCATTTCTCGTGCCGCTGTGTTCACGGTGCCAGTATGTGTCTACTCTCTTCGCCTCTTCTGGTGACCAAGGGGATGATGTACCAGTAACGACCGGTGCCGCCGTCCGAATACAGCGTATTACCGCGGCATTCCGTGACCATCTGGCATGACGACGATGCGCAGCATGTTGCGTAGCTGCCGGAGGTGGTGTAGGTCTGGCTTTGGGGGCAGTAAACAGGGACAGCTGGAGATGTCGAGCGAGTCAGTGTTTAGTTCCATCGTGGCGAGAGTAAAGGAAATGGTCGAATTGGCATATCGGTGGTTGTCATGTCCTGCTTTATCATACTACACGCTTGATTTGCGACTTCTAAAAAAGGCAGAAGCAAGTCGAAGATGTTGGACTTACGCGTGTCCGCGTTCATATACCACGCTCTAAAATCATGCCGACCGGTGATTGCCTCCATGACGAACGACTGGTAGCCTCACACTGTCGCCTGGTCTGTTTTACAAGGGGGTCGAGTCTATCGCAAACGCGGTTTCGCTTCTAAATTGAAAGAAGTTGATGTCGTACAGCAGGAGTTGATGGAGAATGAATCCCGCCAGCCACCAAACTTGTCCTCTCCTGTAAACAGCACAAGTGCCAAGTGTTGCACAGAGCAAGGCAATTTCGACCACCCAGCACCAAACACTCTGGAATAAAGAAGCACAAACCACGGCCGGGCGAAGCGGCGCGACACGGGACCGGGGTACAGGAGCTCCGTTGTGCTGCTCTGCCGAGACACAATGACGACGTCCCAAGGCCGGAGGAAGGATCTGCTTCCCGGCGATTGGGTTGGGAAGGGCGGGTAGTTTGCTTGGCCTCCCCTGGTTTTGGTTCATTGTACATTAGGTAGGCGACCTTGCGGGTTGGGTGACTGTAGACCTGCCGGAAGGTAACTCCGGGAAACACGGCGTGACGGTGGGGCTCACGGGATGAGGGCCGGCGGTGTGCGGGTCCGTCAGTGGGAGAATCACATCTGAGTGTCTTTGTCATCACCCGTCCGCGGAATGGCATAGGATTATCCCAAATACACAGGCAGGCCAAAGCGATTCATACCTGTGTCTCATGGCGAGAGGGTCTCAGCCGCCCTTTGAAGTGAGGAAGCCACGCGTGGCGATTTCATCTGAGCGTTCCCTTTGGCAGAGGTTGTCCAGACTTGAGCAGCGTGGGGTGAACGAGGAATGGTGTCCACGCCCTGTCCAAGGAGTGTGCTACAGATATGTAAAAGCTGTTGCACGTCGCTTTTCAGCGAGGACAAGTGTGCTCATTGCCAGCATTGGTGACTAGCAGATGTGCCTGGAGATCGCGTGCCACGATCGGCAATCTTCAAATTCCGCCTTTGCTTCGCGTCATCCGCGTCGGGGGTGATCCAGAAATCCTTTTAAAGGAACGTAGGGGAGCGAGTCTCGCATTTTGAGTATCAATGACTTTCTAGTCTCCCAAGTCTACAAGACCTCCGCAGCGGCGAGGCAGCCTTGTGAATCTTCAACTTGAGCTGGACTACGTAATTGAAGTGAAGAGCTGCTATACTAACTCCGAAATTACTGCCATGGCTTCTGATCCGAATGTCAGACGCAGCTAACTTTCTTGTCTAGGTATGCGTGGGCTTCCGCGAATACCTTTTTCGAAGCATTCTAAATGTCAATTCATCAATGGAAAACTATTCATCAGGGATGCCGCTTCTCAGCTCTGTTTTACAGTCCGATCTTCTCCAAACTCAGCTGGAACATCCACAAAGCGACTGCTGGTGAGCGGGTATCGTGAGTCCACAAGCAGCCCAACATCGGAGTAGTTGGCCAATCTACTGGGGCCGCCCTCAGCAGTCGACAATCTAGGCTGGAACCAAGATGGCAGTTTACGCACTATATAACGGCCATCTCCAAAGACAGCCTGATAGTGGTAGGCGTACGCAATGCTAGAGGCAGTTCAGTGCTGGCTACGTGGCACGCATGGCGGCAGTTCCGTTGTCCACCGAGGGTCCGACAATCAATCGTATTGTTAATAGTCGCGATCAGACGGCGTGCTAGAGCAACACGAGAAACAGGCAGAGGTTGACAGCTCGTTAATAACGACAACTCTGACACTATCTGACGACCGGCAGCATCCGGGGACCTCAGCTGGGCACTAAACCGTGACGGATCGTGTCTATCGAAACCTACGCTCGGCAGCCATTCGTTTCTGGGACCTCAGCCTGCCGCAAAGGTGACTAACTAGGCCACTTGCCATTTGTTTCTTGGCGGAGAAACGCCCCCAACTGCCGATTACCACACGGCTGGGTGGCACGATGCAGCTGCACCGCTTCTTCCACCAGGGGCGCTGAAGGTATATACCATCATCACCTTGAGTATCGTTCTGCGCGGTTCCAAAGCTCCGGGCCATCCTGTTTCTCCTGGTCCGCAGCCGCAAAATGCCTTGAGTAATGCGACTCCCTTAAAGACCCGCAGCACCGCATCTCAAAGCCAAGTAAGCTTCCTGACTTCTCCAGCAAACAAGCAACAGGCCTGGATCCCCCTTCCTCAAGTACGCCTGCGTGGCCGACAACAGTCCGACAAGCTTTTCTTCCGAGTTCTGGGTCAAACGAGGATTGGACTAAACTCATTAAAGTATTTACAAGGGAGTCTGAATCCGAGACATTGCGCTCCCTTGAGCCTAAGGTACCTTAGCTAGAGCAGCCCCCGATGTTTAGTGATTGGCCAGACTGCAGTCCGCAGCTGATCTTGACCCAAATCCATCACATGCAATCACATTATGGACTGCGCCGCCGGTCGACGCATGCGAATGTCTCGTCTTTGTCGTTTGTTCTTGGGGGCAGACTCACAAGAGCCACCTCTGGGCGGGAGACGAACGTGCCCCTACCGCCGTCCGATGAAGCCTCATGGCGAAGCGGAGCATCCAATAGCGTGGTAAGGTTCTCATTGGGCTCAAGATAGCTTCAACTCAACACTTGCCAAGCCACCGGCGGCCCCCGAGACCGAGCAAGCTACTTGGTTCCCCTACGAGGGATTGGGGAGGCTCGAGGTACCAGTTCGCAGAGGTCAATCTTGCCTTGCCACATACTTCTGGGAACGGATTTTCGGGCACAACAAGGCCAATGCCCAATTTGCCGCTCGTCGGAGGCTTAACCGAGACAGCGCTATTCCGAAGTCTGCCAGGCTGTCTCATAAATGAACCAGCCGGCCATCACGGGCTGCCAAGTCCCATACGGCCCTCAGCCCCAAGCTAGGGGTGAAGAAAGAGTGCGAGAGAGGAAGAGGCCAGATGAGAAGACGGCCGCCATCCCATCCCTTCCAAAAAAGGCACTCGCATGTTTAAGGGGAGGGGGGGGGGGTTCGAGTCTGGCACAAGTTGAATCTGTCGCTCATATCGCCCTTATTCACTTGAAATACTTGGCAGGCCCCAGATTCTGCGTCCGCTGCCTGGGTCTTGTGGGCTTTTGGGGACATTTGCTCAGTCTCTCGTCACATCAAACTTGAAAGAACTCGACCGCACCGTTTGTCCACCCCCGAGCGTCCAGCACGATGCTATACGCGCATCCCCAGAAGCCTCCCAGCTCGCCCATCTGGGCGCAGCCGTTGACGCTGCAGCCCCCGACACCGAGATTCCGCACAAGGACCCTCGTGGCGCTCGTCCTCTTCGCCGTCCTCACCATCGTCTGGGCCTCTGGCCACCACCACGTCCCGCTCCGCTTCAACCTCCGACACGGCGGAGCGGTGCTGCCGGAAGAATGGAGGACCAACGTCACGCAGCTCATCCCGCCCAAAATCTGGCAAATCATCCTCCCCAAGAAAGCACCCGAATCAGACAAGGACATGGTCATCGACCCGGCAGCCCTGAAGGAATCGCAATCCTGGATTGCCCTCAACCCGGGCTACTCATAGTACGTCTCACCACTCTTCTCAACCTCCACTTTCCAATCTCAACTTACACGGCCCCTCCCCCCCAAACAGCACCATGATGGGTGAAAAGTCCGGCCTCGAGTACGTCCAGCAGCACTTCGCCGACGAACCCGAACTCCTCGCCGCCTACGTCAACATGCCCAACGTCGGCATGAAGTCCGACTTCCTCCGCTACCTCGTCCTCGGCCTCGAGGGCGGCGTCTACACCGACACGGACACGCTCGCCCTCAAGCCCATTGACGCCTGGGTCCCCGCCGAGTACCGCGACAAGGCGCGCCTCGTCGTCGGCGTCGAGTTTGACCGCCGCGACGGCGACGGATGGCGCGACATCCTGCACTGGGTGCAGTTTTGCCAGTGGACCATTGCTGCAGCGCCGGGGCATCCCGTGTTCGGCAAAATGGCGGCGCGGATCCTGCGCTCGCTGGCCGAGATGGCGGCCACGCATGAGGCGGACATCAAGGACGTGCGTCCCAGCAGCGTTGAGGTGATGAACTCGACGGGTCCCGCGGCGTGGACCGAGACGGTTTTTCTGCAGTTGCAGGAGTACGACAACTCGCTGACGGATATCAAGAACCTGTCGTACATCACCGAGCCGAGGTTGATTGGCGACGTGCTGATTTTGCCGATTGACGGCTTCGGAATGGACCAGCCTCACTCGAATAGCACGAGGGGCGACCCGCCCGAGGCGGCGTTGATGAAGCACCTCTTCCATGGAAGCTGGAGGGGCGACTAGAGATAGATTTCCTTGTACATCAGTGTAGGCGTGCAGGCGTAACGGGTTATACTAAATGTAGACTACGGACATTGGAAAACTACGGATAATATGTTCATTTTGTCTACTCGATGACCCTCATGCGGGGTGTTTGCGGTTGTCTTCGACAGCCGTGGCGGAACACTTTGCTTGGACCTTTACCACCACTGAATGGGTTGGAGAGTGATCCACCGTCGGTTGTCCAAGCCGATATGACCTCGCCAGCTGTGGGAAGGACTGCCCGGGGCCTTGACGCGACGAAATTGATGAGCTATGGTCAACTGTCATGTCCCGTGGACGATCCCTCAACTTGACGAAGTCTGACGAGACCGCCGAGTTTGGGGGTTTGCGAACAGGGGAGTGAGTGTATGGTGTGATAACTGTCGCTCCATCATCCCAAGAGAAACGCGTATAAAATCTTGAGCGAAATGATATGCAGACCAGAACCACAGTATCTGCGTGGGCTATCACGTCACATCTACCTACTTTATTTCGTAAGACGTTCATGAAAACACGCCAATGACGAATTGACAGAATACGAGTATTACAGTACAAAGACTTAACTTGGCACTTATCAAAACATCTCCATGTTTGCTGTCAGAAGAACATGGAGCGCAGGTCCCATGGTCACAAGTATATGCACATATTCAAGTCGCAAAGTATGATCATCAATAGCGTGTTGATTAAACTTGCTAAACGCCCCTTGTAGACCCCTGAACCCTTCCATGCTATGAGGTGGTAGTATACAGCGGACACATGTGTCCGTCATTACAAACATGCTGATTCTTTTGACGCGTTAAAAAAAAAGGGAGGACATGGTATCATGTCGTCGACGTATTTAAAGGTTCTTCTTGATCTGGTCGGCGGTACCCTTGGCCTTGCCGGCCAGCTCGTTGGCCTTGCCCTTGGCCTCACCCTGGAGCTCTGACGCCTTGCCCTGGGCCTCGCCGCGAAGCTCCTGGGCCTTGCCGGTGACGTTGCCTTCGGTGACCTCGGAGGAGGCTTCCTTGACCTTGTTGGCGACGTTGGCTGTGTATTCAGTTAGTATATACGCCGAGACACTTCAATGCAGGGAATATCTTACAGCCAATGTTGATGCCGTCGACGAGCTTGTCGCTGACCTTGCGGTCGACAGTCTTCAGGCCATCCTTGACGGTCTCGGTGGCGGACTTCTGGGCGGGAGAAGACGTGGTGAATTGTCTAGGAGCGACGGTGACGGCTCTGGGGACGACACGGGGGACGGTAGCCAAGCGGCGGCCGACGGTCTCGATGAGGAACGACATTTTGATGTGGTTTGGTTTTGGTGGTTGGGATAGAGACTGGGTTTTGGATATCGCGATTGGTGCGGACTGTATTGATTTTGTTTTGCTGAGTAAATGGAAGAGAAGAATAAGATCAACCCGAGAGCAGCGGAGCTCAAATATGAGAAGAAGGGCCAGCAAACTGCAAGCGGCTCCCACCCCTCTCTCCTCCCTTCCTTCCTGTCGCCATGAGATACGGGTGATGTCATCGGCATGAGCTCGAGGAGCAGGTGCAGGAGCTCTACGGCGGACCTGGAGGCGAAGATGGCCGCCATGGTACCTGCACACCTTGAATTCGCGGGGCTGTTGCTCCTTAGCCGACAGGGGCCCTCAGGCGAGCTTGGGTGCTGTAAACACATGCCAAACTACCCAGAACCCACTGTACCTACACATGGAGGTCTGTAGGTACCCCAACAACACAGAGGCTATGACGTCTCGGGCCACAGCGCCTGGACCAGTCAGACATTGTGTCACACCTACATCATCGATCGAGACCAATTGCGATGCAGACGCCCTCTTGTATTATCAAGGTATTCATTGCCTGGCCGTCTCTATGATTCTCTTACTGACAATGACGCCACCTATACCTTACGGGCATCAGGCCACACTGCTTCTGGACGCTTGCATTACCTCGGTCGAATCAGCATCTGGAATCCGGACTGTCCCTAAGGTACTGACGGTGCCGACGAGGGGCTGGAAGCTCAGCTAAGCCTGGTGCGGCACGTCTGGACCATCGTAGTATGCTCACCATGATCCGGCAGGCAAAGAAGGTTAAGCCTCTTTGATGGATCTGGGAAGCTACTCAAGCCCGAATATGGACAATCTCGATCACTCGAGGATCGCCGTCCGTCCATGTGTCTTGGTGCTTCTGGTCTGCTGGTTTGTTCCGGAACGCCAGAACGGGTCAAAGGGTCAAACGATGTCGGTCCATCCCGCTCCACATTTTTTTCAATATGCTGTATGCTAGTCTCTTCAGAATCTGGTATCTCGCAGTCGCCATGGTGAACCGCAAGCCAAAGACCTTCATGTCTGATACGAGATGGTGCGTCGGAAGACGCAGTGATCGTCGTGCTGTTAGTCTTTGACATTGTTCGTTTTTATTGTCAACGGCGTCTACAGCCGAGGCAGTAATATACAGCATCTGGTAGGTAGATGTAGCGTATGATCAAATCTGCACCAGAGCTCGCTACAGACGACATTTATGGTGTTTACCGTCCCTTGAAGACGGGCTTCCTCTTCTCAGAAAAGGCCTTGAGCGCTTCGTTGCGGTCTTCGGTCGCAACAACACGCTCGTACATCTTGTTCTCAACCTCTTCTCTTGCCCAGTTGACGGCCTGAAGACCGGCACGAATAGCAATGGGTCCACCCTCGCAGATCTCCGTCGCGAGCCGTACACTCTCGCTCATGACGGCCCTGCGCGCCGCCATCAAGGCACCCTTGTCCTTGTCACCGTTGCCCATCTTCTCGGCTTCGTCGTGCGTGATCTCGACCAAGCGGTCAGCGATGCCCAAGAAGTACGCCTCCGGCGCGGAGACACGGCGGCCGGTGAGGATCAGGTCACGGGCGCGGGAGAGGCCAATCAAAGCAGGCAGACGGTGAGTGCCACCGGCGCCGGGGATGATGCCCAGACGGGTCTCGGGAAGACCGATGAGGGCGTTGGAAGATAACACACGGAAGTGGGTGGAGAGAGCGAGCTCGAGGCCGCCGCCAAGTGCGATTGAGGATATGGCAGAGATTGTAGGGATGGGAAGGCTTTGGATGGAGTTGAAGGTTCCGCGAAGGTTGAAGAGAAATTCGTCGGTCCTGCAAAGTGATTGTTAGCCGTCATTCTTGGAGCCTACACCCAATTGGCGAAGACGTACTCTTCCTGCCTGAAGCCTTTCCTCTCCTTGAGATCTGCGCCAGCGCAGAAGCTCTCCTCGACCTGACTCGCCAGGATCAATGCTCGGGTCGGACCCTTGACATCGGTGCCGGCAGCACCGCCAAAGATCTGTTTCGCGGGAGCTTCGTCGCCCGTCTCTGTGTATTGGGAGTGGACATCGTCGATCTGGGCGCGGAGCTGGGCAAGCAGAGCCTTGGAGAGTGCGTTGCGAGCCTTCGGGCGGTTGAGCTCGAGGATGCGGATATGACCAGACCCAGGTGCGGGCAGCTGGGTGACGGTAATGAGGGACTGGTTGGAGTCGGAAGCTGTCGATGTCGAGTAAAAGGCTATGGTAGCTGGTCTGGTGGAGTTTCGCGGGACGCGCACAGCCAGGCGGAGGGGGCTGAGACGAGGAGGCATGGTTGCGATTCGTCTGATTATCCGAGTTCGAGAAGTCTGATTAAGATCAATTGCCCAGTCTGATCGGTCCTCGTGGTAAATGGGTGTCTTGAGAGCCGTTGTACCGAGATCTTGGGAAGGTCAAGACGGTTCAAACTGTGCCGAGGAAAGAGGGTGATTGGGTGGATAGGCGATGACGTTCATGGCAGGTCGGCTTTGCGCGGTTAATTATGGAGACCTTAGGTAAAGCTGTGGCCCATCCAGTGTCGTTACTGGTCAGCTCTCGGTGAGCGACAGGCACCGGGCACTGACAAGCTTCACCGAGATGCTGCTGCCACGGGAGCTAGGGTCACACCATCAGCGGGCACCGGTACCTACACCACAGGCTGGTTGCTCTGTAGGCTACGGAGTACCTACTGTAGGTTCTCACACTGCATGTTGAGGTTCATCCCATTGTCGACTCTACAATTCCAGCAAAACCCTCATATAAACTGTCAAAAACACCACAAGAAGACGCCCTGCAAGCAGCCAAGACACAGTCATCAGGGAACGCCATCAAAGGGGGCGTCTGGGGCCCGTGCACAGTGACGTCCACGGTCCTGTCGCCAAGCACAATTGCCAAGGTCACTCCAGTCCAGCCCTCAGGTCAGCTAGGGACGCGAAGCTGTCCTGCTCGATTGTCGCGTGCCGTTTACTCTCGCCCTTAAAACAAGCTGCTCTGCCACCTGGAGCCGTGTATTTCTCTACGTCTGTCATCTGCTTGACTGGAACACCACTAAACATCATGTCCGACAGTACATCAGAGAGCATCATCGTACCCTTTCTGGGGGCTTTCCAGGCGTCCCTATCGGTACTGCTTACCATAGCCGCCGGTGTCGTTGCTGCTCAGTATGGCCTCCTCGATGGAGACAGCAGCAAGAAGATTTCTACCTTCTGTGTCCGCATGGCACTTCCAGCATTGTTGATCACCAACGTTGGATCTCAACTTGATCTCGAGACTGTAAGTAACTTCTTAGCCTCGGGTGTAATCATTGACTGATCCGTCTCAGGGAATGCGCTATGTTCCCATCATCCTTTGGGCCATCTTCTATACCGTCGTCTCCATTGGCATTGGCATGTTCCTGAACAAAGTCCTGGGCATGCCGGACTGGGTTACTCCTGCCATTGCCTTCAACAACACGACCAGTCTGCCCCTTCTGCTCGTGCAGTCTCTCGATGCCACCGGCATCCTCAGCTCCATCGACGACAGCTCGGGGGTTATTGCCAAAGCGAAGAGCTACTTCCTTGTCAATGCCATGATCGGCAACTCGCTGACCTTTGCTCTGGGACCCAAGCTTCTTAACGGCCAGGAAGAGGAAGCCCCCAACAAGGACGAGCATGACCAGGAAGACGCCGAACAGCAGGGACAGGAGGACCTGGAGTCCCAGGAGGAGCAGGCCGTCGAGCATAATGAGCGCACCACTCTCCTGCCGCGACGGGTCGTCATCAAGCGCACGCGCGTGCAGTACAGCGTCATGCGCAAGGGCCACCGCTACTGGTCGTCCTTGTCACCTACAACCCAGACGGTTCTTGAGTTCGTCTACAGCTTTATCAACCCTGCTGTCGTTGGCGCCCTTCTCGGCGCCCTCGTGGGCCTGGTGCCGGCTCTTCATCGCTTGTTCTTCAACGAGCCCGAGGAAGGCGGCTACCTGAACGCCTGGCTGACAACGTCGATCAAGAACGTTGGCGAGCTATTCGCCGTGCTCCAGGTTGTCATTGTCGGAGTCAAGCTGTCCAAGGCACTGTTGCAGTTCAAGAATGGGTCGGAATCCAAGGAGAGCCGCGTGCCCATGCTGCCCTTTTTGGCTGTCACCGTGGTCAGATTCATCGTTTGGCCCCTGATCTCTATCGGCATCATCTACGGTCTGGCCAGTAAGACCGATTTGCTGGGCAAGGATGCGCTGCTGTGGTTCTGCATGATGCTCATGCCGACCGGCCCGCCCGCAATGAAGCTGACTGCGCTGGCGGACTGTGAGGATTCTGATGAATCGCAGAAAATGCTGATTGCCAAGTTTTTGACCGTGGGTTTACGTCGATGAAGCCATGGAAAGATTTCGTGCTAATTTCTGCAGATGTCATACATTATTTCGCCCCTCATCTGCTTCACTGTTGTCGGTGCTTTGAAGTCGACCGAGGCTATTACAGGAAGCTGAAGCAACTGTGACATGACAGTTGCACCTACCAGGCTTCGTCTCGCACCATCGCTGAAGATGGCCGACATTATCAACGGATGCGTACAATTACCAGTGCATGGGCTCAACACCAGGCAAAATTTGGCCCCACTTCCATTGACCGAGCGTGAATCATCTCCTAAGAGCGCGAATTATGAGAAATCTTTGAAAGGATCATCACCGCTACCGCATGGGTATGGAGATGGCTGAAGTATGCGACATAATAGCGGCAAGGGAGGTAGTGTGATACGGTGTGATCGCATCGCTATTGCGTACCAACACAGAGAGAGCACGCCGAGTTAGAAGACGCGGATGCGAGGATACGAAACGAGCTGAACAAGAAGAAAGGGGGTAGAAAAGATCCGAGTAGCCGATTAGAAAACAAAAGAAATCACTGCGGAACTTCCAACGTCAAATAACCACGCCCTGATTGGCTTTCGTGCCCTAAATCATGTACCCCAGCCGCTGTCTCCGCTGGAGTTAAGGCGTGGACCACCCACCCTCACGTCATCACTCACTCAGTGCCCTCACTCACTCATCGACTTACCCGACCATCTCGGACGTCGGCAAGTCTCGAGTCTCATCACTGGGCCTGAAATGAGAACTCACTAATTTGCCTTTCTATTTGCTTTCCGTAAGCCTTCTTCCAGATCCAAAGTACTGCCAAGATATTCATCTCCAAGCCCATTCTGTAAGTAAACTTGCCTACACTCTACACAGTAGCGTGCTGTGGTGGGGCATCTCAACAGCCTCGGCTCACCCCGCCGAGCAACATTGCCAACACTACCATACGACAACTTACAAAAACAGATAGAACAACATGGAGCCTTCATCGGAATCACAACAGCTGCCTCCCGAAGCCATTGCTTTGGCTGGTCGCCTGTATGATGGAGCGCGACAAGGCGATCTCGCCCTGTTCCAGCAGGCGCTGCCCGCTGGCTTGCCGGCCAACATGACCAACGAAAAGGGCGATACTCTGGTAAATAGGAAAAAACACTTGCGCAATCTCATTAAATAGGTGTGCTGATATCTTCTAGCTTATGCTTGCAGCCTACCACGGCCACGCCGAGCTAGTCAAGCTGCTGATGCAGCACGGCGCGGATCCGAATAGGTTGAATGATAGGGGTCAGAGTCCGCTTGCCGGGGCCGTGTTCAAGAAGGAAGATGCTGTGGTAGAGGTATTTTTGCACCTCCAAATAAGGAATCGGATGGAATTGAACTGACGCCGTGGCAGGTTCTCCTCGAAGGCGGCGCGGATCCAGAGTATGGCAACCCCAACGCGCTGCAGTGCGTTGCCATGTTCAAGAAGGAGGACAAGTGGCAGGCTAGGTTTGAGGGAGCCTCTGGAAGAGGGAAGGCGGAGAGTAAAGCGGGAGAGTAGGTCTTCGAGAGAATGTTGGGAAACGGTCTCACTGATATACGACTTGGAACTCTGCTGGTATGGTTTAAAGGTGTATGTTTCTATGAATATCTCGTGTCTCATTCCCATATTCGTATTCAAGAATGTGCTGCGTAGAATGATAAAGATCCGCAGAACCAAATCACGCATCTGGTGACTGGCCCTCGATTGCCGGCTTCTGCGCATACACAACGTGACTAACAACATCATCAGCATCACATCGGCCTGCAACACTCGCTATGTCAGGCCATCTTACCAGTCGTAAACAGCATGGAACACGCCCTGCTGGAGCTCCTTCCGGACCTGGGCCAGCAAAACGACGACCTCTTCTCTGGTCCAGCCCAGGACGTCGCAAAACAGCTTCAACGAAAAGCCTTCCAGGCCGCGGAGGAGCTGTGCCAAGTTAAGCATGCCAATATGTTTGTAGTACGGGTCTTTGGGCCAGGGCCCAAAGGGAATCTTGAACTTTTCGTGGCTGATCTCGGCGAAACCGGCGTCCCTGACCCAGCCCTCTAGCTTCGGGCCGGGGCACCCCGTGCGGCCTATGATGTCGCACGCTTGGAGGATGTCCTTGTTCCACTGACGGGTGACGTGCTCCTCATTGTAGCTGCCGTCTTCGGAGTAGTACAGACCATCAAGATCTTGGAACTCGACCCAGCCGCCAGGGTTGAGATTTCTACAGAAAAGATGAGTTTGTCAGCATAGTTGTTGGTGTTTCGTCGTTGTGCGGGAAAAGCGTAATGTTCATAAGGGTTGTCGGCTTACTCGAAAATGTTTTCAACCAAGGCGGGCCAGTCCTTGATCGAAACCAGCATGCAGCGAACGAAAATATAGTCGTACTTTTCGGTGCCGACCCAGGGACTTTCTACATCGTCGATTTCGAACTTGACGTTGGGAGGGAGCCTTAATGAGGTCAATACTGGTCTGGAGCCATGCGTCGCGGCTTGAATTCTATGTACCACGACGGTTGGATGGCGCTGAGATCGTTGCCGATTACCTGCTTCATCGTCAGGTCTTGTGTAAGTAGAAAACTAGTACGGAATTACCTCAGCATTCGGGAAAATATCGCCCATCTCCATCGCCCCTGTGTTCGTCAGCAGTGTTGAACTCATCAGGTCAACTAAACGCAGCTAAAGGTTTTGCCTTACAAATACCAGTGCCAGTACCGACGTCGAGTATGCGGTGAATCTTGTCCTGCTCGAGGGGGGCCAGGTAATGCTTGCCACCGATCACACTCGTCATCAGTGTGTGCGCCAGGTCAAGGCGGTCCATTTCGGCCTATACGCAGTCAGACTCTACTTTTTCTCACACTTGAAAGCCGCAGCTCACCTCGTCATTTGGAATGTTGTAGGCTGGCTTCTGTCAGTCCAGTACCGTTCTTGGAATTAATGCCACTCACCACCCGACCTGAAAGCATGATACCGTCTCCCGTATTGCTCTGGGTAATCTAGGACGCTCGAAGACAGTGACGCAGTGTAAGCCGAGCTGCCCAGGTTCGTTAGCATATTCAAGCGCTGCGGATGGAGTAAAACATGCAGTTGATCATCGTTTGCCACAGCCTGGGTGAGAATGCCTGTTAGTAGATGCGACATTTCTTCTGAGCTAGGTGACTTACACCGGCAGTCTCTTCTTCGGCTTCAAGAGCGCCAGTACCTTGGTCTGCCGGGGAGTTCGGAGACGGAGCTTGATACGTGGAATGTGGGCTTGCGTGAGCGGCGGCCGGGCTTGAGGTAGTGGACTGGGCTGCTCGAGGACTGGATGCCGAAGCAGCACCGACGGCGGGTGAATTTGCGATCAGTGAAGAAGCCATGATGATCGTGTACTCGTTGAAACTTGATTCACACAATCTCAACTCGGTCGGTAGACTATAATCTGCTCAAAGAGGGGTAGACAGACGAGAACGACGCTCAATTTCTTCAAGTGGTCCCTCCAGCCTTTATTCGATTGATTGTAGGCGGAAACTGACCAGTCAGATGTAAAGTGGATGTAGAGATACGCTCTGTGGCCAGATTTCCTTCGAGACGCGGTCGGGGTCCTTGGCCTGCTTGAAGAGACCCCGCTCGCTAGAAAATTGTCGGCGCACATGGCTCGCCTAATCGTATTCAAGCAGGGGAAGCAGAGTGGGATTCGTTGCAAAACGAGTTCGCATTCTTTGTTGGTGCAGGTCAACTGGGATGGTTGTCCCTGGGCCAACATTACTCGTCCGCTTGCGGATTCCGGCATGCGGATTCGGGGAACGTGGGCATCAAGACCCTTACACTTGCAGAAAACACCAAAAGTCCTCTTTCCGAATCGATACAGAGCTGCCTCGGTTTGGGAGGGGTTATCAGCCGGAGCTGGGCCCGTTTCCGCGACATTCAGGCGAAAGGGAGCTTGGCGGCCAAGAGCCATCTGAATCAAAAGGCAGCTGGGACAGTAGTCTAAAGTTGTTCGACTCTCATATGTATCATGGTTCTTTTGTCTTGGTTTTCTTCAATTTTTCATACCAGAGAAATCCATCTCAAGCCTGGGTACGCAACATAATCTCTAGGGAAGGGTTGGGCGGGCCCCAGCCTGACTTTTCCAACCACGGGTTTCGTCGGATGAACTACGATTAACCCCCATTTCTTATCACTCGAACGTGCCGAAAGCTGAGTTGTTCGTGATTGGACGTTGTCACCTGTTTCAAGACCGTCCCACTGGCATGTAGCTACAGTATGGTGAAGGCTACTGAGGCTTCCTAAACACGAATAGCGGTCTGTAAAGATCATGCTTCACGCTTAATTTGATACAGATTCGCTTACTTTCTAAATGGTGTGTTTTTTCAGTGTGGAACCTGATCCGAGTCTTTCATGCAAACCCAAAAACGACGATGTAGCCATAGGTGTCTTCAAACCCATGAGCAGGACAACCTTCTTTTTGTTTCTTGCAGCACGTGACTGTAACTCGCTGTCTGACTACGTCACTTCAACTGAAGTTTGATGAGAGGCGGAAAAGGGCAGGCTCTGTAATATTGAAAGGGAATCGAGAATAGGGGTTTTGCGGAACGGTATGTCCCCAAGCATTCGTGTCAACGTCGTTTCCATGTTCGGCCTGACGGCCTGGAATCGACAGGGTGGGCGTAAAAGAGTTTCAGCACGGAGTGGCAATATTCCTGTGAGGTGGTTTTCGATGGTGAATGTGGGTGCTTGTTTATTCCCAATTTTGAACAAACTTCGCTGCCGATTTGGTCGGCCTTGCGCCATGGTTTGGGAACTCGCTAGTTTCGAAGCTTATGGACAGTTAAGGTAATAATTCTGTGGCCCTGAATGGTAACTCAACTCAAGTGGTCACCTGACTTGTACGTACTACTGTACCAAGACTAAGGGAAGGAAGACACCTTGCTTGCCACGAAGTAGGTACTTTAGTTCCGCAGGCAACGTTGCCAAGAAACAGTACGTGGAAAGGTAGAAAGAGCCCACTCCAAACCGCCACCTTGATGGTAATGACAGCGCTTCCAATCAAGGCAGGGCTTTCGTCTCTCCTTGCTTCTTGTCGCATCAGTATAAAACCCCACTCAAGTACGAACACCAGCCAGCTCTTCTCGCCTTGCCGAACTCCCACATTATCCATAACACGCACCCAGCCATGTCATCAAACGCAAGCTAGATGCCTTCGTCCGCTATAGCATTGGGTGTCGAAACTGGGGACGGAGGCAACGACCACAGCTCGGAAACTGTCGCAGCCTCTCCGAACACTACACCAAAAAGTCCAGCAAACAGGCCCGAGGTCGGGCATCCTCACGTAGAAGAGGAAGAAAGGATAGATCTGGCACCACTACTACCTCAACCACCGCCTGGACCACCGGCTCAACAACTGCGGCAACTACTTCCCGGCACGGTTCGTGATCTGTTCAACCCACAGTGGCTGCCAATACGCTTGTCGAATGAGAAAGTACATTTCATCCCGCCGCCACTTAGGTCTACCGATCCACGATATT
Organism: Colletotrichum spinosum; assembly: GCA_004366825.1. Taxonomy (NCBI): domain Eukaryota; kingdom Fungi; phylum Ascomycota; class Sordariomycetes; order Glomerellales; family Glomerellaceae; genus Colletotrichum; species Colletotrichum spinosum. The sequence continues at coordinate 195,756 of QAPG01000028.1, read as the reverse complement.
ACACCTTGTCCCGGGACTTGCACAGGCAGGGTTGGGTGACTTGTAACGTCAACAGTCCCTCTGAGAAGGAGATGGCCAAGATCATGAGGTCGAACCTAGATAACTCATCGATCCATGCCCAATTCCTCTTTCCGCACACTATTTGGGACCCGTCTGGCCTCCTGCCATCTCCGAAAAAGGAAGCTGTCAACTATGATCTTCTTGGCCACGTTGAGGCGGAACCAGAACCCACACCAGACGATTGGAGACCACGTCTGCCTCCACTAAGCAGAACATGTGTCGGAGCTAAGGATGCGATATGGGTTGACGATTGTGTACCTCAACCTCCGGGAAAGCAGGATAAAAGCGGAAATCATGGTGTTAAAGCTCCTGCGAGCACACATGCAGCATACCCGAACAATGGCGCAAACCAGGATAATGGTCGCATGGACCATGACAATCAACAGCAACCGCTCTCTGGAAATCAATATCTAGGCACGCAGCCTCAGAATGGGAGCTACCAGCCGCAAGCACCTCCGAGCACATACGCCCCGTACACCAACGGCGCAAGCTCGAATCACAATTACATGGACATGCAACATCAGAATGGAAGCTATCAGCCGCAAGCTCCTCCGAGCACATACGCCCCGTATCCCAACGGCGCAAGCTCGAATTACAACTACATGGACATGCCACATCAGAATGGAGGCTATCAAACACAAGCTCCTCCGACGAGACACACGCCATACCCCAATAGAACAAGCTCGAATTACAATCACATGGACATGCAAAATTTTCAGCAAGTCCCTGCTGAGGGAAGGCCTTACGTGACTCAGGGGTTTCAACCACAAGCCCCTTCGAGGACAGTCACTCCGTACCCCAGCGGCACAAGACCAAACTACAATTACTTGGCCAGACACAACGACTATCAAATGCCAGTCAATCACGACATGAGGAATATGGAACGGGGACCGCAGCACCAGGTTTACGATGTGAGAGACTCGCAGCAGCAGCAAACTCACGTGCACAACGGATATGGGCGTCCCTCGTCAGAACCACAGCAACAGGGCTACGACACGAGGGGCCCGGTGCATCAAGCATCAAGCTACACCGGAAATGAATATCCTCGTCAGTAGGATTGGAGGAGAATGAGCCAATACAGTGGAATTTGAGGAGTATGGGCGAAGAGGACGAAACACCTGGAGATTTTCAGAGCTCAGAGCTCAACCGGTTGAGCAGTCAGGCGTATCGGTATCAGCACTAAGAATCCACAGAGTTTGGAAAATGAGTAATGAAAAGCATCAGGGCTTTCATGATTAAAACACACTTCATCTCCAAGATTTGAGTCATCTGAAATATAATCTCCAAGAAGCACAAGTGCCTGAGGTACCATGGGGCGCAATTCCGCAAGGCCTATTTGTTATCGCACTCTGGAAGGACATTGACTCATGTAAGGTGTGACGACGATGGACAGAAAATCTACCTCGGAGCCGACGGTCTCAAGAGCCAAGTCTTTTTTGGCGCCTTCAGAGCTGAAACCAGAACTCAACTAAGGAGGGCCTGCATGGCGAGATTTGCAATGTATGCGTTATGTATCTACAACTTAAAAATGCACTGTAGAATGCCCAAAGCAGCATTACATACCATAAGACTGAAGGAGGTCGCTGACGAGACTGCAGAGAAGTATTGTCCAAGTCAGTCCTACTAAGTGCCAAGGTCTCTGTACTGAGTCTCAGAGGGGCTTCTATACAGAGTGGATATCTCCTTCAATAGGTGAGCATCAAGTAAGTGACCAGAATTTGGTTGCTTAGAATGTTTATGTATGACATCACCTCCCGTAGGTCGTCTTTATTACCGGAGAACATGCGGATGGAAACGCCAACACTTGAAATTCTCGTCTTCTAAATAGGAGGCCCAATTCAGGAGCTTTTCAGATAATAAGTAAGAGTTCTAGACAATGATTGCAGACCTTTATAGATTGGGAAGAAATAGAGTTGTGTTACAAGATTTGCGCTCTACTCGCTCCTTAAACTAATGACCAAGTTTGCAGTAGTCTTCTTATATAGCAGCGGCTTTTGGCCACGACAGCTCTCAAAATCAAAGCGGCTACACTGCGTACGATTAGGTATCATGGTCAAAAACCGCATTCCATACAGCATCAACTATTAAAGCATAGAAGTAGTTTCCACAAAAAGCTCCCTGATTACTCTTGTTGCAAACAGGCTACTCTGCAGGCAGCAGAATGCACCACGAGGCCAAACCCGTTTGATTATGACCCCTATTTACTGCCCACCTCTTTTTCGTTGAAGCTTAGAAATAGTTGTATCTATACTTGGCACACTTGAACTGACTGAAGTCCAAAACTACGTGTGCTTAGTCATCTAACAAGTGCTTACTACTGCACTCCAACTCAGTACCTTGGGACAGTCGATGAGGCGTACGGATACAGAAATATAGTCTTGAACCAGAAGTCGTATCGCTATTGTCAGACTGCTTACGTGGGCAGCCTAGCCCACTGGGGAGGCTATTACGCCAGCCAGCCCCCATAGCTAGAGACCTTCCTAGCTTCAGCATCACACATCACACACATTGACTCCGTCGTCGGTTTCTCGCCTGTATGAGCAGTCAGTTTCCGACCGGTAGGTCACTGGATTTCATAGCCATGTGCCCACGACAAGTTTTCACCACCTTGCCTCCCTGCTACGCAACAAGTTACAAGTCTTCGAGGTTGACCATTTGACGATGGATACCTGTTACGGTACGGGAAATCCGCTGCCGGGGCACCACTGCCAGCACTGCGAGCGCTTCACAATCTACATTTACGACGAGTTCTCGGATGAGGCCCTCATGCCCGGGAGGCCGATTTACAAGAATGTGCCCTACAATCCGAGCCAACTTCGCGTGATAGAACAATGTGCAGCCAACAACGTTTACACCGATGTCGACTTTCGCAAACGCTTTGAACTGACTCTGTCTGGCTGCTCCTTTTTCGAGGCCTCTCGCCAAGACATGGAGGCCTTCGCCAAAGATGGCTGTCTGCTGGCTCAACATATCGTGCGCAGGCTGACGCAGCCCCTCAACCCTCGACCAGGCTTGAACCTGGCATGGGCTTATCGCCCTCCGCCCAGGAAGTATGCCCTGGGCATCAGAAGACTGTTGCCGGGTTGCATGGTGTTTGGGTACTTGGATATACAGCGCGTCAAGTGGCATGAGATGGCGGGCATCAACAACTTGCAACGTGTTGTCGACTTGCCTAGTGCGTACACGCCCCTCGCGATGCGCGATGATCCGGCGTCTCGGTTCGTCGAGTATTACCCGATAAACCGAGATCCTGCGTCGCGCGAGACTGCAAGTCGAGTGCAGAAGCGATTGCATGAATGTCTCCAGGGTCATCGGGGATGCATCAAACCAAAGGCCGACTATATGCCAACCAGATTGATCGAGGTCCGGCAGCAAGGCGAGGCGACGGTCTGCAGGCTGCGCGAGAGGCCGTCTGACGTGGAGCCGTACTGCGCACTTTCGTATTGCTGGGGCGGTGACCAGACGTTCAAGACGACTTCGAAGACGTTGCACAGTTACTACAATCAGCTGCCCGATAATCTGCCACAGACACTATTGGACGCCATACGCATCACCAAGCAGTTAAGCGTGCGATACATCTGGATTGATGCGCTCTGCATCATCCAGGACTCCGATGCCGACCGGGGATTCGAGATTGGGCACATGGCACATGTGTACAGTAATGCGACTATCACGATAGCAGCTACAAGAGCTGCAGCTGTGTGGGAGGGATTTCTCGGTCTGCGGCCTCCTCTGGGGAACAAGGACCATAATTACACGCTGCCCGCCCAGATGGTCAACGGAGACATGGGCACAGTCACGTTGGTACCGGGCCGTTCCGAAAAGTGCGAGCCCCTCGACACGCGTGGGTGGTGTTTCCAGGAGCGCCTTCTATCACCACGAGTCCTCGACTTTGGCTCCCTACGAACGGTATTCAACTGTCGAGAGTCCACGCTAAGTGATGGCTGGAGCGACCGCGCCCCGGACACGGCATACGGCGAAGCGCTTGACTTGACTTCTTTGGAGATGGGTCGGCTGCTTACCGGCATCACCGACGAATGGGGACTGCAGAGTGCGTGGCTCAAAGTCGTGACCACCTTTGTAGGGCGCGATCTTACCTGGTTCGAAGATAAGCTTCCCGCCATGGCAGGACTCGCGGAAAGCTTTGGTCGTTCGTTGGGCGACAAATACTGCGCTGGACTGTGGCTGGGGAGCATGCCAGCAAGCCTCCTTTGGAAAGGCGCCAAGACGAAGGCTCCTCGTCTCTGCAACGCTGTTCCCTCTTGGTCGTGGGGCTCTGTCCCTGGAGCTGTCTGGTCACTCTCTTTGGACCCAGGTGTCGAGATGGATGCCACCGCGGACGACTGTATGATCGATCTGGACGACCCCCGGGTACCCTACGGCTCCATTCGAAGTGCGAGATTGACAATCACCGCGTATGCTCGACAGGCTCAGTGGCTACGAGCTACCGTTGACGACTTCTTCACGAGTGATGTCCTACTTCTGCCCGCCGAACCACCTGGAAAGGCCGAGGAAAATGAGACCTCGTCTTCGGCGGATGATGTTTCAAATCTCGTTAATAACCTTGATATTCGATTCCAGGCCGATGCCTCCGGGGAGTGGGCGATGGATGCTCTGAAAGCCGTGACAGACGTTCGACTTGTTTGTCTTGGCACAAGCACATTGAGTCAAGACCCGAAGCTCCTGGGGCTGGTCGTCATGACAACTGACGACTGCGAAGATGTGTTTGTGAGAGTCGGCACTTTCCTGTGCGAAGGACGCAGAAACGTGAGCAACTGTCAAACATGGTTCCAGGCTGCAAAACGGGAAAAGCTTGTTGTTGGATAAGTACTCCGTACATGAGGTGGCTTGAAGAGGTTCGACGCAAGTTGCGAACTCTCTCACCGTCTCCCAAGGGGCCATGAGGTGGATGGCACAAAGTCCTTCAGCAAGACATGGTTGCCATTGTGGCTTCCGAATCTATCGGCTCTGCGCGACGAATTCGACGAAAGCCAGAGACTACCTTTGCGCGGGTGATCTGGCAGCACTTGACACATCAAGTGGCCGGAAAGCATCGTAACAACTAACAAGTGGGAAGCCAGCTCTCGGACATGGCAAAGCTCAACAGCGAAAGAGGAAAGAGGTGTATATGTGTGGCTAATCGATTACTGGTAATCACTGTGCCCCTTTGGTCTCACGCCAGGCACCTCATCAGAGTTCTCGGACTCCTGAGAACCATCGGACTTTTGTCCCTGAGAACTGCCCGAACTGCCCGAACTTCCCGACTCTCCAAACTTGACCACTTCGATATTCGTTGTGATGTTACCCTTGGTGGCCCGGCTGTAGGGGCACACCTCCTTCGCCTTATCCACGACCTTTTGGACCTCCTCGTCGCTGAGCCCCTTGACGCGAACCTTCATGTCCACGCGGATGCCCATGTCGAGCCCCTTCATGTCGCCGACGAGGTGGACCGTCGTGTCGACGATAGAATCCTCCGGCTTCTTGGGCATCTGAATCTTGAGGCTCGTCGCCGAGGCGTTCATGGCGCTCTGGAAGCACGCGCCGTAGCCCGCCGCGAAGAGCTCCTCGGGGTTCGTCTTGCCCTTGTCGCCGGGCCCGCCAAGCGCCTTGGCCATGGTCAGGTCCACGACGAGGTCGTCGCCCTCGACGTGGCCCGTCCGCGCGCCGACGACCTTTGCGCGCGCGCTGTACAGCACGGGGGCCGTGTCGGTGTTGAGCAGGCGTTTTTGGATTGGCGCCATGTGCTGTGATTGGACGGGGAGGAAGCGCGATGACGGAGTTGCGCGGAGACCTCGCTGGGCGAGACGCACGAAGCGGGTGGAGGATGCCATTATTCTAGGACTGTAGGTGTATAGTCTAAGCGACGTGATTGGACTGGGTATTAAGGTTGGGGTGACAATCTGAGATGCTCAGTTGAGTAGATGAGGTTCTGCGTGGTCTTAAAAAGGCGTATTGAAGTGGCAGATGTGGATCGAAGGGGTGTAGTGGTCACGGTGACGTAAAGCATTTCAGCCATCCGGACTGAGTGAGACCTTGGTTTTGTTTGTCCCGCTTACTCATCTGTGCAAAATTTATGAGGATATTGTGACTTGGGAAATGTATTCTCTAGTCAGCCCTTGGCTGTTTTGAATGCTCCATGCTGGGAATGCAGGTTTCTAGGCAACGGAGTAGGTGTTCTCGCCATGGGTGTGATGAGCAGGTCATCCTGGGTGCAACGTGCATGAATGACTGCATCCACCTTCGCAACAAGAATCAGCCCAATCTCATGAGACTCTGTCACTTACTGCTCAAAATGTAATGAGATATGAGATCATATTCTATCGGCTTCCTTGACTGCGTGTCATGGCACGGGCTGAAGCATAAAACGCCCTCGCCATGTTGCTTCGAGCTGTCTTGCAATGAGATGGCACCGCGATATCAGCGTTTCCCACGGCGAGAAATCATCTTGCATTGGCTCTGGACCAAAACGAGGCGTTTGAGGAGCCCGTTGGCTTAGATACCTTACTGCTCGGCATAAGCGGGTGCGCAGATACCGACATTTCTCGACACGAGTACGACGGCATCTATTGGCGATTGCTGTTTCTGCAGCGTGATATCTTGACACCTCATGCAAGTCTTGAAGTATGTGAAAAGGCTCACGACATGCCACTCTGGAACATCAAATGAAAGAGGTCGAAAGCACATGCGGGCCGCGTCCAAGGTTCGAAATTGGCCTGGTGCATTTTGGAAAGACGAGCTTGAAAAAGACAGATTGACTTTTGGACTACATGAAGCCTCATGGACCACGGTGCCCTCATTCTTTGATAGAGAGACGAACTGAAGCGGAGCCGAATGAGAAGCAGGCTTACGATACTTCAGAGTGATGAACATGTGCATGGTGGTTCTTGAGTGAAGTTATACTCACAAGCATATACTGTAGTTACTGCTGATATCTATGATAGTTTAACCTCAAGCTATTTGCCCATGACCTTACAACATTTGTTTGATTCCAGTTTTGACGCAGTAAGACCTGTTACAGTTATTCGGTTCGGCTAATTCCTAGCTAATATAAGCGTTTCTGACTATGATATATAATAATTGATATCAGGCTGGCGGGTACTTCTGGGGCGAGGGTATTCAGAAGGCATCGTCTATCTGCTATGTTCGATTCAACTCCTATCTCAAGAGACCTCATCTGGCTGGTATCTTATTGTATTAGTTTTGAAGCGGGTTCTTCAGCAAGTATGAAGAGCATAAGGACTTGCATGAAAAAAAGAGGTAGATCACTCGGCCAACCAGTGGTCCAATCGAGAACCGCTCTGTGCATGACCATGAAGAAGACGAGATGGCGGAGAGAACCCCTGCCAAGAGGGGCATTGGCATGCGGGAACGGGCTGCGGACGGCCGAAGACGAGCAGATAGTCATTGTGCAACATGCAGATGCCTCGGTCTGAACGTCAACATTCCACTTGCAAACTCAAAATTCATAGTCAGTCTGCCTTACAAAATACAACACTCCGTAGAGACTGAAGCAACTAAGAGAAGGAAGCGGGACATCTTTAGCCACGTGAACGGCAGCGGGCCATGCCGTGGAATGTCGTTGCCCCAGGCCTCTAGCACTCGAGTCTCTGGTCTAGAATGTTTTTCAGCTCTCAAATTTCGACTCCATACCGTTTTCACGATATTAAAACCAGTTCTCGTGCGGTGGCGTCTTCAGCTGAAAGCATAGCTCGTGCTCCAAATCTCATGCTATGGGTGATCGGGGCAACGCATTTGGTGTCATTGTGTTGGGTTCCGTCTTGGTAAGCTACGGTGGAAAAGTACAACTCCCATGATGGAGGCTTCCAGTCCTATAAGAACCATTTGCTCGCATTGATATCGTCCTTGATACTTCCATTACATCTCCACACCATCAGCCACATCTTTACACATTCTGCTACTCTATTCATTTCCTAAAGAAACCATACTACACTCTCGACCACCATGACAAGCCCATTCACCTCTTACCCCATCACCGGCATCCCGAACGGGGGTTCTAACCCCCCAGCCCGGCAGGAGATCAACGCCTGGGCCACGAACAACCCCATTCAGCTCTCGCTGTTCGTTCAAGCTCTGCGCATCTTCCAGAGCATGGACTTCAAAGACCAGTTGTCGTACTACCGCATTGCAGGTATTCATGGTCTTCCTGCCACCTCCTGGGACAACGATCCCATCCCGTACGAAGCGTCGCAGACATATCCGAGCGCGGCAAGTCACCAAGACGGGACTCCGGACTTTTACTGCCCTCACAACACCTTGATATTTCCCACCTGGCATCGAGCATACCTATCTCTGTACGAACAGCGTCTCTGGGAGATCATGACCAAGCAGATCGTGCCCAACATCACCACAGCCGCCAAAGAACAGTGGATGGACGAAGCAAACAAATGGCGCGTGCCATACTGGGACTGGGCGGGAATCCCCAGCGTGCCCGCTGTCTGCACCACGCCCACCATCAGGATCAACCTGCCGGATGGTTCTACCAGTGATGACTGGAACCCACTCTACCAGTTCAGCACGTCGAATCTGTCGACGTCTCAACCGTCATCGAAGCCCCTCTTCAAAGACCAGGCAACGTTTGGAGAGTTTGCCATTTTCAGTGAAGATTCTGTAAGTAAAACGAGTGATTTTGGGTCTTTACACCTGTTGATGTGCTAATGTATTTGTTCTCCTCGATAGACCAGTCTGACCAATCAGACTTATGCTACGAGCAGATGGGGCATCAACCACCCCATCTTACCGCAGCAAGCTTCCGGCGTAGTCAACAACCAGCTGGTCGACCAAGCACTCCAGCATCCCCCATACACTCTAGTTGGGAACGCCGGAGGTCTCTCCGGCTCTCTCGCCGAGCAAGTTGCCAGACTCTTCCAGAAGGGCAGCTTCACGAATTTTGCGCAGTTTGCCACGACAACACACGGAGACCAGGGGCCTTCAGGATACCTGTCGCTTGAGCTCCTTCACAACTGCATCCATGACTTCACGGGTGGTGTTGGCTATGTTCCGGACCCTTCCGCCAACCAGAAGCCGCCGCCCAACATCGATCCCAAGTCCCCTCCTCCCAAGTACGCCTACGGCCACATGACGGATCTCGGCGTCGCCGCCTTTGACCCCATCTTCTGGCTGCACCACTGCAACGTGGATCGCCAATTGGCCATCTTCCAGCAACTGAACTACGTCGCCTGGTGGTCCGGACGGGATCCCGATTACGATCCGGCCTCGGATGCCCCTCTGTACCCGTTCCACACCACCACGAAGTTCGACCACTTCACCTCGGACCTGGTGCAGGACTGGACGAAGCTCGGTTACACCTACGACACTCTGCAGTCCTCTACCGGATCCAACTCCCCGGCAGTTTCGGCAGCGGACCTGAAGAAACGCCTGACGCTTACCTACGGCGCCCTCAAGAAGGCGGTCCAGGCCGTGCCCGCCGACGGCCTCGACGGACTGGACAACGACTTCATCATCAACGTCGTGTACAACCGCTACGCGCTCGGCGGGCGCAGCTACATCATCTACTTCTTCATCGGCAAGCCTGCCGAGGAGGACTCCCAGGGCGACCTCTGGAACCCCGACTACGTCGGCAGCATCCACAGCTTCTCGCGGAACTGGGGCAAGAGCGGCGTGAACTGCGAAAACTGCGCCAGGCAGCAGGACAACAAGCTCCTGTCCAAGGGCCAGGTGCCCGTGACCCTCCAGCTCTTGCAGAGAGCCGTCAGCGACGACGAGAGGTGGAACGGCGTCAAGCACCTCGGCGCGGACCACATCTTGGAGTACGTCAAGGAAAACCTCTACTGGAAGGTTGTTGCTGTAAGTTTTCACTGCACGAACGACTGTTGAGAACGAGTTTTGCTGACGCAACATGCAGCTCCCCGGCGAAAACATTGAGCTCAAGTCGTTTCCCGATCTTAAAGTGTCCTTCCTGGCAGGTAAGGCCACGCATTCTGACGACCCTGAGGAGGCCTCAAAGTACCATGGCTACGACAACGAGTGGGAGGTGACTGGGCGTAAGGATGGCAGCAAGCACTGGGACCACATCAAGAAGGACGGAAAGACGGTTTCTCCGGTGTAGACTAAAGTGCGAGGTCCAGCCTGAGAGCTGAGTGCAGGGGCATATTTAGGACCAATGTAGTTTCAGCTATCGATGTGGTTTTACAGTATTAAAAAGCTGCAGATACCGAAATTGGCTCTTAATCCGAAACTACAAGCGATGGCAGTACGAAATAGCTTATAAACGTGACTGATACGTCGCAAACGAGAGCACTCATCCTTAACCGTCTGCTGACACAACTCCGAAGCACAGAGCCGCTTCATCGAGCGAGCTCACGATAACTCCGAACCCGACAGCGGCGCCAAGCCATCTCTGCGTTTCTCAATGACCTTTTCCGAAAGCCACATCGGCTGAGACAGCTGCTTAGCCGTCTCGTCCCTCTTCGGAGTTTGGGCTTTTTCAGCATTCCATTCCGTGCAGGAGGGAGGCCGCCACAAGCTGAGTCCCATGTCCTCGGGAACGCTAGTTTGGTGAGCTCGGCGACGGTGTCGGGCAAAACTGCTTCGCGACACAAGATGGGATGGTACGGGACGGGGGCTGGTGTTCAGGTAGGCAGGCCATCTTGGGTTCTGCGAGTCCAGCTTCGCGGCCTCACGGAGATGCCTGACCCTCCCCAGAGCCAGCCAAGATGGCACAAGAGATGGAGCGCCAACGCAGACGCGCCTTCTTGGCAAAAAGAATCTACTGCGTAGCGACCTGTTAAAAGCCCGTCAAGCACGGCAGACCCATGTCGAGTTTACCCCAGGCTGCACCCACCATGGCATGATGTCTTGGGAAGGGCATATCCCCTCACTTGGCCCGACGGCCAGCGCAGATCTGCACCTCGACCCTGTTGTTTTGTTTTTAAAAGTATTCATGTTCTCCAAGTGTTAGTCAGACCAAGCTGCGACTCTGCAAACGAGACAGTCCTTCGGCTCGCTCCTCTCACCGCAGAGTGTACCCGAGGCCGGTCCGCAGCCCGGTTTCAAGGGAAGAAACCGACAGGCGAAACCACGACCCGCCAGGTCGAAAAGTCTGGGGGATGCACCATGCCGTGTCACTCCGCGTTGTAACCCACGCAATCCACTGAACAAACCTCTTGACGGATTGCGACTTGGTCAGAGTGGCCAGGCGTCGACATATCATTGGAGCGCGCGGTGGGAGATCCGGGGCAAATACTAGGCTGTCTCCAGGAACGCGGATATGTTCACGTAAAAAAGGCATCACGGCTCCGTAACTGGGCGGGCCTGGCACTCCGCAAGGGAGGAGTCTCTCCAAGGATGGGTGTCTGCATGCATCAGGTTGAGGGGGCACGCATCTGCCATGGGTCAGCAGTCTGCATGCATTCACGAAAGGGCAACAGTACGGGGTAGTGAAGGAGGATTTGAGGGATGCTTGGATCCAGAACAGATGACTGACAACATGACCGAGACTTGAGTGTAGAGAGCTGGCGGGAGACTTCCTATTCGCTGGTTTCTGGCCTAGTTCATCTCAACATAAGGGTTTTTCCGACGACATTTCAAGGTTTACTTTGAAATAAGCTCATGTGCATGTGGTGGTTGCTTTCCTGGGCGTGGCTGATGATCGACGCAGTTTGACGAGAAGCAACATCATTTCAACATTTCCGCAAAGACACATGGGGCGTTTTCCGTGTCGTCCTTTTCCGTGATGAACTTGGCGCGGCCGGCAAGAGAATCGAGGGGGTGTGCAAGGGAAAGACAAGACTTCTCGGGCAGATGCTCTGTACACCACACCACACCATCGCCGCCAAGGAATTCGCAATTGGGCTGGTAGGTAGGTACCGACAGGGGAGCCGACAAGGCAGCGCTTCGCCTCACCCATGGTCCCTGGTAAGCGCGTGACGCGACGTAGGCAAGGCATGCACATCTCACGACCGAGGGTGATGTCGAGGTCCGAGGAGATTGAATGGGGAGGAGGTAGCGGTAGTGGGTGATTCAGGGCTAGAGCCGAAGAGTCTCTTGTCTTGGACGATCTCCAAGGACATGGCTGTACTGGGATGAAGGACATTCATACTCCAAGAGGTAGAGGTAGGATGAGGATGGTCAAAGAGATAAAAAGGTCCGCGGTGGCCATCGCCTCGACTCGACTCGACCTCACCTTGACAGGCCCAGAAGCGTCTGGCGTCAGACGGCGGTGCTAGATCCCGACCGCCCAGCCTGCGAAAGGGAACACAAGAAATGCGCCTCCTTGCTCTGGGGTCTGGTTCGGGATGTGAGAGCTCTTTAAACAAGAGTCTTGGCCTGCTTGGGGTCTCTATACGCCATACCATACCATGTAGGGTAGTCCTACCATCTCGGTTTCTTTCTTCCCCGCACTCCGCATTCGCGGAAAAGCCGTCCACGTCGTATCGTGCCCCATCTACCCCATGGGGATCGTGGTCGTCTCCACCAATTAGCCATGCCAAACTCCGCTTTATCTCGACCCGGCGCTATGGCTGCGAACGGTCGTGGTGAATATGGGGTCGAGTCACGCTGTCGAGCAGGTCTGGAGATGCGTGATGGTTGCTGTTGGGGATATATATCGGCCTTCCTCGTGCAAACATGAGATGTGTTGCTCTCCTCAACCTGCGAGTCTCAGGGAACAACATCGCCAGCTTCTCATCACCGACGCGACAGCAGGGAATACTGTCGACTCCCACGCCGTCACCGCCGAAACAAACCCCTTCTTTCCTGTCTTCCACCCGCTCAAGACCCTGGTCCGAAAACAATCTGTCACCATGGCCACCAACGAGCAGTCTGGCAGACCCGACTCTCGGGAGAAGGTCGCCGTCAACCAGATGGAGCATGTCTTGACGACCGACGACCCTGCCCTGATGAAGCAGCCCGTCATCGAAAAGGTGGACGAGTTCGGAGCCCACACCAAGACCGATCCCAAGGAGATTGCACTGGTAAAGAAGATTGACTGGTACATTCTGGTAAGTCTACAAGTCTGACTGCCCATTTACGCTGAAACACTCGCTGACGACGTTCTCGAACAGCCCATCCTCTGGGTCATGTACTTTCTCAACTTCCTTGACCGAAACGCAATGATCAACGGCAAGCTCAACGGCTTGGACAAGCACCTGGGTCTGAAGGGGACGCAATACAACACCTGCGTGTCTATCCTCTTTGTCGGGTACGTCAGCCACAACCAGTCGAAACAGCCAGAGGCAGACCCGTGCTGACAGCTTGCAGTTATCTCTGCGGACAGGTCCCCTCCAACATGATTCTCAACAGAGTTCGCCCTTCCTGGTACATGGCCGGCTTCATGATGGCCTGGTCCATCGTCAGTCTCTTGACCTACAAGTGCCACGACTTCGCGAGCATGCTGGTCTGCCGCTTCCTGCTCGGCATCACCGAGGCTCCTGTAAGCTCTGACTATTGCCCACTTCACTGACCTGCTTGCTAACCGCCATGATAGTTCTATCCCGGCGCCTTGTACATGCTCAGCATGTTCTACACCCGCAAGGAGGTGTCCACCCGCATGGCCATCTTCTACACCGGAAACATGGCCGCCAGTGCCTTTTCTGGACTCATCGCCGCTCCCATCTTTGCCGGCATGGAAGGTATGCGTGGCCTCAAGGGCTGGCAGTGGTAAGTTCCCCCAAACCCGCCTTGCGACACCCTCCAAGGAAAATCAGCAAAGCGAGCCCGCTAACGCCGTCCGTCCAGGCTCTTCATCATCCAGGGCGCCATCTCCATTCTCGTCGCCTTCTTCGCCTTCTTTCTGCTGCCCGACAGCCCCCTCAAGACGCGCTGGCTGACCGAGGAGGAGCGCCAACTCGCACACACCCGCATCTACAACGACACCACCGACCGCCGCGAGGGCACCTCCGTCTGGAAGGGCCTGCGCGAGGCCTGCACCGACTGGCGCACCTGGCTCTTCTGCCTCATGGACAACCTCCATCTGTCGGCCAATGGCTTCAAGAATTTCCTCCCTACTGTTGTAAAGACGCTCAAGTTTAATACTACCGTCACCCTCGTGCTTACTTGCCCGCCCTACCTCTTCTCTGCCTTTTTCTCCGTGCTGGTGCCCTGGTCCTCGGGCAAGTTCAACGAGCGCACGTGGCACATCACCGTCAGCAAGCTCATCGTGTGTCTGGGCTTCGTCATGTCTGTCGCCTCGCTCAACATGGGCGTGCGCTACACGGGCATCATGCTCTTCGTTGGCGCCACCTACGGCGTCAACAACCTCATCCTCGGTTGGACGTCTTCGGTCCTCGGCCAGACCGACGAGAAGAAGGCCGTCGCCATCGCCATGGCCAACACGCTCGGAAACGCCGCCAGCATTTACACCCCCTACCTCTGGCCCGACGAGGACTCGCCCCGCTTCGTAAAGGCCATGACCGCCAGCATCGGCTTCTCGCTGGGCGTCGTCGCCTGCGCCTGGGCCATGCGGTGGGCTCTCATCCGCACCAACAAGAAGAAGAGGGATGCGGACCCGAACGCCTCCAACTTTTACGTATACTAGACCCTTACGAGACGGGGATTGCTGCCGCTGCCTAGTGTTTTGATGTTGCGAGGAGGAACGAAGAGGAAAGCGATTCATGTTTGGGCACTGTTTGCCATGAGATAATAATGTACGGGGTTGATACCAAGCGTTTAATACGAGTAACCCTCATGATGAGGTACCAAGACCACATGTTTGCCCATTTATATTAAGTTCAAATCCCGTGAACATGCGTAATAGGGTGCTATACGACCTCAAATTGCAGTGATTCCTATTTGAAACCTACCTCAACTGCCATTTTGCAAATCAGACTGGTTTTAGGGACTGACTGTAACCAAGACAATTTCACATTCAAAAGTGGAATGTTCTTTACTAATGGTCTTTACAAGCGGGCAAGAGACCACATCCGAAATCGAAAAGGTAGAAGACAACGGTCATTGGCAACGGTCTCGCGGTGCTACAGCTAACCGGGTGCGCCCCAATTCTATTTACATCCCGTGGCTTGGTGTCAGTTCATCTATGGTTGTCTGAAATGTCAAAGACTTTCGAAATGACTAGCAACATCAACATCATTTCGACATCGAGGCGAAGCAAGCCATGCCGTAGAGTGGTGGTCAGCGTTCAAGCTGGCTGCTGCGTGATACAAAACCACTCCCAACAAAAGCCGAAGGAGGCGTTGGCTATCCGTTCCGGACGCGCCTCTCGTTGGAGCGATACGGCGGCTTGGTAGTTCAAAAAAGACGTCCTCCAGACATGCCCGTCGTTGTTGACCTTGAAACCCTTGGCAGCGTCGTCGTCGATGTATTGTTTAATGTGTCCAAGTGGGAGGTTGTCGGCTCAGGATAGCATGCTGGAGCATGGCTCAAAATAAGAAATGTTACCTTTCCTACATAGGCTGTTGTGATGACGTGCTGAACTCGACGATCTTAAAGTAGGTCACAGGTTACATGAACTCCAAAAGGTGAACGAAAGCCAAGGCAAAAGGTTTGGAGCCGGACGGAGTCGAACCGTCATCTCTCTCTCTTCGGCCAGGCGATTTACAATCTACGACATGTCAAAGGTTCAAGATTTACGACCTAGCTTATTACGGTGGCGTTTACTGGCATTTTATTGTCGCCTCGAGAGTATCTTACAGGATTCGAACGTGGAGAGCGCCGGCTGAAAAGAGAGCGTCATGCCATTAGACCACGGCCCCGTTTGGTTGTTGGTGTTAGGAAAGAGGAGAACGAAGACACTGATGTAGTATGTCCTCTGCAGCTGCCAGGACATAGAGGTTGAAGACCTCGAGAGGTTGGAGATGGTAAGGTTGGCGATATGTGTGGCTTCAGGAAGGGTGGAGATGGGCGGATTCGCCGAATCATTGATAGGGGTATTTAGTGGAGTTCAACTCGGGCCAGTTTACAGACTCAACAGCTAAGCCGTATTATGTACTGGCGCAAAGATGAACATGGACTACAGACGGAGGTGGAGGATGAGTAAGGTGGAGAGATGAGAGATGGGCGGCGGTAGATGGTGCGAATAGGGATGGATCATAGAGATGGACGCCGAGAATGTACGAAATACACGAGAGATCGGAGGATCCCGTTGCTACACAACAAAATGACAGAACCACCTGATTGTACAGTCTTTTCTACACAAAAGACATTCTCGATTCAAAAAAACGGCTGGAAGATCGTCCAAACACCGGCTCAATTTCGCATAATACGCCGCATCGCAACACAGATCCCACGTACCACACGTTCGGTTCACGCCAAAATTCGACAAACTGACTGACAGCCCGTAGCTTCATGCCATTTTCAATTTGTCGATACAGAAAGTGCATTTACACATTACCCGGTGGGTCTGAAAGTCGTTGTCACACGGCGCCGCTTGGGTGACGGATGCGCGGCCCTCGTCTCAGAACACCAGGGGAAAGGCCTTGACACCAAGTCAGAGAATCAGACTATCGTGGCGCGGATCTCCCGCCGACGAAGGTGGCTCGGTGTGGCCGGTGTGGTTCGATTTGTGTGTGGGCGAGAGAAACAAACGCAAACGCGCACACGCCGTCGCAGTCGCACGCGCGGGCTGCCGTCAGTGTCTTGATCAACGGTTGACCCTCCTTCAGTTGGAGAAGAAAAGGCACCCGAGCCTCCAATGGCATAATGTCTGCTTGGCCTTTGATGAGCCGCACTGCTGCGTGTAAGCCCATCGCGTAGCAGCCGGCGCAGCAACACAGGTCTCGTACGATTCGGCCAATCTCTACCGCTTCTAAAAGAATTTAATCTGATCGTTAATGTGATAGGTACAGTCCAACAAGTCTTATGGATATTTGTCAACTACGGACCGATACAACGATGTGTGTACCTGTGTACAAAAAGAAAAAAGTGTAACCGCTGCCTCTCCAGCTCCGTTCCTATGACGCTTGGTATTGATTGAGGAATGACACCAGACATCAGATGACAAACCATGCGAGAAACCTACAGCCACATGGCTCATTCGTCAAGCCAGCCCCTGACAGCTTCAATGGCCTCGTTATACTCGACCATGACTGATTCCTTGGTCGACAGCGGCAAGGGCTTATCCCAGGCATGCTTTTCGCCCTCAACCACCCGAGTGCTGACTCGGCGACCTCGATCTTGAAGCCTCTTGGCAAACTTCTGTCCTTCCAACAGAAGCATGTCATATTCGCACAGGCACAGATGAACGGGCGGCAAGCGGTCTACCATTTCGTCTGTCATGAGCCCCGGGGAGAGCCGCGGGTCATGGCGCTCCGAGCGGGGCCGCGGCGGGCACACATAGGACGCGTCAAAGAGATCGGTCATGCCCTTGGGCAGTGTCATGTCCGGATTGCCACTGGCCTCACGCTTCACAGGTCTCGTGATGGTCCAGTCAAGAAGCGGGTAGAATAGGACGAGACCGGAGATGTCGGGGATGGGGAATTTAAGCTCATAACCCCACCTCTCTGGGTCTTGGAGGAGGTTCCAGCTCGCCAGAGCCAGTGACGCTCCGGCCGAGAAGCCCGAGAGGAAGACTTTTGATTTGTCGATGCGGAACTCATCGGCACGTGCAACGATCTGCAGGATCGAGTCTGCGCAGTCCTCTACCGGGGTAGGGAAGGGATAGCCCGGAGCAAGACGATAGCTGACAGACAGAACGACGGCGCTGAGTGCGGCAGCGGCGGCGCCGGCCCATCGGGCATCGTCTGTTCCCTGACCCAGAATGAAGCCTCCCCCGTGAAAATTGATCAGCGCAGGGACTTTGCCGGCAGGCTTCGCGGCCGTGAGCTGGGGTGGTAGCCAAATGTCGACCCTGATCTTCTCCTGACCTGAGAATTCCGATAGGGTCGAGTCCAGCCAGATGACTCTGTTCGCAGCGGGAGGAACGGGAGCGGAGAAGTTTTGCAATCCGATGGCAAAAGCGGCGCCCGAGCGGAGGGCGGCAGCGTTCGCGGTCAGACGCCAGCGGGCGACGTTCTCGAGTGGATTTTCATACTCTTCGTCGGGAGTGCCGGCAACACTACTCGCGACACTACTGATGGTGCTTCCAGCCTTGCTGCCAACCTTGCTCCCAGGTCTGCTTCCGGCTTCGGCTTCCGTCTCCGTCTTTGCACCTTTCTTGGCCCCAGATTTGCTGCTCCTGGACAAGTTGGAAATGTTGGAGATGGTGCGTGATAGTTTGTTATGCTTCATTGGTATGGGAGACGCGGGACAGGCGGGATGCAGGTGTCAGGTGGAACGTGAAATGTAGTGGAGTCGGTGTTTCGGACCAGCAAAAGACCACTGCCCATGTAGAGAGATGGATGGGAACGAACGCAGTCGATAGTGCCGTCTCGGGTATGACGGAACTGAGAACGATTGATAACTGGACGGTGGTAGCTGGAGAGAGGGAGTGATTATGACAATTGACAAATCAAGGGTGTGGTGCCAGGTTATTGGGTGCTGCGAGCGACATGAACAGCCGTCGGGCAGCGGCATCAGGGTGCTAGCGACACCGCGTACCGAAAGTAGATGGTGATCAGGTGTCGTTGACGTTCAAAGTTAAGTAGAATTTGACTTGGCGAGTTGAGGTGATGTGCCTTGCGTGTGTTGTATTACGCAGTAGGGACAGCCGGGACAAGCTTGGCAGATGAGATCAGGACCTCAGGGTTAGCTGAGGGCGGAGGAGAGAAAGATGACCCCGATGAGGTGGTCAGTTTAGGGTTGAGGGTGTTGAGCCAACAGGGTCTGGTATCCGCGTAGGGGTTAGAATTGAAATGGCCTGGCACCTGTGAGACGCGGCAGAGGATAGCAGAGCATTAGCCGAGGCCAACGACAGCGAAGAGCGACAGGCTTGACCTGAGAAGGGGGAGCGGAAGCAAGGCGGGAGAGGTTTCCAAGCAACGGGCGGCATGCGACATGCGGCATGGGCATGCATTGGGTGGAATTGGTGGGTGGTACGATGCACGAGGCCAGGTAAGGAGAGGTGAGGTGGCAGAGGCGAGGCAAAGAGAGTGGCTAGTGACCAACAATTGGTGGCACTTTCAGCCCGAGGTGACGTCAGTCGAGGCTTAGAGTGGGGCCGTACCTTCCGGGATGTGACCGGAGCTGCAAGACCATCGTACTGGGACTGTGGTAGCTGGGTACAAGACGAAGGCTAGTGATGCATCGCTAACGCGGGACGCTGATGTACGCAGTGTGGCAGTTTCCAGACGATGCCAGAAGCTACCGAGACCTAAACACCACTGGAAGAACATTTCTAGTGCAGGAAACCATGGGAGATTTTAGTGGCCAGAATGTACTATACACTTACGGAGCGACAAGGCCCCCATGGAGACGCGGGAAGCAGCGGAGAACGAGCAACAGTAGGTACAAGGATCGCTCACGGAGCAAACGCTCCACGAGCACCAAAAGAGACAAACCAGTCGCCAACCACTCACAACAGCGCATTCGAAGTCCGTGACTTCCACGGCTCCGTGCTCCTTCCCACACAAGCCGACAGCTTGGGGCATGTGCACCAGAGATGCTTACCTACTTGGGTAAGTATCTACCTTAATTGAGGTGCCTACTGTACGGAGTATCGTACTTACCTTTTGCAAGACCCACAACCAATGACGTCCCGCTGACACCACCGCAGAATTGTGTTCGGGGCAGCAGCACATGGTCAACACCAGGCAGGTACGCGCCGGTCAGCGCCGGAGAGGAAAGAGCGGAAACAGAACGGCAGCCATGGAAGCCCATGTACCTCCATTGGAGATAGCCCGTGTACCTAAGGTAGCGTGGGTAGGTAATCTCGGAAGAAAGGGACCACTTCCCATGCTTCCTACACTATTGACCGCCTATCATCATGAATCAACATACTCAAAGCTCCTCGTGATCATGGGTCGGCACACGTACAGATGAGCCACTGGTCCGATCATCTGCGATCGATCAGTTGCTTCCTCAGAAAACCTTGGAGCTTGACTTGGGCAAACTTTCTCGCCGACTCGTGTCCGACAAGGGAATTGGGTGGAGGCCGAAGCGTACCAAATACATGCCTTTGCCTTGGCTTCTCTCTGACGTATACGCGGTCCCACGACCTCTTGGGCTTCAGTCTGGAACATGTTCGGGCTGTTGCCATGCACTGCAAGCGCCTTGGTCATGCCCAAAATCAAGGTCTCGGGGCCTTCACCCAGCCAGGTGTGTCTTGTAACTGGTACAATGTCCAATGCCAGGAAGAAAGACAGGATCAAAGGTAAAAAATAGTAAGCCGTTTGTCTTTCCCACCGCAGCGGAGCCGTGTCCGCTGGAGGCCGTTACGGAAGCCGAGCCTTTCATCATCATTATTATCCCATCCTTCTCCCGTCTCCTTCCCTTCGACCTTTCGCCGCTCTCCTACTCTTCCTCAGACTCGGTTTCCCAATACCCCTGCATAGATCTTCCCACAAATACCCTTTACCTGCTATGTAAAAAGGCCTTGGCCTACTCATTGACCACTTCCTGGCATACCCATTTCCCCAGTCCGACCTGCGACAACCCGTCGGCCAAGCATCTAGTAACACCATCGCCACGTCGTCTACACCCTTGCCAAGGGTTCCCAACGGCATCATGATGGAACAGGAAGCTGTACGGCCACCACCCCAGAGCGCCTTCGCGCGCATCGCCCACAAGTTTTCGTCGCCCCGAGAGACTCACACCCAACCGCAGTCAACTCCCACATCGACGTCCACGACCGAGCACACCATCTATGAGAAGTCCAGTCCCGCCTCCAGCAAGTCCAGCCAGAACACGAGGCACTCCAGCAGGTCCAGATCCAGACAGGGTAGACGTTCTAATCGTAGCGGCGAGCTTAAGCGCCAGGAACGCGGCGAAAAGCTTGAGCGCTTGGAACAGCAGCAGCGGGAGCTGGAAGAGCGTCGCCGCGTGGAATTCGAAGAAGCTCGCAAGACCGAAGATGAAGAGACCAGAGCTCGATACGGAGAGGGGAGCGACGACGACTACCCGACCGAGCTGACCACCATCGGCGAGGCAAGCAAGATGGAAATCGGCAGCAAAGTCACCTTCCGCGCCAGGATTCACACTCAACGCAACGTTTCCAAGCATCTCGACTTCGTCCTTTTCCGCGACCAGACCGACACCGTCCAGGGAGTCCTCTCCAATGTGACACCCAACATGGTCAAATGGGTCCAGAAACTGCACCCTGAGTCCATCGTCCAGGTTTCGGGCACACTGAAAAAGCCGGTTGAACAGGTTAAATCAGCCTACCACCACGAGGTCGAAGTCGATATCTACTCTATGCATTTACTTAACACGGCACAAGCGCCTCCCTTTAGCAACTACCTGCCCCCAGACAGCATGAACAACAGGCTGAACAATCGAGTTCTTGATTTGCGACACCCTGCAAACCAGGCCCTTTTCCGTGTACGAGCCATGATCACACGCAAGTTTCGGGAGACTCTCGACAACGACGGGTTCATTGAAATTCAGACACCCAAATTGCAGCCCGCAGCAACCGAGAGCGGAGCCGAGGTATTTAAGCTCAACTATTTTGGACGTCGCGCCTTCTTGGCTCAGAGTCCTCAACTAGCAAAGCAAATGGCCATCTCTGCCGACTTTGGCAAGGTCTACGAGGTTAGCAACTCGCCATGCGGCACTGCTTAGTCGATGACGTACTAATTATAACAGATTGGTCCCGTTTTTCGAGCTGAAAACTCCAACACGCACCGTCACCTGACGGAGTACACGGGTCTCGACATCGAGATGAAGCTTCACAAAAACTATTACGAACTGATCAATGTTGTCGATCAAGTCCTGAAGAACATCTTCGCCGCCGTTCAATCCATGCCTGAGCTGAAGATCGTCCGCGAGCGGTTTCCCAGTGAGGATTTGATATGGCTAGATCAGACACCAATCATTCCCTTCCCAGAAGGCCTTCAAATGTTACGAGACGACGGTCGAGACGTGGAAGACGAAGATCTGTCGACCCCTGACGAGATACGGCTCGGCCAACTGGTGAAGGAAAAGTACAAAACTGACTACTATGTCCTTGACAAATTCCCTGCCAACGCCCGCCCTTTCTACACGCACAAAGCAGAAGATCCCTTCTGGACCAACTCTTTCGACATATTCGTACGTGGACAGGAAGTATGTACCGGCGGCCAGCGTATAAATGACCCCAAGGAGCTGCGGAAGAACATGGCGGAGAATGGCATCTCGGAGGAGGAGATGTCGGAGTATCTGAGAGCGTTTGATCTCGGGGCACCTCCCCACGGTGGGGCGGGATTGGGACTGGACCGTGTCGTGTTCCTGCTCCTGAATTTGGGAGACATTCGCTACGGCTCACTATTCTACCGTGACCCGAAGTCGCTTCCTGCAAAATCGTTCAGCTTGCCTCACCCCAATGCAGACACGACCAGAATTTGGGCTGGCAAGGAGCAGCCCCCATTGGAGGACCTCATTGCGAACTACGGTGACGCTACGAATACCTCATGGCTAGACGAAAGATTCGAGATCTGGCGTCACAGCAGTGGTGCTGCGGTTGGTTATGTTAAGCAGGGCAAGTTCGCCATGATTACTGGCGACCCTCTCTGCGACCGCGGCCAGTATGAGGAAGTCATACCTGCATTTGTCGAGTTCGTCACCAAAGGACTCAAACTCACGCCTGTCTGGATGCTTGTGTCCAGCAGGGTGCAGGAGATTCTGGGTGGCCGCATTGGTTGGCGCACCATGAGCTGTACCGAAGAGCAGCGGGCCAACGCAGACCAGCATTCCGCACCTGATGGCCGCGCTGCTCGCCGTGTAAAGCGCGAGGGAATCAAGATTCACGAGTTCAAGCCCAATGACGACTTTATGCGCCGCACTGACGAGTCCATCGAGGCGTGGAAGGAGAAGCGCAAGGACAAAAAGCAAGTCCATCTCACTGAGATTCGCCCTTGGATCGATCAGCCGCACCGCCGATACTTTGCCGCCGAGAAGGACGGAAAAGTATTGTGCATGGTCGTCCTGGCTCAACTCGCCCCGCGATATGGATGGCAGGTGAAGTGGGCGCTTGACTTCCCAGGCGCACCAAACGGGACTATTGAAGTCCTAGTTGAGCATGCGTTGAGTTGCGTCTCGGGACCAGTAACCTTTGGCGCGGGCGTCAGCGAGACATTTATTCCCGGTCATCACCTGCACGGCGTCAGGGCCAAATTCCTCAGCAAGAGTTACGCGGGCATCGTCAAGAGTCTCGGCCTTGGCAGAAAGGCCGAGTTCAGGGACAAGTTTGGCGTGCTCGGTGAGCAGGTCTACATCTGCTACCCTCGGCATGGCGTTGGCCTGTTTGACCTCAAGCAAATTGTCAAGTTCTTCCAGGACGATGAATAGGCACGAGCAGGAATGGGCTTTCGGAACGGTGGGTTGAGTTTGGAAAACGACGAGACGAATATTGTTTCTTTTGTTGATAGCTTTACGCTCTTACCAGCGGGGATAGTTTCCCAGTGATACCTTGCTGTTCAGAGCTTTAGAGACGATACCATCGGGATACTGTGTGTTTCTTGTGCGTTAGCAGTTCAATGAAAAAGAATTAGTCTATATTGTCTCTTATACCTGTCACTATGTCGAAATGCGCATTGTCATTTTATAATCAACAACGCAGAGTACCGCTTTATGACTGGTTTGTCGAACTTGAGATTTTTGGACGATTTCCCAAGACAAACCTGACGTGTTGCGTGAAGTGGTACACACGTGCGGTATCAGTCGCCGGGCTACGAAAGCTTGTATTCACAAGGGTAACTGGCATATACTTACTTGCAAGCCTTGATAGTATCAAAGGACATAGGCGGTCAACCGCAAGGGAAAGATCAACGCGTGGAGAGAGGGTCGCATTAAAAGTCAACGCGTGGGAGAAACATTAGAACACGTTGAAACCAAGTATTCAGTCTAACCTCAATGCACCACCAACACTGGCGACCAGACGCGCCGCAATGCAAACCCCCCTAAACTCCGACCCAAATCCAAGCTTTGCAAGTACAAATAGAGAGCGACTAGCGTTCATTTCATAAGAGACTTAAATCTTTTGCGACACGGGAACACTCCTAACTCACGGAGACACCTAAGCATGCGGGGTAGGAGATGGGTGGCGGTGAAAGATCACCGGCTGATTTTGCTAAGATCCTCCAGAGAGTTCACGTTGAGGGCTTTCTTGAGCTGGTCCCAGCATTCGGGGTGCCCGAGCACGGAAACCCAGAAATTTCCCTGGTTATCCTTGCCAAGGATGGTGAAGACGTTACGTGACAGAACGGTTTTCGTACGGCCGACGGAGTGGTGATAGGCAATCTTGCCGGGCGGCGGACGGGGGAAGAGGTCGGCGGCGGCAGCGGCGTCGTCGGTCTGCTTCTCGGGGTCTACGCGGCTGGCGGATGTAATCTCACCATCGTCTGTGGAAGCTTGGGTTGCAACGGGCTCGACAGGCCGGGCGATGACAGCGGGAGAGAAGTCGATACAATCAAAGAACTTGCACCGGGACCAGTTGGTGAAGATGATGACCATACTGTCGGCCTTGCCGTATAGGGGCTGGTCTCCGCACCAGCCTCCCTCTCGGAGGCGGCGCATGAAAGCCATGATCTGGGAGGGGGTAGTCTGTGTCTGGATGTCGTATCGGAAGCAGCGCGCGACATAGCCGAGGGGTGCCTTGAGAACTTCGTTGGAGTTGAGAATGGTCCAGGTGCCGAGCGCAAAGTTCTGAACGTAGTGCTTTCCAGGTGCAAATACCGACTTGAGGCGTCCGGTAATGTCGACGGCGTTGAGAACCGTCACGGAACGCTTGCTGCCTCGAGCCTGGCAGACGAGACGGGTCCACCAGGCGGTAAGGACGTCACCTTCGGAGACAAAGGGCGCTTCTTCCGCGCCGGCATTCTTCTCATCCAAGGCATGTAGATCTGCCATGGCCTGGGCGCGGAGGTTGCTGACGAAGGATTGTGGCAAACAGAGCATCTTGGACTCAATTTGTGGCCGGCGCCACATGTCCCAGAGGAAACGGATGTTGAAGCGCAGATGAACAATGCCCTTGAGTCGGCGGTGGTCGAGAATGTACGGCTCCTTCTCGGGGTCAGTAGAGACGCCGACGTCGTCGAGAATATCCTTGCGGGCGCCGGAGATGTTGGCTACTTCCTTTTCGCGGCCGGCGAGAACAAGAGACCAATTTGTGACGAGAGACTGCATGCCTGCAGCACCAAACAGAATGTGCGAAAAGAGAAGACCCACGACGGTGGCATCAGTGAAGGAGACGACGTGCAGGGAGATCTGGGGATCGTCTGAGTTCAGGAGATCGTCCAGGGTCATGGGGGCACCAGACCGAGCACCAAGAGTGTAGAAATTGACGACGCCGGGCTGGATCGAGGGGTTGGAGGTGACCTTGGGGAGGTGCTTGGCGATGTTGTGGTCCTTGATGCTGAAGTCGTGCACGTCGTGAGAGAAGCGGATAGCCGGACGTTCCGAGGTGAATTCTCGGGGGACATGGAGTTCGAGCTTCTCGTCGGCCTTGGTCTGTTAGCCGGCTGTGATACCCAGGGTGGAGAACGACTAACATTCAGACGCATGCGTCCGCCAAATTTTCTCCAGTCTCCCGTCTCGACGAGGGTGGTCAATGAGCTTTCGAGTTTTTGGGCATCAAGAACATCGTCGAATCTCAGCGTCCAGTTCAGAATCATGTCCCGAAAGGGCTTGGTGTCGTCAAAGAAGTGAACAGGGTAGACATCGTCCGTAGGCACCTTTGGCAGCTGCTTGCGGCCGACCTTGTGCGGGAAAATGGCGTTCCAAACGTCCAACATAATTGCGGAGTGTGACCAGGGCGAACAGAAAAGAAATGGGTATTGAGGCGATGTCGCTGCTGGTGGCTACTTGGAGCTCAGAGCAAGACTCTCCGGCGCCGTGCAAAAGAGGATTAAGAGAATCGAAAGAAGGGAATCAATCCGGCCGACAACTTATTCTAGAAACAAAACATCGAGTTGAGTTGCCATCCAAAAAAGCCCGTCGCGTGCAAAGGTTGTAAAGCGTCCTCGGAAGCCGGCTTATATGACATCGGTCCCCATGGGCAACTGAGCTGAAAGAAGGACGTGAGTGTGCCATGGTGTAGAAGCTGTGTCCAAGTTTCTAAAGTCCGAGTTCATGTCCATGGCGGCTCCAAAAACCTGTCTCTGCAGCTGTCAGAGAGGTCCGTTGTAGGTTTGACGCACGCTCGGAGGACGGCTGATACCCTCAACGGATAGGTTCATGGCGCTCGATCTCATTGCGCAGCACCGAGAAACAGGCGTTGTCGAGGAAGTGCGTGCGCTTCGTACAGCTACCGCCAAAGCCCAGCGAGATCGTGCCCCCTTGAAGTATAAAACTTGCAGTAGTTCCCTCTCTCAAGGCCTAGTCGCGTTTCCTCCATCCGTGATCTGCTTGGCAGGAGGCAACACAGCCGGGTTTGCTGTAGCTCGTGGTTGACATATTGCATGCCGATGGGGAACATCCCTGTCCGTGGTCCTTTTAAAGTGTTACGAGATGTGGGTGACAAAAAACAAGCGCGCCAGGGATGCCGTCGACTTGTTATCGATGGCTGGGGAAATGACCTACCTATCCAGGAAACGGGCGGGGGACAATATCGCGGAGCCGGCCGCAAATAGCGGGTGAGCTGATTGTCGTATCGTGTGCAGAGTGTCAATCTATCCCCCGCACTAGGATGACGGAACCGGAACTCTCGTCTGGATGATAATTTGGACGAGCCGCACCGTCAACGACTTCAACCACTTCAGGTCGACAAGTTCACGTTCACAGACGAAAACCTTCGCGTGACAGCATACACAGCAAGTACCGAGAGACAGGATGACATGCCAGGTGTACAAGCTCTGGATGGGAGGCCAGGAGAAGGCAGGCCAAGCAGACCAGTTCGTGACAAGTCTTCCCTCCGTCTCTGCCATTCCTCATGCCCCGCGCACGCATTGCATATTGCAGTGATGCATATCTGTGCTCGTGCTTCACATTCTCTTAGCTCATGCGCGAGCTCATCTGACAATGCTGACAGGATATCTGTGGAAGATCCCGCGACTGGTGAGATATTCGCGAGGTAAGGTTCCCAGCACCGGAGTCTCGTCAATCGGCAGGCGTCCAATGTCACCTGTTGACGGTCGACTGATTTTAACTGCTTGCAGCTGTCACGCCGCGTCCGCCCAAGACGTCGACGAGGCTGCACGTCAGGCGCATGCGACGTTCAAAGCCGGGACATGGTCCAGAGCGCCCCGTCATGTTCGCGCCGATGTGCTGGACAAGACAGCAGAGATGCTCACCGCGGAACTTCCCTCGCTGATTCCTTTGGAGGTGCGCCAGACCGGTCGCGCGATACGCGAGATGCGCGCGCAGGTCCCGACGCTCGTCAAGTGGTTCAAATACTACGCTGCTCTGCTGCGCACCGAGGAGCGTGCCGTGCTGCCGACCGTAGGCAAGCTGCACAACTGGGTCGATCGCGTGCCCCTGGGTGTCGTCGTGCAGATCACGCCCTTCAACCATCCGCTGCTCATTGCCGTGAAGAAGATTGCGCCAGCTCTCGCAGCGGGCAACAGCGTCATTGTGAAGCCGAGCGAGTTAACGCCGCTCACGACGCTTTTGCTGGGCAGAATCCTCAAGCGGGCCGGCGTTCCCGACGGCGTGTTCAGCGTGTTGCCTGGATACGGTGCCACGACCGGTAAGGCCTTGGTCGAGCACCCTCTTGTCCGTAAGGTCGACGTCACAGGCGGGACGGTGGCGGGAAGAGCCATCGGTTCCATCGTGGGCGGCAATTTGGCGCGTTATACTGCCGAGTTGGGAGGAAAGGCGCCTCTGGTCGTATTCGAACAAGCAGACGTGGACGTCGCCGTCAATGGCATCGCATTCGGCTCCTTCATCGCCAGCGGGCAGACGTGCGTAGCCAGCACGCGCATCCTCGTGGAGGAGAAGACCCTGCATGCGGTCCTCGACAAGCTCAAGGCTAAGACCGAGTCCATCAGCCGGCGGATGGGGTCTCCGAGCAATCCAGACTCGATGATGGGTCCGCTCATCTCAGCGAAGCAGCTGCAAAACGTGGAAGCGCTTGTCGACGAAGCGCTCGCGACAGATGCCGTCGCGCTAACTGGCGGGCGTCGCATGTCTGGGAAGAGCAGCCTTGACGGGACGGACCTGTCGAAAGGGTACTACTTCGAGCCGACAGTGCTGGTGTCCAAGACGGGCGGCGACATTGTCAAGACGCGCATCTGGAGGGAGGAGGCGTTTGGGCCCGTGATTGTGGTGGCGCCGTTCAAGACGGAACAAGAAGCGGTCGCGCTGGCCAACGACAGCGAATTCGGACTGGGAGCGGGCATCTGGACGCGCGATGTGGCGCAAGCGTTTCGAGTGTCGGAGCAGATCGAAGCAGGCATCGTGTGGGTGAACACACATCACCGAAACGACCCCAGCAGTCCGTGGGGCGGCGCAAAGAGCGCGAGCGGCGTTGGAAGCGAGAATGGTGTCGATGCCTACCAAGCTTACACGACGACCAAGAGCACCATCATCAGCTATGCCAGTTCGGAAGAGGCGTTGGCGGCGGATGATTGGTTTCGAGAGGGAGCTGGAGATGTGCGATACGGATAGAAGGATGGAAGCTGCCAAAAGGCGAGTGGCCAATGCGATGAGGTCGTTTGCGAGCGTCCGAATAGTCGAAGAAGAACGATGAGGATCGACTCGGTAAAGAGACACAAAAGCAGAACAAAAACGCACGATGATGTTCCTCTGATAGTCGGGGATGAAAATTTTGTTTCAAACAGCACAGGCAAGTGCGAAGTGACAGAAAGGGGGGGACGCATCAGTGCGTGCCTGCAGTGGCAGTGGCGATGGGTGACATGTTTCTGGCCTGCACCGCGAACAGTCAAAATCTGTCTCCCTGCCGAATCCCGGACCGCTGGCTTGAATCATAGCTGCCTGTCACGAACGAACCCCATGGCAGTCGTGACATTCAAACCACGGACAAGTATCAAAAGCGGGAAACAAATGGTATTGGGGATTTGATGTCCTTCGAAGGGATCCCCAAAAGGGAGGCTTCCAAAAAGGGAAGGTCCATCCAGGATTCGAACCTGGGCTTACGGAAAATCTGGTGTGAATCAGAATCCGACGTCCTAACCAACTAGACTAATAGACCAATGACTGATACTGCGAGACGACATTGCATCTTAAGAACCTCTTTCTCATACTTCCAGATTGTCGCGATGTCATATCACCGCAGTTGTTAGTGCTCTCTGGTCAAGATATCGCGTGTCCTCAATCAAGCTGCAAAATTTTGGCCGACAAGGATGGACGAAGGCGATTTCCAGACGAGGGTTCGCATGCCGCTACCCGTGCCGCTCCCGACGGTCTTTACTCTCAGTACTCCGTACAGATGTTGAGAGAAAACGGGCTTGCATAATCCACCTCGCTCCAAAACTGTGTCTGACTTTTTTCAGACATGGGCAAGCTTTATCAAGTTCGTGAGATACGTCAGTGTGTCTGCCAAAACTGGTACCCCCTGAGAACGTCTGATCCGTCGGACGGTCACAAAACGAGAGAAGATGGACGACGAGCCGCCGATTCGCCTCAAAGGTTGCCGCGGTCCACAGTCCACTGGACCAAAGTCGCATGACATCATCCGAACGCCATACTGCTCACAAAAGACTGGGAACGAACTCGAGCGTGACTGTGAACCTCGACATCAGACCGGCCGGATGTGGGGGGGGCAAGCCTGCGCTGAAGCCTCCGGCGTCTCCGAGACTCGAGTCCAGAATCCCGCGGCCCTTCGACCGTTCTCTTCTGGATCATTGCCTCGGAAAGATATTGCATCGTCGCATTAGCATTCAAGGTTCAAGCAACCTCCACTACCTTAACCTGTAAAACCTACGACACTGTCCGGGAGCAGCTTTCATTGCCGAGTCTTCTGTTCTCGCCAGCCAGCAGATTGCCACAGACTGCCGTGCCCAAAATCTGCCACAGCTGGGCAACCTAAACATGTCGCGACCGAAACAGCACATCATCTTCCTGACGGGTCCTACGGGAACCGGCAAGACGACGATTGCGAAGTATCTGACAGAATCCCTCCACATGACCTTCATCGAGGGCGACGATGTCTGTGCCCATCCACTCCCCACGAGTCACGCACCACACTGAACGCCTCGTCATTGCGCATGCACTGACACTATTCATGACTTGAGCAGTTCCACCCCAAAGAAAACGTCGAAAAGATGCACCGCGGCGAGGCCCTCACCGACGACGACCGCTGGGGCTGGCTCGACATCCTCCGCGACGAGGCCCTCAAGGAGCTGGAGCGGGACCTGCACGGCGTCGTCGTCACCTGCTCCGCGCTGAAGCGGACGTATCGCGACGTGCTGCGCGGGGCCTCGCATCCCGAAAAGGACATCTTCGTCAACTTTGTCACGCTGCACGCCCCCGAGGACGTCTTGTTCGAGCGCGTCAAGAATCGTCACGGACACTTTGCCGGCGCGAACTTGGTGCATAGCCAGTTCCAGAGCCTGGACCCGCCGCAACAGGATGAGCCCGACGTTGTGGGCGTTGATGTGAGCATGTCGGTGGAGGAAGTGAAGAAGGACGCGTTAGGGAAAGTGACGGGGCTCATCAAACGGCAATAGCTTGCAATCCCATGTATGAGAGTGACTTGTACCGGAATATCGCAAATTCCAAGCAAAAGGCTGCTGCGTTACGCCACTCCGTCGATTAGGCGCAGCCGTATAACTGTCGCCCCAACGTCCCGCGAGAGACAGACATCTTTATAAACCACGTCAAGGTCTTGAAAGCGCGCTACTAAGAAAGGCGATGAAGACGAGCTTGACACGGACTGAAGTGAGAAACGTATAAAATGTTACCAACGCCTTTTTCATTGCGCCTACATGAGACACATCCAAGTCAATGGCCCCTTTGGCCCAACCTTGAGGTCCAACCTTGAGGTCCAACCTTGAAGTCCAGCCTTCATGTACCAAGCCACCCATCATGTCCCTCTAAACCCTCCGAGGCGGACGCGCCGGAAGAACGACGGAGCGTGATCGAGAGTTTTTGGGCCATGCAGGTGCCGTGACAAAGGAAAACCCGGAAGGGGGAAGAAATGTACCCAACTCCTTCTCCCCCAGTCCTTCTCCTCCAGTTTCACTGCGCAGAAGGATGACACTTGTCTCAGCACCGCGCAACAGGCGAAAGGCAAGTGCGTGCGCTCAGTAGATCAGCGGTATCTTCATTCTCCACTGAAGGTCCACCGAATTCACTAAAGGGGTCCTTACCTCTGGATTTGAAAAGCTCATCAGTGATGAAACATAGCTGTTGACGTTGGGATCCGGCTTCGGCTGGAACCTGACCGTGAATATACAGCCCAAGATGTCGTCTGAGATGAGGTACCGGCGTGAAGGTTGATGCTGAAGAGCCAAGTGGACTCGGGGTAGGAGGAGATGGATGTATTGCGAAGAAGATGTTGGGTACGAAGGCGAAGAAGACGATGTGAACGGCCAGCTGCTTGTAGACTTGAGGAGAATTGGAAAGCCGCAGTGCGGACATCAACAGAAGAAGAACAGGATGATAAGGAATGGGGATTCGAGATGGCTGTTGAAGATGGAGATGATGGAAGAGGTTGATGTGGTTCACATAGGCTACAGAGGAGGTGTGCTTTCTGATTGTCGATTCTTGACTTTGGACCTTGACTTCAATAATGGGTTAAACCAGGCATTTGCAACTGAAAATAGGTAGGAAGGCATCTCGCATCTGCGGAAGGTATGTAGTAACGGCCCGAGATGCTCATTCTGGAATGTGCCTCTCCTGCACACTCTATTCGTCAGGGAGCCCCATCGAGATGCGAATCCATAGTTACTACCAGACATTAGCACGTCACCGTAGGTTAGAAGTCACAGTTGTGTCTCTAAAATTGCCACTTGCGTTGACTTACTTACGTTAAGGGCTACCTAGGTGAGAGAAGGTAGCATGCCCCTTCAACAAGTGATCACAACAGGGAGGGGCCGCGAAGAAAGCAGTCGTCGAACGCCAGACCCGTCACCTGTTGCCCATCATTCTTCCCCTGGACAATTCTATCTCGCCTGAATGTGGCCGCTTTTGACTGGGACAAGAAGTCTAGTTGCTGGCCATCATGGTCGCGATCCGCTTCAAGAGCTAGCTGGGCTGCGACTTTCCAATGGATGTCCAGATGAAAATGCATATGCCTTTTTCGTTGTGTGGGAGCTCAACTTGAACTAGTTGGAATCCAGGTAAGATCTAGTAGCCTTTTCAACTGCTCTGCTTTTCCTACAGGGCCTTCCTCCTGTTTTGGGGCTTTCCGCTGGCCTCTTGCCCAACGCTTCCAGGTGGAAGTTGGAAGTCTCTCGTCTGCCTTGCTCTTTTTTACGTTCCCAGAATATTGGGAAGGGTGATTGGCTTCTTGACTTGGTAACTCTTCCCTGTAAAAAAGGAATCGGCCTTCTGTTTATCATCCCCTCGTCTAACTAATCGTTTCTACCTCGGCATTTACATTCACACAGTCGTTTCGGTGACATGGCATAGTCACGCGGCACATAGGAGCTCTCGCTTCTGTCTCTGGAATGCTTGACAAAATATAGTTTGTGATATGAATGACAATCATGACAGCTGTTCTTCGCAGGAGAAGGATTCACTGGTCACCCTGCTGAACTCCATCTTGCGTGTAGCAAGCGATTCATCTTGGGATGCCCAGCGGCAACAATGGTATCACGAACCTCTGCTTACCATACAAACCGAAACTGTCACCTGATCTGGCTAGATGGGACACGAAATAATGGATACATCTCATCTAGAATCATGGAATTTATCGTGAAGTAAGTATGTGGCGCCTAAGGCCATAAGAACAAGGGTTGCATCAGTATAGATGCTGCCCATACGCTTGTTCCCGATAGCTTTGGAACTAGTGGTGTCTTGGACGATGTAAAGGGCGCCTCCCCATAAATGTCATACTCCCTGCGCTGCCGGTACTCAAAACGTATCTGGAATGATCTATGGCAAGGGCTGAATCTGAACGACAGAGTGTTCCGCCAACATACCACACCAACACATCACCCATCCGAACGACGAAAACTCGGCTGCCTGCGACGAAACAACGCTCAAAATGCCTCCGTCATGACTAAGTTGGCTTCTTGGTTGGCCACTAACAAAAATTAATCGGGATCTTCAGGGTCCTGGATCGTATAGCCTCGAGGTGAAGGAGGGTCGCACTGCATCGGTCATCCACTCCCGTCGTGACATTGGGCTTCCTGGACGCTTGTCTCGGCAGCTTCTTGGTGAATTTATGCCCGTTCGTCAGCTACCGACGAATCACTCATGTAATACTAAGCGATTGGTCGCAGAAATCAGTAGAATTCATGTGCCCAAACCTTAGTTGCAACGGGTGGTGGATGGGGTTCATCTAATACGAGAAACATCCCTCCCCCATCGATAGTCTAATCTACGTCGCAAAAGCAAATCGTCAACCACGAGGATTCCCTATACGTTGGGATCTTGCGAGGTGGTCGTAAATTCCCGAACAAGCAACATCCAGCGTAATGGCGCAAGAATTCGACTTTGTCATTGTTGGGGGTAGGTTCGTCGTCCGATCGCATTGTCAGTGAGGGGTCGAAACTCGTCAGCCCCTGCCTCATCATCACCAAGCAAAGTGAAGGCAGTTCGCTGACATTCTTCTCTTCGCAGGCGGCACAGCGGGCTGCCTGCTCGCATCCCGTCTGGCAAACGCCCCGTCGGAACCCAGCATCGCGCTCCTCGAAGGCGGCAGCGACATCAACAAGCCCGAGTACCGACGCACAGCCGACCGCTTCACGACCATCGGTCAGCCGGGTCTCTCGTACGACTACGTCTCGACGCCGCAAGAGCACGCATGCAACCGCCAAATTCTCCAGATCCGTGGAAGGGGGCTTGGTGGGTCGAGTGCCATTAATTTCCAGGTCTGGTCGCTTGGCGCTAGGGAGGAATTTGACGCGTGGGCCGAGATTGCTGGGGATGAGACCTGGGGGTTCGACAGCGTTATTGCGCGTATCAAGGAGGTTGGTACAGCAGATGGTGGTGGCGAGAAGCGAGATGCTAAACAGTGATAGCTGGAAAACTTGCACTTGGACGAGTTAACTCCTGAATGGACCGAGTATGTTCAGCCTGATTCAAAATATCACGGCTTTTCCGGGTCTGTCAGCTCGAATACCGTCCCATATGATATGAAAGCTGACCGAGGCAGACCTATCGATGTTTCCATCGGGCCTGTCGAGCGGGAGACCAAGTCGTTCATCGACGCCGGCGTCGACCTCGGGGTGAGTTGTACCATAAGCGGACATGGATAGCAGCTGACGACAACAGCACAACCGCAATCTGGACCCGAACAATGGGAACCCCATTGGATTCTCGTTGAATCCCACCTCGAGCTTCAAGGGGCTTCGGACAACTAGCGCTTCCGCTTTCCTCGGAACGACAACACCAGCAAACTTGACTGTGTTTACGAATAGCCGTGTTGTGAAGATCATCTTCAGCGGCGACAGCGCTATTGGAGTCTTGACGTCTGACGGGTCTCAAAGTCAGTAGTATCACCAGGCTTACCATCAAAGCTGACATCTTCCAGTCAATGCCAAGAAAGAGGTCATCCTGTCTGCAGGCGCTCTCGACACTCCCCGACTCCTCCTCCTTTCCGGCGTTGGTCCAAAGTCTGATCTGGGAGCCCTTGGGATTAAAGTAGTCAAAGACCTCGACGGCGTCGGAAAGGGCCTCGCCGACCACCCCATGGTAGTGACTTGTTTCCAAATGAAACCCGGTTTCACCGCAAGGCGGTCTTTGGAAGATGCTGCCAAGTATCAGGAGGCCTTCAAACAATTTCTTGAGACAGCCAGTGGGCCTTTCTTGAGCCACTTCTCATCACTCCCTCATGCTTTTCTGAAAAGCCAAAGAGCGTACGATTCGCCAGAGTTCCAACTGCTTGCCCAAAAGGCCCGGTCCTTCCTCCTTCAAACTAGCGTTCCAAGTTTCGAGCTTGTGGTCAGTTCAATCGTGCAACACTATGTACATCTAACAATCGTTAACATCACACAGATCGGACCCGTGATACCACGAGACCACGTATTTGACGACGCTGAGAGCGGCTTCTTCACCCTCTTCGCTACCAACATGAACTCTCAGTCGCGAGGATTCGTCAAACTGGCATCTGCCAATGCAGACGATCCTCCATTGATTGATCCCAAATATCTCGGACACCCCTTTGACGTGGTAACCCTCAAAGAGGCCCTACGTGAGGCTCTGAAGCTCATGCAAACGCCAACCATGAAGGACCATTTCGTCAAGCCCATTTTGGCGCCCAAGTCGGACAGTGACCACGATCTTGTTGTAAGTGACCAATTGATTTGCTGATCCGCCCACTAACCAGTGCTAGGAATTCATCCAGGGGAATGTTGCGGGCCTCTGGCATCCTTCTTGCAGTGTCAGAATGGGAAAGAGTGAGACAGACGGCAGCTGCGTGGGTGGCGACCTGAAAGTCCACGGAATCAAGGGTCTCAGAGTTGCCGACGTAAGCGTCACTTCAATTTTGCCCAGGTATGTCACTTTACAGATCAACTGAATTGAGAGTCGTGCTAATGAGAAGCAGCGGACGTGAGGAACCCATTTCAAAGGTACTGCGCATGTTATGGCTCGCTGACCTATTCCCCAGATCCTCAGATTGTGGCGTACGTAATTGGGCAAGTGGCAGCGGACAAGATCATGGGCGAATATGGTCTTTAGTTGCAAACGTGTTTGGCGAAGGCAGCTTGAACGGATATCAGAGTCGGAATATGAGTTACTTGGAGAGTGTGCTTGCCTTATCAACTATCTATAATCACTCGTTTTACTGAAGTATGTATTTTCCCCCGTTACCAGATAGTCGGCATATACAGTAAACGAAATTCTACCAATGGGTGTGTTAGAAGGTCATCCCATTCATATCTCGAGAGTTGCCGGAGAAGGCTGAGGTTGAGCATAATATAGGTTGTACAGATGTTTGTGGGCCTCACTGAAGGCTTGACAACTCCCTCCATTCTATGTGCTCAAGGGAGGAAATTTAAAGACTTTTTTTCTATCCTGGATGTAGGTTATAAGATGCAAGTCTATGTATCTTACATCAAGAAAAGGTTGCTCAACAATGTACTTTATTCTTTTTCCAGAGAAGTAGACATGTTGGCCTACAGCATATCTGGTTAAAAGTTGAGGAAGGCATGCATTATTCTTCTGCTTTGCCTTCATTGACTTAAAAAAGAAAGAAAACATCGGTTTGCTTTGATTAAAGTATCCTCGCACTAGCTAATCCGAGAGTTCTTTAGGCACTACTAAATAAAAGCAGCCAGTGCAGCAGACCAGTTTTCCAGCAGAGTGAGCCATGGAGTCTGATAAATATGAAATCAGAACAGTCATTCTTCCTTAAATAAGGGCTCATACCCGGGCGTAGTTTACAGCACTTCATCCTCGTCCCGACCATCCGCCAAAGCATCCAAGCAGTTAGCGATGGACGATCTCGCCAGGCCGATCAAATCATCTCCTACCCCCTTCTACATCGTCTTCCTCCTCGTACTGGACGTCCTGCTCGCCGACTTTGACGTGCAGGAAGTCAGCCGCACATGTTTCCGCTGCTTTTGCCAACTGGCCAACGTCGAGCCTTGGATCGTGAAAATGCGACGAAAGGAAGGGCACGACGCGGTAGAATTCTACATTGGAGAAGGTCCAACCTCCAACGCCACGGCCTGTCGTCGCCGGGACTACCTCGAGCATATCAGCCAAGTCAACCGCCACTCTCGTACGTACATCTGCGCAAGGTACCCGCGGTTCACTTTCGTTTCCTCCGCCGGCTGGCAAAGTCCCGACTTCGTTTGGACCTGTCCCAAATTTGACATCTTCCACCCCGACTTCGTGGACCACACCAGCACTGCCGACGAGTACATTGGGCCGTACCGCCACGCGCCGCGGGCGATTCTCCGTCACGTGCGCAACATCTGCATGGACCCTGCCTTCTTCGCGGCGGAGGACGTTCTCCGGATGTTGGCCGCGATGCCCGACTTGGAGCTGGTGCTCTTGACCTGCGAGGCCAAGCACGACCGGCTCCGGAGGCGCGCTCGACCGATGCCGCTGGACCCCCCGCTGTACACCGGGCTCGTGCCGTTGGCCGATCTGAGCGGTCCGCTGTTCGGGGACGTCTGCAGCAGAGGCGTCCGCACGGTGCTGTGCTGGGGCGAGTTCAGGTACACGGATTTCGCGCAGCTCGTCGACACCGGTCAGGGGCCCTCGTTGGAGTACTTGGGGATGTGTGAGTGGTATGAGGGGCGGTGCCTCAACATCTTGTTGGAGGTGAGTAGCATCCAGACGCCTCGGCTGCCGGCATATAAGCCAAGTGTGTGGTCACTGGTAAATGTGTGAAGGACTGACTGAAGCGATGCCAAAACTACAGAAAATGATCAGAGTTCCAGGGCTGTATTCACTGCTGAAGTCCTGCTCGCTGGAACCGAGTGCATAGATAATCTTCGGGATTATATGGGGATACAATACCAACTCTGCCAGTCGCAACAGCTAATTTCCAAGACTTACAGTAGACGAGTCGTCTTGTGCATCATGTAGCCTGGACCATTGTGTTCTCAAACATTGCTTTGGACAACATTTATAAAAGGCCACAATGGAAATCTCAGTGAAGCATCGTCAGACAATGTTTTTGCTATGTTTCATCAGGTCGTGCTCGAGTCAACGGTCAAAAGGACCTCCCAGCTTGGATTCTTCAAAAATCTCCGTCACATCATCGCAACAAGTTTGTTCCAAGAATTGAAAGTGCACAAAAGGCGGGTTTCTCGAACCTCGCGTCGCCAGGCCCAGCCAGCTGCTATGAAGGCAGGGTTCTTGCCATGCCTTGTATGATCCCGTCATGTACAAAGTCCATCCAGTGGCGTTTCCCGTGAGGCCGGAGCCGTTTAGTAGGGCTTCTCGCCAATGCTGCGATGCCGTCAGCTTCTGCTCTTTTTTGCTTTTTGCAAAGTTCATGACACATCATGGGGGAACAGGAACTCACTAGTTGCCAGGGGGAGAGTAGCGGGCGACGACGTAGGTGGCACCCATGGAGTCGGTGGCGATGGCCATGCCGACCTTGGTGGTGGACTTCCAGACGGCCTGGGTGTAGTGGCCGAAACCCATGTAGTTGCTCTCGGAGATGGTCTCGCCCTTGTAGAGGGACTTCTCGTCCAACCAGGCGGTGGCGGCGTTGGCGTTGGGGGCGTCGCCGCCGGACTGCATGTACAGGTTCTCGCCCTCGCCGGAGGTCTGGGAGTGGGTGAGGGAGCCGACGGAGAGGAGGTGGGTGGCCCACTCCTGGGCGTTGGAGGCGAGGGAGTCGTCCCAGACGAGGTCGGGGACGCCGACCTCGGCGCGGGCGGCGTTGTGGGCGTCGAGGGCCTTTTGCTGGTCGGCGTCGAGACCGGAGGAGCCGGAGCCGGAGGAAGAGGGGGCCGAGGTGGCGGCGGGAGCGGCGGAGGTGGTCTTGACGGCCTCGGCGACGGGCTCGGGAGTGGGGACAACGGCGGGGGTGGTGGCGGCGGCGGCCGGAACGGTGATGGTGGAGGTCACGGCGTAGTCACCTCCGTAGCCACCTCCGTATCCGCCCCAGCCCCAGTAGGATCCGGAAGGACGGCCCTGGCCGCGCCAGGCAGCGGCGTTGGTGGCCATGGCGGCGACGACGACAGCGGAGAAACGCATCTTGATTTGTGTTTTTTTGGAAGGAGCTTTTTGGAAAAATCACCGGGATTCAGTTGATGTGTGGAAGTTTATGGTTTAATGAATGAACGGAGGATGGATCCTGCCAAAGTGCGTCGAAGATGAGCCCGAAAGGGATGGTGTAAAAGGAATGACAGACGCAAAGATGTACCTTGAGGTGAGGGGAGAAAAAAAAAGAAGCAGCCGAAAGTGTGGGAAGTGAAGTCATGATATATAGTCGACGCAGATCGTAGGCGTCTAACCCCAGTTTCTGTGTGGTCGGGATATTTTGCCGCTGAGCGTTAAACTTGAGACGAGCGGTGATCTCCCGTATGCGAGGCCCTCCACCACGACAAGATTAAAGCGGGAGACGTGACGTCTCACCATGCCGGCGTTTCCTCTGGACTTTGCACTTTGCTTGAGAGGGGAGGGCGAAAACGCCTTACGAAGCCTGATCCCGAGCCCCCCGACTCGACTCTTCCATGTCCCTGTTCCCTGGACGCTAATCAGCGAGCGACTTGGACTGGGCCCGAGTGGGCGTTCTAGCGGCCTCCACCACAACAAACAGGGCTGTTCTAGGGGCTGTCTATCTCTTGTTTTGTCCCTCTTCTTCTTTTCCTTGTACCTCGGGATGAGGGTAGAAGGATGATGTAAGATGAATGCAGGATGGACGCAGGATGGATGCAGGATGGACGTAGGAGGTGGGATCAGGCGGTCGTCGAGACGGCTTAGCAACCCCATGGGAGGTCGGATCTTGAGACGGCTTTGCTTTGTCTCTGCCTGGTTGATTGCCCCGGGTGAATGGTTCAAGTTGCCTTGGACTAAACTATACTCTGCGTCTCATCGTCTCCTCCTTACTTTATCTACCTATCCCCAAGAGGTCCAGAGAGTACAGTAGCCCTGCCGCCATGCAGGATTAGTGTCCCGTGGTGTGCTCATATCGAGTAGAGTTATTGGATTTCTGTATCACCTACGACACAGAGCATGTCACTTGCTGACCTCAACCGGCTCGGTTACGGGGAGAGTGGACTCGAGCATGCGTGGTTTTTGAGTGTTCCTGCGTGGGTGTTGCGTAGCTTCGCTGCCGGTAAATGGAAGGGATCCTACGTGGGGCCGTGCATGGCGGCCCAGACCCCGTCGTCTGGTCGAGAACGGTCTTGCTTGTGAGGGTTCGATCCTTGTCGTCGTGAGAAGTGATGATCATGTTGATTACCGCTGGGCCCCAACTGCCAGGTTTCCCGCTCCGGGACGAAAACAACATTCCGCCCGGGACGAAGGAGTCGAGAAACTTACTGCAAGTAGTTGAAGAGGTGTTGCTCGCCTGGTGTGTGACCCGCTATTCATTTCCTCTCTGGCACCTTTTTCTCTCTCGCTAACTGATCATGTTACAACCTGCTCCGATGGCGTGTCGTGGGTGCCATCTGTCAAGGTTTCGTTTGCTACGTAGCCTATATTGTTCTCTACGTACTTCCATCACCCCGTCACCTCGGGATAATCTGTCATCCCGCCTCTTCTCCTCCAGTGTGGGAGTTTGCGCGCGTGAGGCGTGCGGGGCTGGGATTAAAGCCCCCTTTCCTCGGTCATTTTTGCTTACTGAATATGTTCCTGTACCCCTGAATCACAGTTCCAGACCATTGGCTTGCTCTGGCTCCCTGTCCATGGCGGCGGACTGGACCATACAAGTTGGATCATGACTGATAGCCCGGTTACTAGCTTCGTTTCGCCGTGAGCAGTGTCTCGCAACCAAACAATAAGTCTACACTAGATCCGTACCACCGATGGGCAAAGTCAGTCTGTCATTCCTCGACTCGTGCAAGTGCCATCCTCCAGCCATCCGTCAGTGATCGGCCGCCACGAGTTGTGGACCTCAGCACGGTCCGTGGACCATCTCAGCTCCACACACTTTGTCCACTGCGTTGGGATGAGATGCCACCTACTTGTACCACGGTAGTGACAACTCGAGTGAATACCAAACGGTCTAGTCCTTTCTATAGTTCATCTGAACTCTCGCGGTCCTCACGCGTGGATGACGACGCTAAGAATACCTTTTGCCATTGGCCCCAATGTCCTGACGCTACGCGAGATGGGGCCTCCGCGTCTAATTCATGACCTCCGACAAGCCAGACCTTGAACGACGAGACCGATATGGCATTGTCTTAAGATGTCGCGAGGTGGACCTTTGAAATTGCCAACTCGGGGGTGAAGAGATTACGGATGAATCCAACGTCCGACGTCGGTTACTTGTGTGATTTTTTTTTCCGCGTTGTGATGAACAATTGCAGCTTTTGGGTTGATTAGTTTGATGTGATACATCTCCCATGAGAGCCGGAAGATGAGGGAGCGGAGCAGTCGCGGAAAGCTGCCTTTGCAAGTGCCCGTGAACCCCTTTTCTCCAGTACACTCGGAGCGATCGAGAAACACGACCCGGCTGCTGTTTTCGGGAAGCCAGTTGAATCCCTCGACACGTTCTAAATCTTCAAGGCCAAGGTTCTAGAGACTATGGCGCCTGCATTCATCTCCAACTCATGGAGAACGAGTCAGCATCTTCCCCACGCTGGTTCGCGTGTCGCTCATCACAATCTGCTAGTCGGCCGCCTTCTGAGCAATACGATCAAGTGCTCCGGTATTCTGCATGCTCGTCCATTGAGAAGATTCCTGTTTGATGAGATCCGGGTGATTATAATGAGCGCCACACACCATCCGCCGCCACCTTACGCGATGATTGGTAAAATTCTGCACCACATTCGGACCTTTCAAATCCTGCAAGAAAAAAATGGAGGACCATTTTCCTACCGAGTTCGGCCTGAAAACTCTGCCTGATTGCGCGTTCTCTGATCTTGGCATGGACCCTACGGATATTTGATTTGGGTCTGGGACATGGCTTGTGATCACCAAGCGTCATCCAACCGGATCATTCCTCAAACAATCGGGAATTCGCACGAGTCTCCCAGACGGCTGTAGTGGCAATCCATCAGAACCCATTTCCCGTGCCTAAGCGTCCTGAGATCGACTGCAGTCCATGCTAGTGTTTCAGCCTGCACGTCAAATCTGAATTTGTTGTCTATGTGATAAAAAAAGCATCGCGATCATACGTGCTGCGAAGCGCCAACAAATGGAGGCACGTACAGTCTGTTCTCGACGGCTGTACCCGTCCGTCAGTGCACCGGACCTCCGCAAACCTTCATCTCTTATTCGCTATCCCGCTGTGTCTACATTGTTGTGTTTCATCTCTGTTGGTATTCTTCATACCTACTCAATGCGCCCATGTCGCTCGTTGCTATCGTGACGGGGAGCAGGAGAACTCGGGCATGTTCTCATGGTTATGAGAGCCACCGAGCTTGGGTCTCTCTTCGGACCGGCTTCCAACGACTCTGTTGACAAAGTCGACCATCCTATGCCGTACGCCACGACTTCAAAACATGACCATCAACATACTCTAAATTTTGACATGTCGTTTGTACCTTGTGCCTCGGCGGCTGAATGTTCGTCTGCTCGCGAATGTGATGGCGGCAGTGACTATTCCCGAGGCTACCTGCTTCCATGCCGACACTACCTTCATTCTTTCCTTGAGCACTCATCTTAAGCCGCATTCATCAATGCTCATCAACATATACAGCAAGCACTGAAGGCAGTGGCCCATTCATGGTATACCCCCTTGGGCTGTGTTTTTGTGACCCCATCACTCTCCAAAGCTCATGAGATAGGTTTCCATGCGGCTTTTCCCCAACCACTTGGCTTCATCGCCCAAGCCAGCCGTGGCAGCAGATAGGATCAATTGGGTGTCGGCAGA
Organism: Colletotrichum spinosum; assembly: GCA_004366825.1. NCBI lineage: Eukaryota > Fungi > Ascomycota > Sordariomycetes > Glomerellales > Glomerellaceae > Colletotrichum > Colletotrichum spinosum. The sequence continues at coordinate 153,236 of QAPG01000028.1, read as the reverse complement.
AACCAGGATGCCAGAAAAACTATGCGACTGCAAAAGGCCGTTCACAACTGGTGGGCTAAGCACTCCGGTGTTTTCAATGAATATTTCTAGCACCGACGTACATGAACTATTTCCCTAACCTAGACCTGAATATTTTTCTTCCCCGTTCTTTGGAGCTGGAAATAGTCCTCAAATTGCCTGAAAACCCCTTTACACTGAGATTTGTTGATCGTAATGAGAGACTCCTGGTCCCCGGCAAAGACCTTTAGGTGCTCTGACGGTGAGCTTGCTTCCTCAGCTGGACCGTTCTGTGGTATCACTCCAGCACCCAACCCACTCACAAGCCTCCAATCATCCCACGATTCTCTCTCGCTAGTAGAGTGAGTCATTACAATGCTGGAATCCTGGTGTATCTCAATTGGTATCCTTCAGCTCGGCGCCAGCGTTAACAGGTCAGATCCGGCGTCTTCTCGCGAACATACGTGGCTAGGTCGCACTTACAGGCAAGCTGGATGAATGAAGAAATGTCCTGATAGCCCATGAGGGTCTTTACAGCTTCAGGAAAGTCTTTCGCCAAATCTTCAACCCCTAAAAATATTCGTAATCAATCTTGAAACCTCGAAAACATCTTTCTGTGGCTGTCGAGAGAGTGTCGTCCGGTTGCGAATCTGCCAGAGCCGGTGATAGTTTCCAATCCTGGCTGACCTTCAAACTACGTTTCACGCTCTGAATGGATTCCTCCACACCCCGCGCGATCTGTCGCAATTGGATCTTGTCTCTCAATTGTTGTCTGTGTCCGCTAGAATGAGTTTCAAGCCGGTAGTCTTCACTGGTATACCGTGTAGGCCATTCAAGAGCCCAGGCGTTCTTGCGACCGCCTCGATGGAGTATTCGACATATTGGGCCACGTTGCCAGCCAGCGCGGCTGCCGTGACGGCTTCCATTGCGCCTAAGAAACTGTTTTCGTGAGGGTGACAGCTCCTTCCAAGGCAGAAAGTACAACGCAGCATGACACAGCATCGGTCTTCACATTGTTGTGCATCATCTCATGCCTGGTTCATGATGAAGCCCGGTCGAGCCTTGCGGCCTGACACAATCGCAGATGGTGGACACCATCTTCTCATAATATTTTACAAGCAAAAGCGTCGCAACTCATCTGGCAGTTGAAAATCGCAGAGGTTTACCGCTCACATGATGCGGTCCGCCGTACCTTACACGTCACGATACATGATACAGACGGACACTTGTAGGAGTCAACCACGGGTCACGCCTTCGAGATGACTGCTGACGGCAAGGATTTCAACGAATATAACTTTGCTGCTGAGGAAAACTACATCAGGATCTCCCCAGTACCACACTGGCGAGGTGGCGATGGTGCCGGTGCGTTTCATCATACCATCCCCTTTACGTGCAGATGCTTGCTGAGCAAACGATTTTCTCGACCTGTCTTTGCTGTTCGGACACGCAAGTGATAGTAGACATCACAAAGATGCGTTTGCAGTATGTTCCCACACTGTCAGTGTCCTTCGCAGGCTCCGCCCCTTCTCTAGGATGCTCATAATTTCCGCGGCAGGACTGCCCCGTCTCTCTTCCGAATACCAATAAGCCCAGGGCTCGTCGTCGTTGCGGGTCCCATTGGCATTGTGAGCTCGCCTGCCATTGCGGTGTAATGCATCAATCTCGACACCTCTGCTCCCCAGCTCCACGATCAGCTCACGCGGCCTGCCAGGAGACATGTCGGATGGGTAATACCCGATATCGAAGATTGGAATCCGGCGTACGGACGGTGAACTCCCCGTATCTGCTCGCCACAGACGAGCTGCGAAAATCACACTCTTCAGATTCGTGACCTCAAGAAGCTTTTCCAGGCGGGTTTCCAAGGGTTCCCGGGAGCCAATCAGCAACGGCGGGCTCATCAAGACTTTTTCGATATACGCCGGAATGACAATGCTTCCGCTGTACTCAACGTCGAAGAGGTCGATGGCAGGAATAACCCGGACATGAGCCGTATGCCCAGGTACTGTCGACAGCCTGACGAGAGGTAGCTTCCTGTCTACAAAGGCCCGAATATAACAATTTATGGGTAGGAGGTTTCGCATTTGGTGTTGGCGACGGGTCAACTGCCGAGTTGTGTTCAGCCCGTCTCTCAACCGAGGCGAAATTCGGTTATTGGCATACAGCGACCAAACCGCTGGCTCTTCGTTGGCTGCAATATCGACCATGAGTTGCTCAACAATTAACATAATCATTTCCAGGGGGAGAGCGGGAAGACGGGTGACGGAATCGACTTCTCTCTCTGATCTGGAGTCCCCCCCAAGATGGGTGCGCAGAGGAACGTCTTCCATGATGTGGTGTTGTGATAATGCCGGCGTGGTTATTCGGAAATCTCGATAGGAAAGTTGCGCCCGCCTTGAATGTGCGTTCATATTTCAAATAACCGCAATGGGTGCTACCTTGAGAGAATGACAACTTTCCAGGTTGCGTTTAGGTTCGTGGCTTCCAGTCAGGGAGAGGGATTGGGTGGAACTTTTCATTCTGGCATTCATGCCATCCAATAACAACAACAGGTTTGATATGAAAGAGCTGCCTCTTCATGTGGAGTGAAGAATCTTTTCCTTGTACAACCAACCAGAGCGGATATAGATATCTTCTCTACGAACCTTGAGCGTGGTCAATAGGTTGACGGGGCCGGACAACGACCGGAAGACCATCTTTGGGCTTCGCAGTCGTCATCATGGTCTGGTAAGCCCGCTCTCCGTACCCAGGTATCCCATTTGCGCAGTACATGTCACCTGGGTAGGCGGGCTCAAAGTCGACCTCCCACAGGAGCATAACGAGAAGAATCTTCAGCTCCAACATGGCCAGCTCCTGTCCCAGGCATGCCCTCGGACCCTGCTCAAACGGCCTGTATGCGTGCTTCGGTATCTTGGGAAATCCTGGGCGAGCTTCGGGCAGAAATCGCTCAGGGTGAAATTCTTGTGGCATCGGATAGTAGGTCGGATCGCGATGTAGCGCCGGCCCGGCGAGGTAAATCATGCACCCTTCAGTCGGGAAACTGGTGGACTGATTTTGTATATAAAAACTGCCCCCAGGCGCTGTCAGTGACTGCGTTTGGGGCAATCAATGCTGGTTTTGCGCGGGAAAGGTGGTCATACTCCCGAATACCACTGCGTGTGGACCCTGCAGGAGTATACAAGCGCATCGTCTCCTTGATGACAGCGGTGGTATACCGCAGCTCACTCAGGATATATGGACGATGGTTCATTTCGAGGCATGCGGCAGATAAGTCATCGCCCAGAATGCGACTGTGCTCTCCCCGCAGACGCTGGAGAGCCTCTCTGTTGCGTGAGAGTTCGTACAACGCGCACTGGTTAACTTGATTAGCTGAAGAAATGCAAGTAGAACTACGGTTCTTACCTACTGTCAGCACAGAAGAGCTTGTGTCGATGCCAGCGAATATGATGTTTTTGATACTGCTGACGTTAGCATTACCCAAGATTGGCTCAATTTGATGGCATCCACTTCTCGATGAACCGGCTCTCCTCGTCGCTGGACAGACTGCTCGGTTTCAGAAAACTTCCTCTCCGAATAGTCTCGATAACGGAATGCGCATGATGTTCACTCTTGACGTGTTCACCCGCCGACTTGTCATGTGACAACAAAAGCCGTGAGGCATGGCGTCTGACTTGCTCAGAAGAATCTCTAGCCATCTGGTTTACTAATCGCCCGTGACCGACGTTGTAGGTCGAGAGAAAAGATGCAAACTTGCTCGATGATATCAGCCAGCTTAGACGAGATAGAAGTGTTTTCAGATTGTCGGAGGTTGTCTGGGTATGCATGGAGGCTCCGAAAACGACGTGACCGATGATATCCGTCAGAGCGCTGGAGAGAACCGTTTCCAGACTGTCAAGTCGCGACTCCGAACTCGCAGCGCGTTGCAGGATGTCGACAAGTAGCTTTCCTTCTTGGACTATTGCGGGAACAAAACACTGCAGACGCGAGTGGGAGAAGAAGGGATTGAAAAGAGCCCTATTGTCGCGCCACTTTGCGCCGTTGGATATGACAATCGAGTCTCTGCCTACCACGGGTGCGTATTTAGAATAAGCAACTGTGTGCTTGCCAAGTTTCACTGAGGCTTGATGTACTGCTTCGGGAGAGAGTACCACCATGAATGGGTCAAGCTGGATGGGATATAAGCTGTTGCTTTTAGTTCCTGCGCAGACCCCATGAAAGAAATTGACTGACAGAATACCGCCCATCAACAGTAGAGATTAATAGAAATAAAGCCTGGGCGTTTGGACATCGAAAGGCTTGAACTTACTCCAAGTAGTATACTCCATGGGACCGCATGTTGTAATTGTCCGAGATTATGGACACGACAACCTGGATGTGGACGTCTGAAGGCAGTCTAGATTTCACATCCTTGAGCAGCGCGAGATGACCCCACAGCAGGCTGTGAGGTAGACCAGGAGACTAATCCCCATCAGCCAGGAAACTCGAGCAGCTCGTTTGACGAGCTGTGGTGAAACAGAGCACTTACAAGTCGCCTATAGAGGAATCTCCGGTGACAAAACCAGGAAGCCCACCAAACAAGCCAGACACCCAGGCAGAGCCAGTGAAATCGACTGGGTAGAAACACGCTTGCAACGAGACTCAGCGGGGCGAGGACGAGGAAGGATGCACGCGCGCGGAAAAGGAAGCACGCCACGCCGCTATTGACGATTCCCGGGTACGAGATGATGCCGGGCATCATGGGATGATTCTCTGGTATTGGCTGGCTTTGGACTGAGGGCAGATGTCTGCAGCCAGTACAAAGCGGCGGCTCCAACATTGATAACCTCTTCACTCGGCGAGGCATCGTTGATCTATCATCTCACGCTCCATGACCTGACGTTAGTTCATTGCTAGCGTCCATGCTGGGGTGCAATAGAGTTCGGCTGCTCCCTCACGCCAAGCACTGCAGTTGCCAGAAACATCGTGGGAAGCATGTGGACGCGTATGCCCCGGGAATGGCAGTTTTCCCCATCCCACTCTTCGGGAGCATCTGCCGAATGGCCCCTACTTTGGCTCCCATGACTTTGATTCGCTCACATTCGTTCGTCACCACTGAGACGCCGAAAATATGACAAGGATATATAGAGGCCAAGCTGAGTAGGCAAAGTCACTTAGATAAAGTAGACAACCTTTTTCGAATGCAGACAAGCTGCCCAACCAAATACCAAGTTCTCTGATTTAACTTGTCTAGTCGTGATCGCTGCGCTGTATCTGGGTAGGATGACGATGCTTTCTATCATAGTTCTGAACCGGTGCCTGAAGGCAAGGCTTAACTGCGACAAACCCTTGCCCAAGCTTCCTACCTGCCGATTAATACGAGAACTGCGAAGGTTTCCGACTGTCTCGTTGACTTGGCCTGCGTCACCTCTGATATGATGTTCCTCGGCGGTCGGAAAAGCCAACCATGCTGGACAGATCTGTATCGACCTAACCCCCAGTCATCGTACTTGATGCTCGTGTTGTCGTCGCGGGCGCCAGGAAAGACGAGTCAGATAGTTGGGTTTTTTAACTAAAAAAGACTGGGTAGACTGCCCTAGTCTCGTGGTAAATCCCTGCGTGAAGTGATTTGCTTGCAGGGTCGACATATCAGTACTATATATTTACTCATTCAGTACCAAACCGCCGGGGCTCGTTTCCGCCATTCCCTTCTGCGTCTAGAGCACCTTAGACTTTTGGACTATTCCGAAGCCTGGTATCTGACAGTGACTCGGGCCAGTCTTCCAATAGACTGAAACTTAAGTTGAAGCAAGGCGAGGAGTGCAGTTTGGGAGCTTCTAGCAGACTCTGAAGTGGTCATCCTCGTAGAAGTGCCCGATCAAAGAACACTGGTGTGCGCAGCTATGCTAATCGAGTTTTCTTTGCGTTTGCCGATGCAGTAGTATTATCAAGCTCAGGTAAATTAGCCGCCAGACACGGCGCTTCTGAACCTAATCTTCCACGTCAGAGGCGAGTCGGCCATGGGCGCTTTTTGGTGATGTTTATAAGAGTTGTCGGCCGAGAGCCATAAACACAGCCCCAGTTCCTGTTATCGATCCTGTCTCTGCACCCAAATCATGCTGTGAAAACAATGGCTACTCAAGTTGTGTTGACTTTTCTTCTCAAGATCAAACTCCAGTACTTGCTTGCGGGTATTGGGACAGTTACTTCCTTCATCGTGCTTGGATATCTCCTTCAGTCAGCCATTCAGTCTCATCTAAGCAAACGCCCAAAACTCAACCTGCCCATACTGAACCTCACCGGCAACAACTACAGTCAAGCCTCGAGAGAATGGCAGAAAAACTACGTCAAATATTTGGAGCAGGGATACCGAAAGGTATGATGCTGTGTACTTCACGAAGATGCAGATGAATGTCTGAACATAGGTCTTTGCAGTTCAGACATGGCGCGTACCAACTATGGGGTCCGGAAGGCTTCGTAACTGTCCTGTCACCCGACTGCCTTGGTGAACTCAAGAACTTGCCGGACGACCAGCTCAGTTTCTACCTTGGAGCTGCCAACGTAAGTTCCTGAAGAAGTAGAATGGGAGGAGACACTGCTGAGACCTAAATGTCTTCAAGGCGGTGCAAGGCAAGCATAGATTCCTTGACTTCAGAGGCCACGCGCCGATATATGCTCTCAAATCGATGATGACTCCCAAGCTAAGTATGTTAGATGAACTACTTGGAACGGCCTAGCGACATGATCGTGTTCGGGAATCCACTAACCTGGCAACAGATCAGCTTATGCCAGCCATACTGGAGGAGCTGGACTATGGCACACGCACCAGTCTTCCTGCGGACACGAACAGTCAGTCACCTGATCTCCTCTTCAATCCGTTTGTCTATTTACTAAGTTAAAATATCAGCTTGGCACGAGGTGGACATCAACAAGGTCTACCCTCGCATCGTGGGCTTCATCACCGGCAGGCTCTTCTTCGGCCCGCAGCTCTGTCGTCGTGAAGACTGGCTCAACAGCATCATCGCCTTCCCGGACAACGTTTTCCGCGCGGCGCGCAAGATTCGACGGACGCCTTCGGCCGTGAGACTGCTGCGGATTCCGTTGCTTCGCGAAGTGCAGCGGGTATTTTTTCTGTTGCTCAAGGCGCGAAGATTGATCACCCCCATACTGGAGGAGAGATCGATGCTCAGCCAGCGGCCTCCCAAGATCCCCAGACCGGAGACGCCGCAAGATTTTATCCAGTTCGTGTACGAGTCTTCTAGAAGGGAGGCGATCCCCCCATCTTTCCAACGCCAGGCGGAGCAGATGATGATCATCATGCTGGCGGGCATCCACACGACAAACATTGCCGGCATCCACATGCTGTATGACTTGGCGTCCATGCCGCACATCGTAGGACCTCTGCGCGAGGAAATCAGCCGGGTGTGGGATCGGTGCGGCGGAAAGCTAACGAAAGATTCTCTCCGTGACCTGGGTAGCCTCGACAGCTTCATGAAGGAGTCTCAGCGGATGAATCCCCCTTCGTATTGTAAGTCGCCGGGCTGCGACTGATGCCCGAGTTACGCGTCTGGGAAGCACAGACTGACAGAACGCCAGCCACCTTTGATCGCATAGTCACCGCGGAAAATGGCATCACCTTGTCTGACGGGCTACATCTGCCCAAAGGTACCGTTCTCACCGTTCCGTCTTCACAGGTCTCGCACGACCCGGACGTGTGGGAGGATCCGGAGACGTACGATGCGTTCCGTTTTGAAAAGTTGCGGTCAGTGTCTGGAAACAAATTCAACTACCAGTACGCGACTTCGACGGAGCAATCCCTGCATTTTGGAGTCGGTAAGTCTTCCTTCTGTTAGGATAGAAGAATCTGACAGTTTGCTGACGAACAAAGGTCGACATGCTTGCCCGGGTGTAAGTGCTCAGCCTCAGTTGTTATCGAATCACGTATTGATACTGACGTGGCAGCGCTGGGTGTCTACCGTCGAGAACAAGACAATTCTATGCTACATGATTCGGCACTTTGATTTCCGTTTGTCCAACCCAGGCGAGGGAAGACCGCCGAACCTGACCTTTGGGCCAAACGTATCTCCCAACGAGCTTGCGCGGATCCAGATCAAACGGATTCGGGAGCATAGCTTGGTGTGAGAGCCGGAGAAGGATACCAGCTCTATTACACGTGATGGCTCGACGGGTAGCGCGAATGATTGAGCATTGAGATACCAGCAGGAAGACAGAGATAGTCTCGGAGACAGAAGAGCTTGATAACCCAATCGTTTGTCTTGAGATCGTGTAGTCATTTACATTGTGGACTGATACCGAGGCAATGATACTAGTAAACAAAGTCAACAAGTATCTGCGATAGGCCGAAGAACATGCGCTGTCGTATGTCATCTATCTGTGCTATGTCGCCTCGGTCACCTCTATCGCCAGCGTTGTCTGTCGTCGCTTTGCCACCTATCGTCAAATTTCATCATCCGTATCGTCTCTGCTGTCTCTGCCGTCTCATTTGGAGCATTGCAGCCACAAGTAACGGACTCAATATATCAGCACATACACCTTCAACCTGATTACTCTCTTCCTCGGGAACATCCGAGTCGTCTTACGCACGCCCTCGCCGCCAAGCCATGCGTTCTCTTCTCGATCCGAAGGCTTCTAGGAGAAAATATTGTCCGTCTTGAGCAAGAGACTAAAGCTGCGCGCCCTCGAGAAACCGCAAACTCAACTACAACGCTCTGCCAAGTCCAGATCATGCCGCTAAACATGCAGCAACGCCGGTCTGGTGCCCGGATGAGGCCTGCCCCTAATTACATTATCGAACTCTGCTGAGGCTGTCCCTCTTGGCTTCTCCAACTTTTGGATCCTACTGTAACATCGTGAAGACCAAGATGCGCCATGTCCACTGTCATCCTGAGCGCCCAGAAGTGCCAAGCTGAGCTCACAACAATCATGGCCGGGCTTGACTCTCCCAATTGACCTATCAATCCTACCGCCCCTCAATGTGCCAAGACGAGGCCAAGCTCTTGGAGCGGGGAGAGCCTCAAAGTCCCATTTGCTCCTCGGACGATATTTTTCCACGTCTCGTTCAATCGCCTTTCCGGCCCTGTTCCTGTAGCTAACGGCTTCTTGATAGGCCTCACTCTCGTATGCTTCCGAGCCACCGCTGCCAACATGCTACTCGCCAGCTCTGGATGGAGCCCTGCATCTCGGATGCGCAAGCTGAGAGCTACCCCTAGCACTCTCGTCTGCAGCTCCCAAGCACCACCGCAATTTCATCTATGGCTTTTGTGGAGTCGATGATGTGATGCCCGAATCTCTGTCCCTGTTATAAAGGGGCCGCTCGCCAGCTGAGGTGGTCGTCGTAGCCTTCAGGCAGCTCGACAAAGAAAGACAGAGAGAGAAAAAAAGCCATCCTCTGCAGCCCATCCACACCACGATGAAGCCCGTCTCTGCCCTCCTCCTCGCCTCGGGCGCCGCCGCCGCCGCCGTCGTCGGCAGAAACGTCGACGAACCGCTCGCGGCCCGCACCATAGACTCTTGGATCCTCAACAACAACGAGCCCCAGCGCGACTACTGGTACGGCCGCGCCGCGCTCTACACGGGCGTCGAGGCCGTGTACGAGCTGACGGGGAACGAGACGCTGCTGGCCTGGTACCGCTCGCGCATCGACGGCCTCGTCGTCCTCGACAACGGCACCATCCCCGGCTTCCGCACCGACCACTACTCCCTCGACGACTACCGCATCGGCCGCAACCTGCTCTACTGGTACGAGCGCACCGGCGAGGAAAAGTACAAGACGGCGGCGACGACGATCCGCCGCATGCTCGACAACCACCCGCGGACCCCCACCGGCGGCTTCTGGCACCGCTCGCCCATTTACAAGAACCAAATGTGGCTCGACGGCATCTACATGGCCGACACCTTTTACGCGCACTACGTCTCCCTGTTTGACGCCTCCAACACCACCGCCTGGGACGACATCGTGCTCCAGTGGGACAAGATCGAGGAGGTCATCCGCGACCCGGAAACCGGCCTGCTGTTCCACGGTTTCGACGAGGGCAAGGAGGCCGTCTGGGCGGACCCCGAAACCGGCGCGTCGCCGCTCATTTGGAACCGCGCTGTCGGCTGGTACTTCATGTCCCTAATCGAGGTGCTCGACCTCTTCCCCAAGTCCCACGCGGGCTACGGCCGTCTCCTCGGGTACTACACCTCGCTCGCCGCCGCCCTCAAGGAGGCGCAGGACCCCACCTCCAACGGCTGGTGGCTGGTCATGAACGAACCGTACCCCGGCCGGGAGGGCAACTACTTTGAGAGCTCGTCCGCCGCCATGTTCACCTGGGGCTGGCTCGCGGGCCTGCGGCTGGGCTACATTGACGAGGCGACGTACCTCGAGCCCGCCACCAGGGCGTACACGCACCTCGTCACCGACTTCATCACCAAGAACTGCAACGGCACCGTCACCTGGACCGACACGGTTCAGGTTGGGTCCCTCAACAGCGACGCTTCCTTCGAGGTGGGACCCATTCGCACGTGATCCAAAACGCAAGGGACCACAATTGCTGACTATCGTGTAGTACTACACCGAGATTCCCGTCGTGGACAACGACACTCGTGGCGTCGGTCCGTTCCTTCTTGCCGCTTACGAGTGGGAGCTACGCAACAACATCTCTGCTTAGGTCCGTATTGTCTGACGTGCATCCACGAATAAGCAACTGAGAGCTATCTCGTCGGGACTATGGTGGCTCAGTCGAACATGGAAGTTGGTAGAATTCTTGTACAAATCTTACAATATTGAAAAAAGACACGTCAAGAGGAAAAGATGATGTCTTATCGTGACCACGAACTTGGCGTCACGTATTCACCATTGAGTGACAGATGGGCTGCTTCAACAATCATGGAATGTCTTCAGATGGTGCAAAACTCTGCAAATCTGGCATCGTCTCAACGACGCCATCAGTGTTTAGCTGTCTCGTTTATGCCTCTGGGACCCGCACGTACGGCTCATGGTTGGTGGATTGTTGGTCATGATGACCGCCGTCAACTCATTTGTCATTGTTGAGATTTAGCACACTACCGCAGAATATGATTCTATCGTAAAGCATCGAAAAACAACTATACCTCATCAAAGGTATCCTCCTGCGCATAGGCGTGAACTTTCCCATGGGGCAATTCGTAACCCATAAACAGAAACCGTGTCGCCCTAGATTGAGGTATCGCAGAAATGAAGCCAAAGAAACCCATCGTTAAAAAGATTGCCAACCCCACGTCTATAGTATTCCGCTTGGCCGCGTTGTTCCCACGCAGAGCTCGTAGCCTCGATCGAAAACGCCCCAATTAAGGCAGAAAATGGACCAAACTCGAGTCTCAAACGACCCAACTTGTTGCTTCGGAAACTGCTCCATCAGCCGATGATGGTCACCGATCCTCCCGCCTCAACTTGTCTCACTTTGACAATCGTCCCCAGCAATCAGAACCCAGCTTCAAAATCCTCCCTGACATCGAAATCCATCCCCACATGCTTCGTCCGGAGGTGCCTGACGAAGTTGTCCCGTCGATTGTACACGTGCCCCGTCTTGGCCTTCCGGCATCCGGGAACACGGCATCGATACCCCGCGCTGTCGCCGTCGAGCGTCCCATGCGTCTTCTTGTGGCGCTTGAGGTCCTTTTGCGTGGCAAAGGCCTTGCCGCAACCGTGTTCTTCACAGAGGTGTTCCTTGATGTGGTACCTCTCGTGTTTCCTGCGACATTGGTCAGTCCGCGGCTCGCCGCATGCATCGTCCGGAAACTCACGTCAAATCGCTCGGACGGCGAAAGACCTTGCCGCAGTTTGCCCAGCGGCACTCAAAACGCATTCCCGAAATGTCGATACCTCCAACGACAAGCCCGGCAGAGACGGGAGTGGCAGCGCCGCCACTTCCGCCGTCGCTGGCCTTGTCACTGGTCTCGACTTCATTTTCGATTCCGGGGTTTAGGGGGCTTCGAGTCGGGCTCAGCATGTCCGAAGAAGAGGAGGGGGTGTCTAGTGGACACGCCATGACACCAAGTTCCGTAGGTGATCTCCATGACGGCAAGCCGAAAGGGGGATCGTCAACGGAGTCTAATTGGAGTGGCGTGGTCGTGATGTCCGTGTAGTGGTCGCAGTAGCAGATCTCGTTTCCGAGTAAGACGCAGTAACAGGAATCCACGAGATTGGGTTGTATACTAGTGTCTAGGTAAAACGCCACCTTGGAAGAGAGGGGGTTTGGTTGATTGTGTGAAGACAGCTGATCCAACGATCAGGAGAGGCTCTGTTCCAAGAGCCTGGCGAGGCTGGAGAGAAATGAGGTCGAGGTGGGAGGCAGAAGCAATGAGGCAACAGCGAGCCCTGAGAGGGTGCTTTGACCGAGTCAAAGAATAGGCGGGGAAATTCCCCGCATGCGGTTCTCAGAATAGGTGATGATAACGGGGACTACCAAAGAGGTAATTGGTTGATTGTTGAAAAGCAGCTGGTGGTGGGAGTAGCGATGCTATCGGGCCATTCCGTACGGAGAAGGTGTGAAGAAGCTTAGGTAATCTTCTGGAGCAGTGCTCGGGATTTGCGGGTTTGCTCTGGCAGGGATCGAGGCAATCGAATCGGTCGTAACTCGAGATGAAGAGTCGCGAATGAGGCTGTAGTCGGCGCGGAGCTGCGGATGCCGGGAGTCCGGGGAACGACAGGGAGCTGATCGGGCGTGGAGTCGTCGAAACGCTTTGGGACGGAAGATTGTCCTCGCGGATAAGGAGCCGGGCTGTGGCGATGCTTAAGTACGACGAAAGCAGATTCGACGTGCTCGATCTTGCGGGGCGGTGCGTCGGGGGGCCTCAAAAATCCAGCAAACTAGCAGCAACTATTCGTTAGCAACTGGCTTGATAACGCAAGGTGGATGGCTTTTGGAGGGCACGACGACCAATGGGGTCCACGCTGACGGAGCGGAACCAGGACCTCGTTTGGGGCTATTCGGGCAACCTGCATGACGGCCCAGCCCTCTGTCGTTGGGCTCCGCTCGCTTGCGGTTGATGTGTCTCGTTATTCGCTCAACCGTCCGCCATCATGTCATCGCGGTGCCACGGGACCAGACTGAGCCTCAGAGGTCTGGACCGTGCAGACGGAGCATGCAAGAAAGCATGTCCAAACGTGATGGTAGGGAGAAGGAAAGTAGGTGCTCTGGGTAATAGTGGCTGGTTGTGACGGTAGAAATTCCGGCTGTCCCGCCCGCTCCGTGTTGTTGACCCAAAGCGGGATCTGGCAGCGCTGGCAGCGGAATCCTATCCCGTCCGGCGGTGTGTGGCGGAAAGGTAAAGAACAAGTCTGAGATGTGCAATAGTAGACAAAAGGCCGCTTGTTCTGGCGGAAACCAAGCTCATCTGATCTATGAGAGCCTCATCTCCGCCCGTAGCCCCCGAGCGCATACTCGGCCTCTTCGTCTTTTTTTCCTCTTTTTCTTCTTCAGGTTTTTTTTGTGTGGCTCGGCGCGCTTGGACGGAATGAGACATATCCGACATTGTGAGGCTCATTCGTCATCTTGAATGAGGCCGAAAGCTGCCAACTATGGCGGCCAGTGTAGAAAAGACCGGAGGAACGCGGCATGCGGACATCACCCGTAGCGCTGACAAGCAACAGTCAATTGCAGGACCAACAGCTAGGTCTGCTGGAGCTAACGGCGCCGCGGCGGAATGGGCATCAAGACTCCAACGTCTTGAGCAGTATTCTTGGTGCGCGCTAGTTTGACTGCACCGAGAAGACGATATGTTGGCGGCAGCAGCGGCGCGCTGTCAGCTGGTGTATCAAACCACCAAAATACCGCACGGCATTGAACCGAGAGACGGTTGAATCCTATAGTCTTGAGGCTCGACTGCAGCGAGGACGACAAAGCAGGTCGGACCAGTCGAACAATCAGGTGGTGATGGGGTTGTGGTGCGAGGTCTTGGTGACGACGGGAGCAGTTTTGCATTTTGACGACGAAGACAAGGACTCTCCAAGAGCAGTGTGTCCGTATAATTCTAGCAACATGTCGAGACGCCGAATTTGGCCCGGGCTGAGGTCTTGGTCTCTTCTGAAGGGTAACGCAAGTCCAGCGCATAGGTTGCATCGACTCCAACTGCAGCATCACGTCGCGTGGATATCAAAAGTTCGTCAAAGGCCGCGATGCAACTCTTCAGCAGTGGTGGGCAGGTGCGAGGAGGGATCACCAACGTCTCGTGGTCCAGAAGCAAGGTCGCGATGCATGTTCGAAGCAACGCCAGAGCAAGTACCGGACGACTGGTGACCTTGGCATCCTGACTCGGCTCGCAGTCATGGAATGTGAAAAGAGACAAGGCGATAGTTGTGGTTAGGTCCTGAAGCGCGTGGCAGCCATGTCTTGACTCAGTGCCGATCCGTGTCTTGGGCGGGACTTCGCGCGCCGTTACATTTTTGCCTTCAGGTGATTCACAAAACGGCCGAAGTCTGGGTCGCTGGCCGCGCGATGGCATGCTGAAGAGGCTGACAACAGCTGGTCCAAAACTCACGATGCGAGGAAAGAAGTTACCTGTACGGATACGTGAGGCAAGAATCAACTTCACGCCTCACAGAAGGCCCCAGCCCCCAACACGGCCAGTCCGGACCGGCTTGGCTTCCGCGAGAAGATCTGGAAGGAGTGGAGGAGGCCAGTTGGCGTCATCGGGGCAGGTGTAGCCAGGGCCCAGCGGACAGCGACAGGCGGGGAAAAATCTCCAAATAAAGGGTGAAGGGGAAGGAGGGGCTTTCCACAGGTGTTTCCGTCTTTGTTTTTACGTCAATGGTGAGGGGCACCGCCTCCCCGCGGCCCCACGCTAACTATCGGCTTACCTCACCTTGGGTACCTTAGGTAACTTAGGGGACCCGATAGCGGCTTCGGTGGGATGCTCAGTACTGAGTACCTCACCTTTGCGCTACACTGGACAGCAAAACGGCGTAGTTGTGTACCTACCAGCGGCACCTACCTGAGGCACTCTGTTGTGTCCTGCCTTTCGCAGTCCATCTCTGCGTCGTACCTGCTTATGCGCATACATGATGCATTATAGGAGATGGTCAACAGCCGACCAACTCCTACGATGCCGCCACGTCGATGCTCACATGGCTCATATCCATCTCTTCTCACGTTTCATCGACATTTGCGAGTCTCTCCTTGTTCCCCTCCACCTCCCCGCATGTCTTCCCCAGAGACGCAGCTGGGAGTCGTGATCCCAGGCTGGGCCCCATACGCTAGACCGCTACTAGCAACAATGGCAGCTGGCAAACTTGGCCGAGTGACCAATGACTTCACGCAGTCATGGTTGTTTTCCACCTTGTCCACCACCCATCCAACGCAACTCTACCCCAAATCCCAGTTGGAGATTTTGGGGGTGGGAGTGGTGCAAGAAAGAAAAAAGTTGTCCACGAGAGCCAGCCACCTGCCAAACCGTTCAGGAGTCATGAGACCTGTCTTGGCCATTTGCTTCGCTCGTTTCTTGCTTGGCGTCTACGACGTGCCCCGGCAGCTAGCCAAGTCAGGCACCTGTTGACTCTGTCGTCTAGCTGCTTTACCAAGCAAAGCAAGTAGTGAGCAGCGATGGAAGGTCGAACGGCTCTCTGGTCAGCGAAGGTGCTACCACTAAGGCCATGCCACCAAGCCAAACCAATGTGGTTCGTTGCTCCATTCCGAGGTGTTGTAACTGGGCGTCCATCCCGTCCGCCCATCAGTGGCTCTCCTTATTCTCTGCTCGTTGTTGACTGGCTGCTGCATGTTTTAGAAATGGCTTCCCGAGGCTGACTCTTCCGCTTCATAAATATCCATCGTCCTGTCCGTCGTTGTCGTTGTCGTCGTCTTCGTCCTCGTCACTGTCTGGCTTCTCTACAGCATCCATCACCAGTCTTTCTCTCCCAGCCTCTGGCTGTGACAACTACAACTGCGACTGCGACTGCCCCTCGCAACAAGCTTCGTCCTAACGTGTCTCTGACACGCTCTCCCCATCCCAAGTCGAAGTTTGTCGATCAGGGCCCCCTTACCCGCGCCCTCCCGTCGGTTTTGCTTTAAGAATAGGGGAGCCGGACTCGTTCCAACATGCGTCAACATGTTCTTTACCCATCGGTCCTGTCGACACTCCTCGCGTCTTCGACATCTGCCCTCCCCAACTTCTTCCTCGGCGCAAATCGTCCGCTGTTTTCCGAAGACCTCAAGCGGTCAGAACCGTCAGCGCATACCGCAAGCATGACCACCACCACTGCCGACCGCTCCGGCCGCTGGCGGCCCCAGATTCACTTCTCACCCCCGGCTAATTGGCTCAACGACCCGAACGGTCTTTTCATAGACTCTGATGGCGTCTGGCACATGTATTACCAGTGTGAGTCTACCGCGCATCCACTTCACTTATTTCTCTTCGTTGTTCGGAACCGTCACGTCAGGCCCGATGATGCCCACGAAGCTGTGCGACACATCTCGCAGGTTCCCGTTCCTAAGGCAGCAGGGCGTTTGCCAATCCAACCGTTACTGCATGGTTTTTGCCCGTTTCATTGGATCTGCGTCCTGCACACGTGCTAGTTCCCCTTAACCTGGGGGTTGCGGCCATGGCCCAAGACGGAAACATCACATGCGCCATGATGAGCGTTGCAGCGTCACCCCGCATCTTCGCTACCAATGTTGCTGCTGAATGAGACACCACATGCCTTTGCGGCGTCCCGCACATCTCGTCTGCCCATTGCGCCGGTTCCCATCTCGCATTTCGCACAGATGGAGGCTCTGTTACGAGTTTATAACGTCTCTGCAATCCGTGACTTACAGTTGGGCAGATTCCGACAACGTGCCAGGCGCGGGCGTGAAGAACTGGGGTCACACGACGGCCACCGACTTTTACAACTGGGTCGATCACCCGATTGGCATTCCCGCCACCGCACGCGACGGTTCCATCTGGTCGGGGAGTGTCGTGGTCGATAAGAAGAATGTATCGGGATTGTTTCCGCCCGATAAGACTCAGGGCAAGGACAACATCATCGCATACTACACCTCATGGGAGCCCGACCAGCAGTCGCAGCACCTGGCCTGGTCGTACGATGGCGGCGAGTCGTTCCTCCAGTATGAAGGCAACCCCATCATCTCGCTGAACCGCCACGGCTTCCGTGATCCCAAGGCCTCGTTCCATCACGAAACCAAGACCTGGGTCATGGTCTTGTCCTTGGAGCACCACGTAGCTTTTTACACCTCGACGGACCTCGTAAAGTGGACCGAGGTATCTACATGGAATCCTGGCCGTGACATTGGTCTCATCGAGTGTCCCCAGTTCTTGCAGATCCCCCGAAAGGATAAATCCGGCAAAATCGTAGGTTCCAAATGGGTTCTGACACTCAGTCTGGGAGGCGGTTCTCCGACCGGTGGCGCCGAAGTCAGCTACCTCACCGGCGACTGGGACGGCACCAATTGGACGCCCGATCCACCCAGCTCGCGAAAGCGACAAGAGAACTTCGAACTCAAGGACTTCGACTTCGGTCCGGACAACTACGCCACCGCTTTTTTCCATTTCCAGGAGAACGACGACACCGAGCATGATGCCTACTCCATCACGTGGGCTGTCGATGCCTCTAGGTACGGCTGCTGCACGCCGACGGACCAGGAGGGCTGGCGCCACTGCATGGGCGGTGTACGTCGCCACTGGTTGGATGCCAATACCAACAGGCTCGTGTCCGCGCCGGCCGGCGACCTGACCAAGCTGACGAGCGCAACTAACGGCTGGAACCCCATTCTTGATGAGCAGGACGTCGCCGGTATCGAGGGTACCAGCTCCGTCATCCGCAACTACAACCCCGCCGTCGAGTGGACATTGACCGTCCGCATGGCGAAGTCTATGCTCAAGGAGGGTTCGTCGGCCTCTGCAGAGCTGTCGTTTGAGAGCTCCGAGTCCGACGGCGCCGAGAGAGTGGCCCTGGTTTTCGAATTCACCGGCTCCGCTGACTCCACGCCAACGGCAAGCTTCACCATCAGCCGGGCCAGCAAAGCCTGGGACAGATCTGGCACCTTTGGTATCTCAGAAGTCCAAGCCCTCGACAACGCGTCCGACGACTCCAGCTCCAACGTCGAGTTCCACCTGCACGGCATCATGGACCGCTCCATTCTCGAGGTCTACGTCAACGGGGGCGTTGAGGCTGCTACGATGCTGTACTTTACGGAGAAGCCGCTCGATGGCATCAGCCTCAGCCGGGGGCCGGGGGCTACTGACCAAGGCATCACATTCGACTTCAAGATTGTTGCGCTGCAGAGCTCTTGGGGTGCGTATGAAGAGAAGGAGGCTGCCAAGGATAAATGGGTTACGGAGGAGCTTTAGGGGGCTCAAGATGATGACGTTATGCTTAGCTTTAGGGGTCCTCCTCTTCAGATATAACGAGGTGCTCAAGGACGAAGGAGCCATAGCTTTTCTTTTGGGTAGTAATACGGATTCAGGATATTCAATATTCAATGCCATCCACGTGCGTCATGATTCCCATCCCACATCAAACACCACTCGGTGGCAGGCTTTCTCCCACACCACCAGCTACCGTGTTTGTCCCATGTTCCTCTCTCGTCGTCGCGAAACAATCTCTCCGGTCCAAAGGCCTTTTGTCGACTCGAATGAAGAACAGCCGTATCTCCCCAAACCCCCACTTTCCAACATCCCAGTGCACATCAATCACCCTCAACCCCTTACTTAATACGCCGTGTTATTGCAGTCGACACCCGTTTCTCGGAATAGCAACGCACGCCACTTTGACTTTTTCATCTTCTCATTCTCTCTGAAGCTTGACCGCTCACACACACGCGCGCGCGCGCATCCGCACCGCTTAGTCCGTAGATCAAGCAAGCGTTCCAACGTCCATCCCAACCCGCGTGGAAACGGCACCCGTTTCAAGCACCAACATGCACACCACCCGAAAGCACAACCCCCCTCACACTCGCGGGTCGCGGTCGCAATGACGCGCGTCCGGCATAGCATCCACTGAACAGTGTGAGGAATAGCAACCACAAAAAAAGAGTTGGGATGGAAGAGGGTGTCGGATATCGAGATCTGATGGTCTTGTACGTCATGTGTCCTGAATTAAGCACCCTTCTAGAAATCGAAGCCTTTTGGACGTGGAACATGCTGTACGGCGGAAAGTACGCACCTGTTGTTGGGTGTTTCGAACTTTACCTGGGCGGGCCAGTAGGCGTTGATACCGTGGCTGGCGAACCAGTAAACGGCCGTCAATAGTAGCATACTTGTAGGCGGTATCAGGAGATGGCAAGGGCCGATAGACACTTAAAAAGCACCGCGCGCTGATGTGTTCACGAGCTGCCTTGGCGTCGCAAGTAGGAATGAGTGCCATGGTAACGCTATCCAAGGTCTAGGTGGTGTCAGCGTGATCTCAGGAGGTGGAACGAAGCCGCGCTGTCTAGTGAAGATGAGCTCGTCGTCAGCCCTGATCTCATCCTTGATGGTAGTGAGACCATTCTCGGCCTCATTACTGGGAACGATAGGCTCGGAAGCCGTGGCTGCATGACAGGTTTTGGTACGTTTCCGTGCACTGAAGAAACTACGATACATCGCTGCCGTCAAGCAGCGAGTGATATGAAGTGGTCAGAGTCAGGGTACATAGCGTCGCGCTGTCCTCGACTGCTCCATGCTCAGGTGACAGATCCTGGACCCTATGAGGGGCTCCGAACTCGAACCAACTCCAACCCGGTTCCCGACTAGATCCTCCCAACATACGAGAAAATACACGAGCGGCGATAATCATTGACTGGAGCTCCTAGAGAAGGAGCTTCGCGGCCTACAGAATATTCACTCGGGCAATCTTCATCCTACTCTGACAAAACATTACCACTCCCCCTGTGCCAGCTGCTAAATGGGTACACTTGCCTTCGAAAACTTGTCAGATTCAAGCGAAGCTGTCTTTTCGGCGAAATCTTTCGTAGGAGCTCTCGCCCTTTTCTTGCTTTCTTTTGTGGCCGAGCGGTAGATCTGCAGGTGTTTGGAATATCTATAGGATCTTCTGCTGCAGTCATTGGGAAAATTTTGGCAGTATCCTCATCCTCGAGTTAGCCCACGGCACCTAGCGCTGTCAAGTCAGTCATTCATGATCCAAAGCAATTTAAACCTCCATGACAGAGGGCCAAGTTGACTAGAAAAAGGGGCATGTCAGGGTTACCCATCCCTGAGGAGTCCCAAGCCTGCCATGACGGAGCCCACGGCTGACCAAGCATGGTCAGATAGTTGAACAAATCAAGACATTTTATTACACTCTTTATAAATGTCAAGCCAGGCGCGTACCATCTGCGGGAAACAAACGCCGAGGCCATCTTGTACGCCTAACCCCCTTTCGCGCCACCTGCACGAGTCTATTTCGTATCGTACCCAAAAAGCACACGCGCGCAAGCTAAGTTTTGTGGAGGAAAGTAGAAAAATAGACACATCCATTCCTTTTCGTGGGCCATACCATGCCAGAAGCAATGTCTACTTCGCGTCATTGCTCGTGTTCGACCGTCTGGGTCCCCTTTCGATGTGGGATATCTCAAAAAACAGCAAAAAGTGTAAGACAACTGTGAAATACAAGAGTGCAGGGTACTTAGTAGCCCAGACCAGCAACCGCCGCAGCGACCTCGCGTCGTAACCTCCGCTTGACGCCTGGGTTTCGGTCCGCTTCCCTGAGGGCGGCGTTAGGGTCGACCTTCTTCTCGCTGTCCTTGTTTTCCTGCGGCGTGGCGTCCTTGGGCGGCTCCTTGTGGTTATCCTTGGGGGGCTCCTGGTGCGCCTCAGGCGTCGGAGGTGACTTGCTGTGATCAATTTTGCTAGGATCGGCCTTCGGGTCACCTGGCTTGTCCGTCTTATCGACCGGGGCCATTTCCGTCTTCAACTTCTCCTTTTCTTGCGCCGCCTTATCCGCCACCAGCTTGTCGGCCCGCTGGTCGTCCTCCAAGGCATCGTCTCTGACTGGTGCGATCTTCTTGGCCTCATTGTTGTTGATGCTAGCCAGCGCAGCGCTGTCGAACAGGTGGGCACTCTCGGCACTGGTCATGGCGTACTTGGTCGCATTCAGCGGCTGGCCGAGAGCGCGGGCTTGAGAGTCGAGCTTTTCATAAAAGGCGTTTGTCGGAATGTCCTCCAAATAATTTAGGCGGTGGCCACATCGTGCGCCCAGGACATCGCGGACCTTGGGGTTGGAACTGCAGCAGTTGCCCCAGCAGTCACTGAGATGATCGATAATGGACCTGTGGGGGTTGCGCCGGCGACTCTCGTCGATGATGTGAACAATGGTGGGGATGGCAACCTCGTGGAAGACGCCAAAGCCGGCAAAGATCTCGGACAAGAAGATGTAATCGGCGAAAAAGCGGCGGGGGATGTAGTAAATGTCACTCCAGCCAACACAGAACTCGTCGCGGCGGACCTTGTACTCAAGATCAAAGTTGTCGACGACAGCAGCCGCAGCCATGGCAGTGCGATGGAAATCCTGGCCCCAGCCCCACCAGTTGTAGTTCTTGATCTCGGTCAAGCACATGTACTCAGGGCCGCCGTGCGAGGGTGGTGCGGTGTCGATGATGGCGGGAAAGTGAATATTGTAGGGGTTCATGCCAGTCCAACCGAGAGGGTCAATCCAAGCGTCAAAGTGGTAATACATCAGACCGTCAATATCGGGTTGGGTGTCGAGGATGAGCTTCATAGTGCGGGCCACCTGCTTGTAGACTGTGAAAGTGCCAGGAAACTGATCGTGGGTAATGTTGTGGAACTCGGGATCCTCGTCTTTCATCATGTTGGGCATGGAAATGTGAACCGTGTGGAAAAACGGCTCGTACTTCATCAGCAAAGGGATACGCTCAGGGTGCGCGGAATTCCACCGGATCATGGCCATAGTGTTCTTGAAGGGTGACTCGACCTTCGGTTCGTTGCCGGTGACAGCCCCAGGTCCAGATGGAGCAGCAGGGGCCGTTGGAGCACCGTCTTTGGCGAAGTCAGGCATCTTGGCCTCAGACATTGTGAGGAATGCCACAATTACAACGGTGATGAAGGTTGCAACGATGAGGAACATCTTGTTGAACTTGCGGGCCACGGCAGCCAGCTTGCTGAAGACTGACATCTTCTGAGCCTCACCAGCCGGAGCTGGGTTGGGGTCCTTTGGCGGCGGATTGTCCATGTAGAGCCAAGAGGCGACAAAGACGACGACGGTGCCGGGTAGAACGAGAAAGCTAAGCTTGGTACCGAAAAGAACTGGCGAGACGTATAGCAGAATACCGGTCGCGACGGCGGTCGCAAAGCACTTAATGACGGCATCGGCGTCTGAGACGTCAGCGAGGTTCCCAGCAAGTGATCAGTCAACTTACACTTGTAGACAGCGGTGATGGCCAAGCCGATGAAGACGTTGCTGACGATGACCATGATGGCGCCGAAGCTGTTGTAGCCTTCAAAGAAGCCAGGCTCGTCGGCCTTGAGCGTCTTGATGACAATGTGACAAATCAAATTCATGCTAGCTCCAGCTGCGTAAAGAATCATGTTGTCGGCATGCAAGCTCGAGTCGTCGGTCTTGAGGAGGGCCTGGTTGTACACGCCCGATGCGGCACTCAGGAAGACCTGGAAGAGCAAAATGAAGTATGTACTGAAGGGATAAGTTGTGCCCGTCTGGGGGTTGTACTGCGTAACCATCAAACCACAAATCTGCAGCGCGTCAGAGCCTGGTCAACATGTCCAATCCTGGCATGCTCACCTGCATAACGATGGCAATCCATTGAATTTTGGAGATCTTGGTGTTGAGCGTCGCGATCATGACGAGGGCGGTGATGAAGGTAACACCACTCTTGGTCAGTTGAATGGTACCAGGGTCGGCCATCTTGTAGCTGACAAAGATCTAGGAAAGTTAGCTAACTCTTGGATAGGGTGACGGCGGCTTGACATACAGAGTTGTTGATGAGCACGTAGAAGAGAGCTAAGTTGCAGAAGCCGTATCGCACATCCCGGGTGACTTCGCCACGAACGTAGCTCCAGTAAGTCCTCACGTCGAGCTTTGGCAGAGGACCGGTGTGCTTGTCTGTAGAACTGCTACTTGATGAGCTGGCGGAGCCGTTCAAGCCCTCTTCTTCTCGTTTCTCGTCTAGGCTACTTCTCTCATTCGTGGGCAGCTCTGAGGTAGCGAGGGAGGAGTAGCCGCTGCCACCACCGCGAGTGGAAGGCCGGATGCCGTCGGCGGCTCGACGTTTGCACTCGTTGTAGAAGAAGATGGTCGACAAGAGCATCTTGAAGAACTCAGAGATGGTGACAGAGGCTGACGGGGAGAAGGAGTAGGATCCACCAGTCTGGGAAACCTTCATGATGATACCGATTCCGACCTGGATCGCAACCAGGCCCAGGGCAGCAGCGTAAGCAGCATGCTGAGGGCCATTAGGAATCCAACTGAGGGGCTTCAAGACGAGCCCCAATATGCTCCCGTGTCGCAACATTTTGTATGTCTCTTCGCCAGCCACGGAAGGGCGGTGGTGATTTTGTCGAGTTCGAGGTTGGAAGGTTGATGATCGCAGGATAGGAAAGTTGGAGGACCGAGCGAAACGAGCGTGCGGATATTATCTGACAGCGAGCTGCAATATGGGCTACGCGTCAGTGCCTGCCCGGCAGCAGAGCACAGGCGATGGTCGCGGTCTCGAATGCCGCGGGTTCAAGCGGCGCTGAGCGAGAAAGAAGAGCCTCCAGGTCGGTCGCCTTGAGGTCTTCTGAGGTGGGGGAGCTGACGCTCGCTGTGAGGCCGATGAGCGTTGTCGTCGTCGATGTCGCTTGGATTTCGGTTCGTACCTATGTCGAGGTGGCAGACGTTGACGCTCGTTGTCTCTTTCCGATCGTCGAATTGGCTAGCGGGAAGTCTCACGATACTGTGGACGGAAAGAAATGGTAAGGTTTGGGGTTTATTGAGGAAGAATTAGTGATCGGAAGAATGGCCAGGTGAAGGAGAATGAACTGGACAAGAATAGGTAGGTGTCGCACGTCTCAGAGAAGCGAAGTGTCCTGGGCTTACCTACCTGACCTTCTTCCCGCCTTAGCAATGGGTGATGGATGATGGGTGCGGACGGTGGACGGGGAGGTGGATGGGGAGCAGTGGGCCAGCCCCAGGCCGGACGCCTTAGCAGTAGAAGGGGCGACGGCGAATGGGGGGGCACCTGGGTCTGCGTCCTTAGTGTACCTACCTATTTCAGGTACTTGGTCAGTGGTGCTGCACGCTGTGGAGGACTCGGTATCTCCACGAGAAATTCGGTCCTGACGGAACACAGGCCGAATCCTGGAGGTGTCCACTCCAGGTTGACAGACTTTCCCTGAGGTACAGTGCCTGCCACACTCGGTTTTGGGGTTACTTGGCAATCGACAAGAAGTGGCTTTTCAGGCCGGTTTCCTCCTGGCAACTCTTGCCACTTGAAATTGGCTTCAATAACATACTAATACGTTCGTAGAGGGGCCGCCTTTGGATTAGGGGTTCAGGCCAGAAGATGATACCCTGCCGTGAGAGCTGCTTGCCTCCAGTGTGATGGAAAGTGCATCATACCGCCTAGGCACCTTCCTTCCTTCGTCGGGGTAACTACGCTTCTTGCAGGACTTGGAGCTTAGTAGTAATTAGCTGCTGGAGTGAGAAGGAGAAGGGGAAGGGAAGGCCGCTGCCTTAGTGTACGTGACGAAACAGTTGCACTGTGTCTAGCCAGGATCAAGTAAGTACCTCTCTCGAGGCATCACATCGCATCATCCCATCGAGCTCACCTCTGACGAATGGGACTTTGGTACGACTCTGGGAAGGCCAGGACATCGGGGGAAATTGACGTTACTGCTGTGTCGTACGGCGTCGACTCGACTGGCCATGGCTGGCTGTATTGGGCTTCGATCCGACAATCAAACACAACATGATAGCGCCGTAAGGGGGGCTATCAGGGGGTGAGCGCCCGTCCAGCCCATGTGGGTTGTCCGGACTATGGGTGAAGATGGTTTTTGTTAATCTGGCCATCGGGTATCTGTACACGCATTCGCAGCAGAGCCAAATTATTTTTCTGCGATGACTGTATCCGTACCGGTCGGCTGTGAGCCTCCGCCGGGTGCGAGAGAGTATTCTCGTCCTGGTCAGTGCAATCGCCAATCGACGCGCGCGGACGACAACTTGTCGTGGCAAAGGCACTGCTTCCTGTCGAAGCACCCAACAAAATGCCATCGATATTCAGGTCCCAGAGGCTAAGATCAGGGGGAACATCACCACCGTCGTCAATAACAAAGGCATCAAATGTGTCAGAAGTTTCTTTTCTCTTGAACGATGCGAGACGAGCTTGGCTGTCCAACCCCTTCTAGTCTGGCCCAGGTGGTGGCTTACAGCCCGTCGTCGCCTTACTTGGGTAGTGGTCATGGCTATCCACATGCTAGTCACCAAGGGTACTTTGCGCGATATTTCTCGATACGCGATAAAACCGTTACTGGCATCCAGTCGACTGGTCAAGCTGGCTAATGTGTACATAGTATTGCTACGTAAAGCAGTATACAATGAGCAAATTGTAACGTGCTGCATGGCACGAAGGTAGGTATGAAGTGTATGTCTACTGTTACGGATACTTGTACAGACTTCACCATAATCGTAGAGCAAGCTCATGGAACTACGAAGATACTACGCCAGGTACGTTGTCTGCCTCCCGCACAGTATGCGCCACGAGGGATCGCTTTCCTCTGGCTGAAGGTCAATCAATTAGTGTTAATTGGGTCCCATCTCCATGACTTGCTAATCAATGTCAGGGCTTCCTGACTGCGTCCCCTGTGGTGGTGGGGTGGACACTTCGCATCCTCCGTGTCCGTTGACGCCAATAGCATGTTCCCGGTGCCGTTTGCTACCCGCAATGGCTCAGTGGCTGGCGCTCGGTAAGGCTGCAAGCGATGCTTGTTCTTCTCTGCCACAAAGTAACTGGATGCCGCCGACCAGTTGTCTGGATAACTAGCATGTACATTTTGGCGCGGCCAAGTCAGATCCCATCAACCACGTCACGTCAGCATGAGCTTGAAGAAATGCTTGTTGTGCCGGGAAGCCGAAACGGGCTTGACTGTTGACGTTGGCTTGGTCTCGTCACGATTCTTCTTGTAAGTGAACGCAACAGAATGAAAGGAATTCTGCCGTCGAAAACTCCGACAGGAATCATTTGGTTGAATCTCATTTCAAGTTCGCCGCCAACACAACCCACAAAGTGTGGTGTCAATAAACTTGACGTGTCCGCTGGGCCCGCCCAAACTGCCGATTCGTATCCGGGCACTGTACAGGCCCACCAGTAGTTAGTACCGCCAGCGGTTCAACGCGAACAGATTGCTGTTTCGCGAATGAGAGAAGTCGCCGTGTTCGAAACGTGGCCCATCACGACACGTGGAGCTTTCGTCCGCTGGAGAAGTTGTCGATGCCAACGTTGCGGCAGCTTCCTCGACAGCTGTTTTCAGGAAAGCAACCCGACGATAATGCACAGGAAGCGGACGGAGCCAACAATCTGCGACTTCCAGCATGACCCTGCGATGTGGCATTATTGTCTCCAACTGCGCGGATTACGCCGGAAACTTTAACACATGGTGCTGCTACATACGTAGTAGTGTTTTCTGTCGAGATCAGGATCGTCGCGATGGCTTTCCAGAACAGCGGCAGAGTTACATACGCAGCAAGCGCAGACAGAGATGCGACTTGTACGTGTCTTCTGCATGGTCGTACCATCGTATGGATGGAATATTTGGCTATCGGCATTTCAAGCTTCGAGAAGGCGTCCTGGAATAACCTGCGACAGCTTCGTCGAATAGCATATACGGACGACGTATGTATTACGACACCACACGCAGGCTTCACTCTCGGTGCGTAAGCCAAAGCCAAAGTTGACGCAGGTCGAAGCCAGACTCGGACTCTCGGTTCGTCCTCTCTTTTGTATTGCAGCCTCCCGCCCGTCCCTGCCTGGTCCTACCACACCCATAGCACTGCTCTTCGGGGCGCGCTTCATAGCCGCCTCAATGACTTCAAACGCACATGTGCGGCTTGGCGGTAATAATAGCAGCTCCTTGGACAGATGGGCTCCGTGAAGTGAGGCAAGCTCCCTGGTGCGTTGAAACACACCACTCAACTTTATTCTGAACAGGGACTCGCTGTATTCCCCGGGTTCTCCCAGCATCTTCCCTTGGGGTCCTTTCGGTACCTTCGGGAACAAATCGGTGGCCATTTCGGCCATTCGTCTGGTTCGATACACTGTGCTGCTGTGCTATTGCACAGTTTGAGTTCCTCGTCAAGTCGCGGTCCCATCGCGCGCAGCTTGCTGGCCGAGTCAAGACGTCGTTTCAGAACATGGAGGAGCCGGGCAAACCTTCCGAGGCTCGTCATTCGGTCCGTCCCAAGAATCCCGTTCGCTGTACGTGGTACGCATCGCAGCACACCGCTGCCCGTCTTGTGCGGCCATCACGCGTTTTCCCTCCCTGGGACGGGCTCCTCAATGGCAGAGTGCCGCCAATGTTCCGTTCAACACACTTGTGTGGTAATCAAATGTATCTGAGTTTGCCCTCCTCGCACTATTGGGTTCGGAGCTGTGGATCATAATATGCAACCGCAATCGATGCCGCTCGTAGCGTGTCGCAAGTGTAACCAGGAGAACAGTAAGATGTTTCCCTGGGTTCTGCAGGTTGAAATGAAGCCCCTGAATCCTGAAGCAAATAACGGTTTGCTGCAGTCGTGCAGTTAGCAGTCGCACTGCCGGCGTAAAATTCAGGTCATCAAACTGAAGCCTTTGTCGATATCTGGACACGCGAACCTCTCGCTCAATCTCTTCCCTTAGTCCATTGCGCCGACCAATGCCAATGCCCAAGCCTCTTTTAGGGCCCCAGTTCGTTGGCCGCTTCATCCCTTGCCCGCGCTGTTCCACCAATCCCAGGCAGGGCTGACAGCAAGAGCTCGAAGCCATTCTGCGAAGCACCCCTGGACAGTCGATGGGGGCCGGCCGAGATCGAACCGGGATGCCGCAGATGGTTGGGCACGGCTGTCGATATCGCTGTGATCATCCTTACTACTTTCGTCCCGTCACGGCGTCTTGATTACAGTACTGCGTATCGCTGGCTTCTGCGCTAAGTACTGTGTGCTGTCCCGTTAAGAGATAAAAGAAAAACCTGCTGAGAGTCCGTAGACGAGACGGCCAACTTGATGGGTTTGATGGGACGCGTGGCGTGACGGTGGATGAGGTCAACAATTGCAAAATGCAGTTAGACGCTAAGAACTCAAAGCTCACGGGCAACGTCAAAGCGGTATTGGCTCCCGTCCGCATCGCTTGGGGTCTTGCTTCGGACGTGTTTGCGCAAAAAGATTGATGTCGTGTCGAAGTCGGTCACGATGGCTCGCTCGACGTGCCTGCCCATCGCCCGCTCTAGGCAGGCGTTCAAAAATGGCACAGATAACGACAGGAACCATTTGCGACTCGTGAACGACCTGACAAGAATGGGGCAAAGGGTCTTTTTTTTTCTGGGGACCCATCAATTGCCCCAGACATTAGTGTTAGTGTGCTAGTACTTGGTGGAATGGGTAAATAAAACAAGTGGGGCGCGTACTTCTCCACCACGACAGGGGCTGATAGCCAATCGTTACTGGCTTTGATGTGTGGCTTTTGGCTGTAGCATACGTCCAAAACCGGTTAGATCAAAGCCCCACGGGTACCTGCCCGGGGTTGGTTTATTTTGCGCAGCAACCACAGTAGTATAGTTCGGCGCAAGCGAGACGGATGAGTGAGATGCGCGACGGGAATACGGGCACTTTTCTGAAATGGCGACTTTTTTCCACTCGGCGTAGAGACCAGACTTGGGCTGGACGTCTCCATGGCATTGGCATAGCCTGGTCCGGGCGTCGAGGGTTCTCTTGGGAAACAGGGGCACGAATGCACAGTGAAATGCAGTAGACACGGCCACTGTGAGTCTTCTGCTGGATGTACCCAAGTACCTCTTCACCTCAGTGGGGGCTGGTGGAGCCCCACCTCCCGCAACATCCCATCCAGCACTGCATCTGCGCCCACGGCCTTCAACTGACAGATTGTTTACATTAGCGGCCGCTGTTCGATCAGCGTCTCGAGCACCGGTGGCAAGTTGAGCCCAACCACACGAGATGGGCCGGTTGCGCGACGAAAGTCCACGATGTTTGCAACGCAGCGGCCAGTCGAGTTCCAGTCATGGGCTGAGTGGTTGTCGGTCTCTCATCTCTCGAGTAAGCGTGGGAACACCCTCAAGCCAAGAGATTTCGGGCAACTGCACGAACAGCACAGCTGGGGGGCGCACAGAAAGAGGACCCCTGAGGGGGCAAGCCCCCCCCCTCCTTGTCATGCTCATCAATCATGGCGCCGCTCTTTTGAGTGACAAGAAAATACGGATACATGGATGCGTCCAGAGAGCCAGATCAGGGCGCAGGTACGGATAGAGGGGCACGACAGCGATAGGGAGGAGGTCCCTTAGGATGAAAATGGCGTTGACGAAGCACTGCACTGCACTTGCTACTCGCTGCACCGCGCCTCAGCTATTCTTGGGCCACTCGCATTGCATGCGCCCGAGTTGAAATGCATACTACCGTACAGATAGAGGTAGGCGAAGTAATCAATCGCCTGACTTTGCCTGGTCTCTGCGGTGTCGCAGTACGATGGCCTTGTTTCTGTCCGTATCTGCTGACGCCTCGGCCAAAATACCTCGTGGCCCGACGCGAGGAAGGGAAGGGAAGCAGAGCACACCACCTGCTTGATCTGTGCTGCCGAGACTCTACGCCTTGGCTGCATCTTTTTTGGAAGAAATCTGGCTCGGTAGGCAGGTTATGGATATCGTTGAATTCTGGCGATGCTGGAGCTCAGTATACCTTAGGATGCAGGAGTACGGATAGTAAAGAAGTTACCTACTAGGTAGTATCCGTATGGTGGGCAGTAATAGCATGTAGGTACCTAGGTACCCCTCGTTCGTACCTGCTAGTCGCTTGTCGTGAGCGATCAGCCAAATGCACTCTTGCAATAGTGTAGAGAGGGACACCTAGCCAATCCAACCCAGACCATACCAAGCCAAACCTAATCCCGTTGCCGGGCCTTTTTCTTTACTCTACTTTACTTTACCTCACTCTTCCATAACTCAACCTGTCCTTTAGCCTCATTGTCGTGTGCTCTTCTTTCTTCTCTTTTCCGAGAATTAGGTTGGAATTTTTGTAGATCTACCGATATCTGCATACGCTCCCTTATCCCTAGCTGACAAGTGCGACGTTGTTTCTCGGCTGCCGTGTCTTGAAGTCTCACCGCCACCGTTCCACCTCCAAGCTTGAGACAGCACCATCTTTCGCGATAGAGCAGACGCTCCAGTCCAGTTCGCTTCAGTCGGTCTCTTCTCTGACCTGCCACGCCTGTACGGATACCCCAACGGGCTCTTGCGAACGGCCGCCATTCCTTCACGCTCATTTTCGCACCCCGCGACATCCTCAAGACTTCAACCCCGCCGTTGACTTCCCCCTCCCTCGACACAATGGCTCCCCAGACAAAGCCCGCCAACGGCGCGTCTGCCCCCAATGGCGATGTCGACTACGACCCAATCAACGTGATCATCCCCATCGGCGGCATTGGCTCGCGCTTCGCCAAAGAGGGCTATCGCTACCCGAAGCCCCTCATCAACATTGTCGGCCGTCCCATGCTGTTGTGGCTGATCGACAACCTCAGCCTCCGGCCCCGCGACACCCTCTGGATGGCAATCAACGAGGAGGTTGACGACGAGTTCAGAATCGGCCAGCTGGTCAGCAAGACCTTCTCCAAGATCGACTTCAGACTCCTGCGCTTGCGACACCAGACCAAGGGTGCCAGCGAGACGGTAAGCTGCCTCCTGTACCGTTCGCGGTCGTCCAATTAGGCCCCATAGCCATACTGCCAGCTTGCTAACCTTCCTCGCGTCCCTGCAGCTCTACATTGTCACCCAGAGCATGACCAAGAAGCACCTCGAGCGCAAGACCGTCTCCCTCGACTGCGACACCATCTACTGGGCCGATGTCCTCCAGGATATTCGAAACATGCCCAAGGGCCACGGCGGTTGCTTCTACTTCCCCGACGTCGGCGACAAGCCCATTTTCTCGTACATCAAGACCGAATCTACAAAGTGAGTTGAGCGCATGTCATAATGCCCTCTGCCAAGAACATGGCTAACACGGCTCAGGGAGGGCCTGGAGCGCATTGTCGATATCCAAGAGAAGAAGGCCATCTCCAACAAGGCCAACACGGGCGCGTACGTCTTTCCCACCGCCGGCCAGCTCAAGTCGTGGGCTGCCGAGAACCTCGACATGAAGCGCCCTGACGGATCCGAGGTGGGCGAGTACTACACTTCCCAGATGATCGCCCTCATGATCCAGAACGGTGTGCCCTACTTGGGAATGCCCGTCAGCACGAAAGACTTCAGCGTCGTCGGCACGCCTGAGCAGCTGCAGGACCTCCTGAAGCTTCTCAAGTCAGACACGTCCAACCTGCCCATCAAGTTGAAGAAGCGCCGCTTCTGCTTCGACCTGGACATGACACTTGTCGGTGTTCCCGCCGTCGCTGGTGACTACTCGACCTGCCCTCCTATTGAGAAGAACATCCGCCTGGTGCAGCAGCTGTACAAGGCTGGCCACTACATCATCATCGTAAGTCGCGCAGTTTTGGCGCTTGCCGGACCTCAACTGACGCCAGCAGCAAACCGCACGTCGCATGCGAACCCACCACGGAAACCTCGGTTCCGTGCTCGCCGATGTTGGTCCCGTCACCTTCGCCCAGCTCGCCAAGTACGAGATCCCCTACCACGACATTCACTTTGGCAAGCCATACGCCGACGTATACGTCGATGACCTGGCCGTCAACGCTAACCTGGACACCATGCGCGAGATTGGGTGGCTGCTGGACGAGCGTGATCCGGCAGCTCTGATCGGAGACGAGGCCGGCAGCGCCGAAGAGGCCAAGAAGGCGGGCATGATTGCTGCGCGCGACTTCAACACCATCCAGATCATTGGCGACAAGGTCATCAAGTCGAGCAAGTCCGAGAACATCCTCGGCGAGCTCTTCTTCTACTCACACATGCCCTCTGAAGTCGCCCACATCTTCCCCACCGTCTACAACGTCGACTACATTGCAGACACTTCCATCTACAACATCACCATGGAGAACCGCCGGGGCTTGACCTTTTCCCACCTCTTGGTCGGCCGCTCCATCACCAAGGGCCGTCTCATCTCCCTGCTGAAGGCTCTCCACACTGTGCACACCACTGCCAGCACCGACAAGCCGACGCTCAAGATTCCTGCTGCTCTGGAAAAGAAGTTTGAGGAGCACTCCCTGGCGCGGGCCAACCACCGCGTCAACATTTACGCCAACTACGGCTCCAAGCTGCGGAGTCGTTACTACCAACACCAAGCCAAGTACGATGCTCTTGGCCCTCTCGCCGCATCCCTCTTTGCTCGCATCAATGAGTTCCTCGACACGTACGAGGCAGAGGAGAAGGGCGTGCACGCGCAGTGCATCCACGGCGACCCAGTCTTCAGCAACGCCATCCTTTCCAAGGACGAGAAGCTCGTCAGCTTCATTGACGTGCGCTGTCAGTTGGAGAACACCCTCACCCCCGAGGGTGACATCCACTACGACCTAGGCAAGGTCCTCCAATCCCTCTGTGGTTATGACCACATCCTTTTCATGAGCGCGAACAACCACGACTTGCGCGGCGCTTTGGACAACGATGAGCCTCTGCTCGACGAGGCCGACTCGGATCTCCTCACCGAGCTGCAGGAGCACTTCTTCACCTTCCTCGAAGAGACGTACTCTGTCCGCCTGCACCGCAAGACCCTCTTCCGCATCACCGCCTCGCTCTTCTTCAGCTTGATTCCCCTGCACCGTCCTGAGCTCGGCGCCGTGTTCCTGCGCATGTGCAAGGAGACGCTCGACAAGGCCAGCAACATCAACTACGGCCCTGGAGCGCGTTCTGTCGCCGGAGTGACCCTCAGCCGTCGCGCCAGCTCGAACTTTGCTGACGAGAGCGGGCGCGAGATGCCAGTCACGGGCAAGGGTGAAAAGCTCGACGTGCCGCACGTTGTTGTGAGCTCGAAATAGGTGATGCGTGATGCCGGGATGTTACACTCCGAGGTTGTCGCGCGGGTGGATTGCTTGGGTGGGTTGCATTGATGTCATGATCTGGGAGGTTTGTGGGCGGAAGCGGAGAGCTAGCTCATGTGGGGTCTCGATGCATCGGCCATGGGCTTCAATTGCGGGGAACACTTAAAAATCATTTGCTTGTCTTTTGTTGTTGGAAAGGTAGCGTCTGGGGCTTTCTATCTTCATGTCTATTGTTCAAGGTCTACGAGGATCGTGTACTACTATACCAGAGCTGCGAAGCCTTTACTTTGCCAGTTGGAAGATGATGTGCCAAGTGAAGTTGAGTTGTGCAAGAGCGCTTGACGGCGCGTCTCGAGAGATTCCCATGACGTCTCCGGGAGTGTTTGATGGTTTGGAGAAGTGGAAGAGCAACTGATCAGGCCACTCGAGGTCGATGTAACGTTGAATCTGGATTGTGTGCTTAGCTGAGCTCGGCGAGCCTTCATGTTGTAATGGTACCTAGTAATCTGATGTGCTTCCCCTGATTACGTGTCTGGAACCTGGCTGTCAAATGAATAGTCGACTGCTGGGCATCTCCTCGAGCTGTGTTTCCTATTCCTCTGTGCGACGTGTTCTCGATTCCATGTCTCCTCCAAAGGTATGATCCTTGAGTCTGCTGGCGGAGCTGGGCCACGCCGACCACGGCACAGGGGGCGAATGGATTTAATTTGATAGAAGCTCTCGACGTAAACAGCACTGATGATTCTGGACTGACGAGGCCGTTCATCCCGCAACGAAACCCACAGCCTCGGCGACGCTATTTCTCCACGTCCCCATAATCTGCCGTTTCTTTCTGCCCCCGTGGAGGGTTGCGAGTTGACTCCTATTCTGATGTTGTATTTGGGTTCACGGAGCAAAAGGGAAGTGAGGGGTTCGATGATCAGAGACGGCAATATCTTTCTCAGTGTTTCGAAAGATTTCGAGCGGCACTGAAGGCCTTGACAAGAAGCCGAACGCCACTTCCGTGCCGTATCTTTCGACGAACCCGTGAAAGATGCAAGTTGAGATGTCGCTGACGTGTGCGTCTGAGAGATTGGCCGCCAATCCATCACGTCCTGGCAGCTTCAATGTCACTAATAATCATTTTGGATGGGCCAACGATGTCCGGCAATACACAAAATCGTGCCGCTTGCTCTTACTGCTGTGGTGTGAGTAGGCAAGGTCCAAGGGAAGCCCTATGACCAGACCAAAGGCGCACAAGGGTGCAAGCAAA
Source organism: Colletotrichum spinosum (assembly GCA_004366825.1). Taxonomy (NCBI): domain Eukaryota; kingdom Fungi; phylum Ascomycota; class Sordariomycetes; order Glomerellales; family Glomerellaceae; genus Colletotrichum; species Colletotrichum spinosum. The sequence continues at coordinate 118,931 of QAPG01000028.1, read as the reverse complement.
CATGGCGATCAGTAAGTCTACTATTTCTGTCCTTGGTTTCAGGGACTCCCAGCTGGGCTTGATTTTCTTAACGGAATTCTTGGCGGATATCCATCTTGACGGCCACTTTGACATCCGCGCGAGCTGCTGGCTCGGCTGCCGTCCGGTCAGTCTTCCGATGTTGTCTGCAAGAGGCTCGCTGTACAGGACCATGAGGTTGTTGAAGACATTCTGCCTCCAGCTCCTCGGCGGTGTTGTCTTCCGCACAACATGGCGGGAGTACAGCCACTTCGGGAAACATGAGACTGTAGCCGCAGCAATGGTCACGGGCGGTGGCTCTCGATGGGCATCGACGTCAACTTGATATGGCGGCGGCGGCGGCGGCGGCGGCGCGGGTGGAAGTCCTGTCGAGCTGGTGGAGTGACGTACTCCGGCGGCCCCGTTGAAGTGTGAACTCTTGGGTCGCTGAGCTTTCTCGATCTGACTAAAGTGGGTGTACGCCAGATTGCGACGGCTCTTATTTTCGGATATGCGAATAGTCTCAGATATGTGAAGAATGAATGCGGGTGGTCTTCGATAAAGGCCCTCGGAGCGGGCTCGAAAATATCTCCATTCTTTCCACGTACTTCCGGTGGGGTGACTTGCTTGGAGAGTTTTGCTCTTGCGGGGTGAGGTCTACGGATACGCCGAAGCTATCGATGAACGGTATGATTCGGTGGAAGGAGCCGTCAAGATATCCTCGAGGTGATTTCTAATTGACGAGCGGCATCCGTTTACTTACCAAGGCACGGCTCGCACAGTTTATGCGAGATATGTCCAAGACGGAAACAACACGCTCTTCGCGGCCGTGAGGATGTGCTTGTCTCGTTCCAATCTGATGCTGTCGACCGGAGAGAGATGATTTGGGCGTATTGATTACAAGCGCGGCCTGGCTGTAGCTTTGATCTCTGCAACAAGCACGCTGGCCACCATTGGCAAGATCTCAGGGTAGGCGCGTATTGGCGGGTGTGCTGTCTCCCGGAGGGAAAGAATATCGCACCAGCAAGTAGAGTCGCCAGACAACGACGAGAACAAAGATTGAAGTTGCAGGTGAAGCAGAAGAGGCATGCTGAGCTGGAAAAAATGGTTGCTGCTTGATACAAACTCGATGCGAGATATCTGTAAGGATGCAGAGTTGGCAAGTCGTGGAGTAGGTTGGCAACCCATCCTGACGGCTGTGACTTGGAGCTCCATGAAGAGTCTCGAGAAAGTCACCGAGGCAGCTGATACTGTCCTCATTATTCTGTAGTCTCTGAAAGTGGAGGGACATGGGTCACAGGTTCCGTGATGGTAGAAACATTTGGGATAGCGTATTCACGCGGGGCAGCCTAACCATCGAACGTATCACTTGTAGCCCCCTTGGCCATCATTCTGCCCAGGTAGAAAGGACTGTAATCTTTGTATACCCCCTTTGCGGTATCCAAGTGTGCCGTTGTATCTTGCGGCTTCGGTCACGTTTGTGCGGCAACCTCCTTCTTCGGCCTGACCTAAGGCGAGATCGACTGTATCGTTTCCATTTTTCTAGACTCCCAAAGATCTCTGAAGTTCCAGTCGTAATCCTCCTTGCTCAAAGCACCTACTTTTCCTTCTTGAGGCGGGCCTTTCGGACGTGACAGGACACAACGTGTCCGTCGGAGAATGGAAATCCAACGGTGGGTTCTTTCGGATGCTGCTCGAGGCGTGGTTCGATAATCTCGAGCTATTCCCCTTCTCACTGAGGTGACACAATGTGATTTGAAGAGCACATGCTAAAACACGCTGGTTCTAGTTGTGTGTGGTTTCTCTCTGTGAGCATGTTTTCACAGTCGAGATCCCCCCTGCCGCATGGCAACAGGGAGACCGCGGTCTTGTTCGATGCGATTTCGAATGGGTCGGTGACGGTGGCGTTTGCCTCCACCGACATTGCAAACAGTTCCTGCTCTCCCAAAGTCAAATTCGGTGTCCGTATGATACGAGATGTCGATGGCAAGATGGCGGACCACAGCGTAAAGGGAAGGCCGAGGAGGCCAATCACCCACACGAGGCCCAGGGCGACGCAGAAAACTGTCTGTGGAGAAAGCCCTTCCATCAATTTTCCAAGTGTCGTATTTTCCTGGCATTTGCATTACCGGTGCCGCGGTGTTGTTTCTTCCAGTCACGAATGGTACTTTTCGAATGGTCCCCGGAGAGAAATTGATATCGTTCTGGCGAAAAGTTGTGTGCTTGTGTATGCCCCATTTTCCTCTCAAGTTAGTTATAGCTCCCATGTGAAAAGTGGCCGTACATGAAAAGTTAGCAATGAACCACAACAGTCGGAATGGAGTTTGAACTGACTGGCCAATGCAATGAAAGTATTGGCCAAAGGTTATGTAGAAAACAGGAATGACGATGTCGGACGGTGGCGGGCTGAATAAGGCGATGGGTATCGTATGTACCCACAGGGAACCTATGGAAACGACGATTCGCTTCCAAGATGCTCGACTTGCATCCATTTGGGGTGCAAACCGGTAGGTTTTCGAGGCCTTTCTGCTTTGCTGCTTTGCAGTCTCCCCAAATGGCTGCTGAGGGCCAAGATGACAAGACAAGACCGAGCCGTGGCGTGAGACTGCTGTGGCTATACATTTCTTTTCCCTTCTGTTGGCTTCGACTTGCGCCATTTCGTTGTTTTCTCGGCCTCTAAGCCGGCGCAAAACCTCTTCACATATCCGCGGTCAATTATCACAGACACACACGTTTGAGAAGGGGCATCTATTGCTATGTAGCATCATCTACTTCCGCTATGCCCTCCTTCCCTTTTCCACAAAGCGAGTAATCATCTGTCTCGTCAACTCATATCTTCGTCAGTCGTTGCGTTTTCGCTTTCGTTTTGTGCGTTACCCTGTTCTAGATGTACCACATGGTACCCTTGAACATGTCGCTCGCCGCAGGGTCGGCCTCGCCAGAGGAGCCACCCAGAGGGAGGAGCGGGAGAGCCTCAGTGGATCGGTTGGGCTCGAACATGGTTTGGCCACGGGCACCGTATTCATCCACGAGCTCAGCAGCCTTGGGACCGGAGCGAAAGCCCTGAGAGGTGGCGATGTTCTCATGGGCGCGGGCACGGCCAGCAGCCAAGTCGGCGTAGTAAATGGCCGGGTGAAGAGAGACGGGGGTGGTGCTGCGAGCGTACTGGTAGCATTGGCCGTAGATCATCTTCTGGAGGTCCGAAGGGCTCATCTTGGCGTCGTCCATCAGGACGGTGTAGTGCACAGGACGAGCGGTTCCCTGAATGGCCACGTGAGAGCAGAGGTAGAAGTCCCACCAGAACGGGTGGCAGACCTCCTTCTCCAAAAGCGTGCCAGGAAGGGGGTTCGCGTTCTTGTCGCCCTGCTGAGGGAAGAAGCGAATGTGGTGACGCTTCGTGGCGACAATCACGGTGAACTTGGGCTGCTTGGCGCCGGGGTACTTCTCCTGGAAGATGGCCTTCATGCCGGCAATCTCCTGCTCCAAGACCTGAGCGTATTGTCCCTCAGAGACACCGTCACGGAAGTAGATGATGTGGGGAGGAGGAGCACCGTGGCTCATGCGCTTGTGCCAGTTGGGCATGAGACGAGCGAGGAAGTTGCGCGTGTTCATGGGAGACAGCATCTCGACACGGTAGCCATTGGTGTCGACGGCAGCGGCGTAGAAGGTTGCATCCTTATCCATAGACATGGTCATGGTGGCCATGGATGGAGCCTCGATACCAGGGGTGGCGTGGGAGACATCAACTCCGATCATCATCGTGACCTCCTTGAAGTAGGCGGGAGCCGGGTTGCCGGGGTTTGTCGGGTTGGCAATACGGCAAGTGATTCCTCCCAGCTTTGCGTTGACCTTCATGGCAACATTGGAGTGGTATTGGCCTTGATTCTTCTCCACGTGACGGGAGAGGACGCACTGGGTGAGCAGGCCGAAGCGGCAGTCAGCCGACTTCTTGATGCGCTCGTAGGAGCCGACGTTGTTGAAACGCAGGATGCAGAACATCAGCTGGGGCGCCATTTTCGTGTCCCCCTTGATTTTGGCATATCCCTTGGAGACCGCGTCGGCCATGTTGTTGTTCCGGGCCTCGCTGTCAATGACGACGGCGTCCTTCTCGATGATTCCTCCGTGGCTGGTGTAAGTCTGCTTGAACATCTGGACGAACTGAGCGGCGGTCTCCTTCCTGGTGCTATTCTCCAGGATAAGAATACCCCATGAACGAAGGGGCTGGCGGTTTGGGACAAGAAACTTCTTTCCACGAAGGTCCCATCTTCCAGAGAACATTGGGCTGGTCACGTTGTTGGCGAACTGGATCTTGGGCGGGTCCAAGACAAGGCCCTGGATCTTTGCCATCTGTTCGTCAAAAACCAGGCCGTACTGCTTCAGATAGGGATCCTCCTTCCAACCTAGCTGGGACTTGGCATCCATGATGTCGGCCTTGCGCTCCTTGGGGCGAGTGACTGCGCCCTTGATCATCATGGCTGTCTGATCGCCATCAAGCTTGAAAGGGTATCGCTGCATGGACTTGAGAACGCAGACTTCCATGGGGAAGAACCCCGCCTTCTGGGTCTCGACAAGAGGCCATTTGGGGAACTGGATGTTGTAGTCATAAGTCCGCTTGAAGTATTCCACGACGTTCATCTGCACACCGTTGTTGGTGAATCGGATACTCTCGGCAGTGGCACCCTTCTCACCAAATTCTTGACTGAAGGCAATCGACTTGATGACGTAAACCTTGTCCCAGTTCTCCTTGCCGCGGTGACGGGGGGTGAAACGCAGCTTGCAGAGCTTGCGGAGGTGCTTGAAGGCGTCCGACATGGCGAAGGTGGTAATCCCGTCCTTGTTGGCCTGTCGGACAGGCTTGAGCAGGTTCGCAATGTCGTTGGGCTGAAGGTTCTTGTGTTGGCGGTCGCATGCGGCGAGGAAATCCTTGACGAAAAGGTGCATCTGCATACCACCCTTCCAAAAGGCGGTGTTGGCGACGTCGACGTTGAGGCCGAGGCCACGGCCAATGCCACCAGTGACGGACTGGTTCATGCGGATGGAGGCGTAAACACCCTTGACGAGCTCAATGCATCCACCCAAGTCAAAAGACTTCTTGGCCCGCTCGTTGTAAAAGTTCCTCTTAATGGAGAGGAGCCGCTCAGTGGGCCCCTGGCGAACGACGTGGTCGAGGAAGTTCATCGCCTCAAGGACGGAGTTGTCCCAGTCCATCTTGCCTTGGAGGTAAGCCTCCAGGACACTCAGGTTCACCTGCTTTGTCTGACGCATGACGAAGAAGAACTTGTTGTCCTGGATCTTCTTGCCGGACTTGGGAGGCGGGCGGCCCTCATCGAGATCAATGGTGAGGCGCTCCTCACCACGGTTGATGGCAACAGGAGCCCATGCAAGCTTCCGACCGTCGCTAAGCCAAAGGCACTTGTACTTCTGAAGCATGGCCTGGACGGCGGGGTGCTTCCAGACCTTCTGGAAGACGACGTTGTACTTGGTAGGGACCGGGGTGATGGAGACATCGTACTGGTAGATGTTGACCTTGTCGTTCCAGGATTTGACGCGGAACTGGTTTACTTCAAGGTTGACGGGCTTTCCAACCTTGTTGAAACCGGGGCGCTTCGCGAAGGGCACCTCGCCGGCGTTCTGAAATACATCAGTCATGTGGCAGCCACGACAGAAGACATGGTCTTACCTTGCTAGTCGCGTCGACAGTGTACGCCTCAGCGGGCAAGTCAATGCGGGTGTTCGTGTGCTTTTCGGCAGGGCCCTGGGGCTTGGCGGGGTCATATCCCATCGACTTGGGGAAGGGAGTCTGGCGAGACTGAGATCCGGAACGGGAGCGGTTGGGGCTACCAGGACCGCGAGGGGAGGAGCGGCCGGACATCGCGACGTGAGTGTTGGTTTCTTGGTGGTGTGAAGTGTTTATGTCTTGATGATGTTAGGAGAGGGACAGAGTTACGGCGAAGTTGGACGATGGAAGACGAGGGAAATCATGCCGAGGGCAAAAGTTTGGCAGCATTTCGGCAGGAAGGGGGTCCACAAGTCGATACCGCGCCAAAGATTTGGCAGCAGTCCGGCAGGAAGGGCGTCACAGTCGTTCATATGACAAAGGTTCAACGTACCTGGGAAGCTGGCTGAGATGTTAGGTTTATTGGGATCGAGGCGCTGTGGGATGCGGAGGGAAGAAAAAAAGGGGTCTTGGGTGGGAGAAAAGGGGTCTTTTTGTAGTCCTCGGAGGAGGGGGAAGACAGTAGGAAAAAGAAGTAGCAATGCGCGAAGTAGAAGAAAGAGAAGGAGCGAGTTTGGGAAAGAGGCAACGAGATTTGGGAAGGAGGCAATTGGATTCAGAAAGAACAACCCAGCTTTTGGCAGGAGACAGTAAACTCGAGAAGGAGGCACCAACCATTAGGCAGGAGACAGCTTTGTATTTCGAGAAGGGAGCACTAAGATCTCGGCAGGAGACAGCCTTTTCTTGGAACGAAGCATCCGTTTTTAGCAAGGAGACAACACTTTCAAGGAGGAGGCACCATTCTTTTGACAGGGAAGACCACTGTCGGCTGAATGAGGACAACATCACGGCTTCTGTAATTCGGATTCCTATCTTGGAATGAGAGAAAGATGCAGAGACAAAGACGGAGACGGGCCACAGAGACGAGTTGCAGAGGCGAGCTACAGAGGCGGGCTACGAAGACGGATAGTCACAGAGAGAAAAGACACTTCGTTTGCGAGCAGTTGGCGTTCAAGTTGACGTGACGTGACATGACGTGCGGCTACTTCCGTCCAGGTATGGTTGGATGCTGAGGCAAGGAAGGTACCTAGACTATAGTTGTGTTTCTTTTTGCGCTACAATAGTGACTTCCGTGAATGAAGAGAATAAAACAACTGTGTTGTCATGAAGCAATTGAAGCAAGCATGGTATGCTGTAGCGCAAAATATTCAGGTAAGCAGATGGAAAGAGGGCTGGAGGTTGGAACATGAGGCGCACGGAGTGGCCGTCCGTTGGAGTTGACGGTGTGACGTTGCGGCAACCAATGGACGACCGTTGGACCTTCTTTGAGCGAGAGAGCCTCACCTGCTTCCCCAAGCGCCCCTGCTTGGCCGAGGAGTCAGTCATGGGCAAGGTAGGCCAATATGCAGTATATTATCGAGAGACGGAGGCTCCGAATCCAAACGCACGACTGACTTGGTCCACGGTGGATTCTGCTACTTTATTGGTACGTGCAGTACTATAGGTACCACACCGCAACGTGACTCGCAGACAGAGTAGAGGTAAGGTACCGTCAAACGGAGTGCCCTGCCGTGGGTAGGTATTGTACACGATCCAAGACGGGAATTGGGCGACGAGAACCCTAGCACTACGCACATGAAGAGCCTGAACGGGACAAGCGGGACAGGTCCACACAATTAAGGCCAGTTACAGGTACAGGTGTAGGAAGATGGAGCGAGGCATGGGTTTTCTAGTACCTTACCTACCACAGGTAAGGTGTAAGGTAGGTAAGGTAAGGTAAGGTACAAGTAGTTGAAAGGCTTACACTTGACGAGGAAAACAGAGATGCACCACTTCCACATGGCCAATCTCCAAAACTCATGGCAGCTAAGCCAGAAGCCACAGAACCGGCAGAAACAGTAGCGCTAAGCAATCTTTCAGATGCCGAAAGACGTGTATTTGTAGGGACTGCGCACATGATGTACTTTACTAAGCCAAGGTGGTATGAATGCAGCACAGGTATCCGTACATGGGCGAAAGGCGTTGCCTACAGACCGCGCAGGTACTATGAGTACGACGCAAGGCACGCATTGCCCCTGTCCTCCGGTGGGGGGATGGGCGGCGACCCTCTCGCGCGGCGTGACGACCCTCCCTCGCTCGCATAGCAGCTGGAGAGATGGAACCCCTGCACAATCCTCAAACGCTTGCTGGTGTTGCAGCATGGCGGGCCACTCGTGATGGTCTCCATCGTCCCATGCCGCCATGACATGCAACGCAGTTCTGTGCGGTTCTCTACAGCGTACCACAACCACAGTAGTATGCGCAGTATGCAGTACGGATACGGAGAGGTATGTGAGATCTGATTTGAAATTGCTGTCGTTGCATGCCGCTGCCGCCGTGTGGGAGACACGACGACACGAGACAGACGAGCGATTCGGTTGGTCCAGTCGGGTTGAACGAGTTGTATGTCTGTATCGTAGGAGCCTGCAGCGATTGGATATTAGCATTGCGGACTTGGTAGGAATCGGATCACTCGCACTTGTCAAATGTCTATGGCGCAAAACTTGAGGCCTGCAAAGCCAACGGCGTGGAAGCCGTGACAGTCAAAAACATAATGAAATCACCTCTTTCCACACTGAGGTCTTCTTCTACAAGTAATCAAGGCACTCTGTATGTATTTGTAGGAGACGTAGCAGTCAGGACTGACATCATCGAGACCACGATCTATGTATACCATCTGGACCAATGCAGATCCCCATCACCACATCGCAATCGGCTGCCCGTTAGGCGTCGTTATCTACATACCTACCCAGTGGTATTATCCTCGCAGTACGGATACCCAAGAGTCGTTTCCATCGACACGCCCGCAGACGAGTGCGGCGGTGCTCCATCAGGTTGTTGGTCCGGTCGTCGTCCTCTTTGTACCCCGGTGCGTACCCCTACCCTGCTCCTTGCCCCTACTGTGGACACTCCTACAGCTACCGCTACCGCCTGAAGCCAGGAACCGCTCCGCATCGCGCACGAGGCAAGGGGTCCGTTCCCCACATCACCCTCCTTCTGCTTGCTTCCCCTCCCCTCCTTCTCGATGGCAGTTGAGCCACAGTCACAGTCATACCGTAGTCGTATACGGATACTCACTCTCCTCACTCTTTCACGTTTCCTCTTACGCAGTAGTCCTCACCCTGTCCTTCTCTCAATGATACTTTGTACACATCCGACTCATCCACTGCCCATATCTCCATCACCAGCAAGTGTCCGCGAGTCTTCTCTCATGGCTCCCTTCCCCCCTTCCACTTCCATCGCTGCGTCAACCCATCACATCCACTGTATCTACCGCTCCGCATCGCCTGGTGCCTTACCGCTCTGGCTTTGGTAGGCATATAAGGTACGGAGTAATCACTGCGCATGTATTAGTACAGAGTAGCGCGCAAGGTAGGCAAGGTAGGTAGGTGGTCAAGGTGGTGAAGGCATCCTCGTCATCTTCTTCCTGTGGTGTGCAGTACGCAGTACGTAGTCACTTCGTGGCCGTGACTCTCTCTGCTGCCCAGTGACAGGGGCTCCCCGTCTCTACCACGCTTCTTCTGCGTCGTAAAGCCAAGGTCGACCACCTATCCATATCCAGCTTTCACCCTGCAATAATGCCAATCCCACCATTTTGTGTGACCCTTCCGCTGCTCGTCCCCATCCGCTTTGCTCTCAACTCTGTGTGGAGTACGGAGTGCATCTTTAGCCCATACTACTGTGTATCTGACGGTCGAACTGAAGCGTGAGCCCAGTGTCTCTACAAGTAGACACAGCGCAAGGTAACTGTTGTGGCTCATTCGCCGTAGATGGCAACGGTTCCTGTCCATCTGCCTGGCCCCTTTTTTGCACTTGACTAGCACTCTTCTGTAAAGTATTCTCTCCTTTCCATCCCATCTGTGCGTGTCCTGCTCTGCTGTGCCGTAATCTCGGTCGCGCACACTGACTTCTTTCTGCACTATTCATCCCGTCGTCTCTCACGCTTTCGCCTTCATCACCACACGCCCCCCCCGTCGCACACGTCCGACCCTTCTCTTCCCTCCTTTTACACGTTCTGAACCGCCGCCCTACGTAGTCCTACCTCGCTCCGCCGTATTCCTACCCCTCCCACTCTCATCGCCGCCGCCGTAGTCTTTCGTCTTTTGCAGTGAGTCGTCTTCAGAAGAGCGACAGCAGTCCGTATAGGCCGTCTGTACTTACCTCCGGAGACCACTTCACCCCCATCCTCTTCATTCCACACGCACACGCTCACACTAGCGCACACAACCACCACCATTTCCCTCCCTCACTCACACTCTCTCGTCTCAGTCAGCCCGGCCCTGCTTTTTCAATTCTATCGTCTCTCTCCCTTGGATTACGGATCTTGCTGTCCTTCAGAATCCTCCGGACAAATTCCAATTGGACAGAAAGCGCCGGGTACAGCTAAAGGAGAGACCGTGAGACAGAGAACGAGAGAAGATCGTCAACACTCAACCCCAGTCAAGCCTTCCAGGGAAGTACCTACTGTACACAACCACACTGCCCATCAAGGGTGCACTAATAGTGTGAGGTGTACTCCGTACTGTCTCCGTCCTGCTTGCTTGAGGCGAAGCCATCTGGAACTTGGCTGTTCCTAGCCTCTTTTTTAATTTGATCACCGCCGCCCACACATTTGCGGCCGCGCCTGTGAAGGCTAAAACCGCGCTCCTATTCGTCGCGCCGCCCTATCAGTGCTGCCAAAAGCAATATCCATCCGTGTGTCCCCCCAACGAAGCTTCCTCTCGAAACACCATCGAAAAACCAACCTCGCATTCGAGAAGTCTGCCATCTTGGGCTCGCTCAACGCCTGCTTGCACTCGCATTTGCAATCCCTACGGCATCGGATCGAGTCTCGAGTGACGTTCGCTGGACGAAATTTCCTCAATTGACACATCAGAGTCGCCGTGGTCTACCTTGACGCTCGAGCTGGTTCGATAACCACCGCTCGACTCGAATCCATCCGACGCATCGTCTGTTCCAACGCATCACCCGTCTGCGCTCTGCCATCACCCACTTCGCAACCCATCGTGTGGACCACTCTCCTTTTTTTCTCCACCGCCGCAACGAAATCTATCGCAAGTCGTCTTTTGGACCTTCGATTCGTCTCTACGCTGGATTCCTCGAACCGACCGCAACCCGCTCCCGGCTCCTCGTCGTCGGCAAGCCATCGAATCGACACGCAGACGCCCGAGGCTCAATCGCTTCTAGGGGTTTGCTCAGGCGCTTTGCCTGCTTCGCACTATCCGCACGCTTGAGCGATCGTCAACATGTCCGTCATGCTTCAAACACCTTCTCGAGCCTCCACCGCCTCCTCCTCTTCCTTTCAACCCCTTTCCCGACAAAACACAATGTCTTCCTACGATGGATCGCGGTCCGCCCGCCAATCCAAGCGGTATAGTATGTCCGCGCTGTACATGTCCATGTCGGCGAACGAGACCGATCTGGAAATCGAGGACGACCTGGCCAAAGGTGCGTAGTTGCTTCCCGCCGCCGAGTCTTTGGCTAACCCTCCTCCCAAGCCCAAAAAGTGCTGCGCGAACTAAAGGCCAAAATTTCCTCGCAATCAAAGAAGAATTTCGTCCTCGAAAAGGACGTGCGATACCTCGACTCTCGCATCGCTCTGCTGATCCAGAACCGCATGGCTCTCGAGGAACAGAACGAAGTTGCCAGCCATTTGGAGGACGCTACCGAAATGCAAGAGGGCGAATTCCCCAACGACGACAAGACCCAGAAATACGGCAACCTCATGTTCCTGCTTCAGTCCGAGCCCAGGCATATTGCGCACCTCTGTCGTCTGGTGTCCATGGCCGAAATCGACTCCCTGCTGCAGACCGTCATGTTCACCATCTACGGAAACCAGTACGAGAGCCGTGAAGAGCACCTGCTCCTGACCATGTTCCAGGTACGTCCCCCTTCCAGGCCTGCTCCGGTCGCAGTCCTTTGGCTAAGTCCGTAGTCTGTCCTCACATATCAATTCGACAATACCCCCGAATATTCGTCGCTCCTGCGCGCCAACACTCCCGTATCACGCATGATGACCACCTACACGAGGCGAGGTCCGGGACAGAGTTTCCTCAAGTCGGTGCTGGCAGATAGGATCAACAGCTTGATCGAGTTGAAGGACCTCGACTTAGAGATTAACCCGCTCAAGGTATACGAGCGCATGATTGAGCAGATCGAGGAGGATACGGGCACCCTGCCCGCTTCGCTGCCCAAGGGAATCACGGCAGAGCAGGCCGCCGAAAACCCTCAGGTCCAGGCCATCATCGAACCGCGTCTGACAATGCTCACCGAGATTGCTAACGGCTTCTTGACGACCATCATCGACGGCCTGGAAGAGGCTCCGTACGGCATCCGGTGGATCTGCAAGCAGATTCGCAGTCTGACGAAGCGCAAGTATCCTGATGCAAACGATCAAATCATTTGCACACTCATCGGCGGTTTCTTCTTCTTGCGTTTCATCAACCCGGCCATCGTCACGCCCAAGTCGTACATGCTCATTGACGGCCAGCCTGCGGAGCGCCCGCGGAGAACACTCACTCTCATCGCCAAGATGCTGCAGAACCTCGCCAACAAGCCGTCGTACGCGAAGGAGCCGTACATGGCCAAGTTGCAGCCCTTTATTCAGCAGAACAAGGACCGCGTCAATAAGTTCATGCTCGATCTGTGCGAGGTGCAGGACTTTTACGAGAGTTTGGAGATGGACCGATATGTGGCCTTGTCGAAGAAGGACCTCGAGCTATCCATTACCCTCAACGAAATTTACGCCATGCACGCGCTCATCGAGAAGCACCACGGCGAGCTTTGCAAAGATGACAATTCGCACCTTGGCATCATCATGTCCGAGCTGCAGGCGGCGCCTGCCCAGGTCCCTCGCAAGGAGAACCGAGTCATCAACCTGCCTCTCTTCAGCCGATGGGAGACAGCCATCGACGACCTGACTGCGGCTCTCGACATCACGCAAGAGGAAGTGTACTTTATGGAAGCCAAGTCCGTCTTTGTGCAGATCATGCGGTCTATTCCCACAAACAGCAGCGTCGCACGTCGACCACTGCGGCTGGAGAGGGTCGCGGACGCTGCGGCTACGAGCCGCAACGACGCGGTCATGGTCCGCAAGGGTATCCGGGCCATGGAGCTGCTTTCGCAGCTGCAGGAACTCAGAGTCATCGATAAGAGCGATCAGTTCGGCTTGCTGCGTGACGAGGTTGAGCAGGAGCTTCAGCACCTGGGGTCCCTCAAAGAGGGTGTCATCCAGGAGACGACCAAGTTGGAGGAGGTTTACAAGACGATTCGCGATCACAACACATACCTGGTCGGCCAGTTGGAAACGTACAAAAGCTACCTGCACAATGTGCGGTCGCAGAGTGAGGGCACCAGGAGGAAGCAGCAGAAGCAGCAGGTCCTTGGTCCGTACAAGTTTACCCACCAACAACTCGAGAAGGAGGGTGTCATCCAGAAGAGCAACGTGCCAGACAACCGCAGGGCGAATATTTACTTCAACTTTACGAGCCCCCTGCCGGGAACCTTTGTCATTTCCCTGCATTACAAGGGTAGGTCATCACACAACAGCCAAGTCGGGCAGTGGACTTGCCAGCTAACATTGATAGGGCGTAACCGTGGTCTGCTAGAGTTGGATCTCAAGCTTGATGACTTGTTGGAGATGCAAAAGGACGGCCAGGACGATTTGGACCTCGAATACGTCCAGTTCAACGTCACCAAGGTCTTGGCGCTGCTGAACAAGCGGTTCGCTAGAAAGAAGGGTTGGTAGCCGCCAGCGGTTTCCGACTTCAACTGTACAACTTTTCCTCTGGCGATACCCTTGGCTGGCTTTTGGTGGAACTAGGCGTTCACGGCATTCTCTTTGACCTGATACCACGGCGATTTCCGTCGCACCGCCTGATTCCCTCGCATTCTTCCGCTCTTGCTCCGTCGCATTCTCCCCGCCATAGCCACCTCTCATTCGATTCTCGACATCTCGTTTAGTATCCACACCCATACCGGCGTTGCTTATACCTTTTCGGTCCTCCCTGGATTTCACTTTTGCGCTTCACGTATAAAGGCGGCACTCTCTGGACTACGTCTACCGTACAAGAATACACTCGTGGATATGGGCACTTCATTTTTCTTTGGCCCCGTTCGTCTGCCGATTCACGGCTGCGGACGGGTGGCACGGCTTGGAGGCTGTTCTGCTCGGTAAACCTGCTACGCTACTCTTTTTAATGGCACCCGGCGGCGGGAGACGGGAGGTTGGCATCGTTTTGCGAGCTTGTTCTTTTTGCCATTATTGGTGTCTCTTTTTTGGTCGACGTCTTTTATGCGCGATGACGGCGCGGGTTGTGTTCGGCTGGTCCGGCGGCTGCAGTGTATGACCCGTCTGCGTTCATGTCTTGAAATGACGGGGTGGTTTAGACATGAGAAGGAATGAATGACATGGATGATTCTGATCCCGCAGTTGCTTCTTGTGCTGTTTGCATGTGACTTTTGCCTCCTCGACCCTTTTTTTCTCTACTCGGGAAATCGAGCGTTGACCACGTAGGTCGCTGTCAGTCAGCGGGATAAAAACCAAGCCGGATGATCTAGAGCGGGAGAGTTTTTGATGCCGTGGCCTGGTACGCGTTCTTTTGAACTCTGGCACCATTTTCCGTCTGATTATTCACAGTCGACGACGCGGCCTGGTGCGTAAGTGACTCTGTGGATGGGGTGAGAGAGAGGGATGACGTGAGCTCCGTGACGGCCACGTTGTCGATTGCCCTTCCCACCCCTCCCCCCTACCCTTGGGGCCAAGGTTCCAGCTTCTCCGTCCCTCTTCTTTGGTGCACGCGAGAGACTCGGAGACGGTGTCTGCTCTCCCAAACTATGATCATTCTGGGTGCTGACTAAATGGCTGACTGGCTTGAACCGGCTAGACTTTCTCCAGAGTTCGGGTGGGAGGGTGGACGAGTTCACATATATACTCAGTATACGGAGTAGCCCAAGGTTGATTACCCGCCGCGAAGCGGTGATAGACGCAACTTTATTTTTGTTATCAGCTTTGGTCAGGAATGTCACTGATTGAGTTGGGAAAAGGGGGGGGGGTGTGATTAGTCGAAAGAGATGCGCAGCATGGGAGTTTGGAGAGATTCTGGGGGTGAGGGCCCAATGGATTTAGGTTATGTGGAGGGTTGCGATGGCGAGGGAGGAAGGTTTGGATTTGGGTTGGCGTGGAGGGAGGGATTCGAACGGGCGGGGTGTGGCGGAGGAAGAGGAGCAGATGTTCCTGACCCTAACCGCTGGTATGGTAGAAGTGAAGTTTTGTGTTTGAAGCCATCGCCGGGTAGGTTGATGTACGACTGGACAGGCAGGCACCTGAGGTTGTTGTCAAGGGGCGCGTCACAGAGGAAATTGTGTGTTTGTCGCGAGATTGCTCGAGGCTCATCCCATGGCATCCAAAAAAAAAAAAAAAAAACCCACGCAAGTAGGGGTCAATGAAGTACGTGGCAGATAGTAGGCAATAGGATAGGATTGAACGAGACAGAAATCTCTTCGATATGGCGTTACTCTAGTCTGAGGGTACTCCGCGGAGCTGACATCATTCACTAAATCCGCCCTCGGTCAGGAGAAAACACCGTAGCTTATCTTACTCCCTTCTGGGAGACATGCTACCCCAAACGCCCCAGCAATGCAAACTTCCCAACTTTTGTATCATACAGACGCGACGTCGATAAGAGAAAGATGGTTAGGCAAGGAAATCCTGCGCTTACCATCCCCTGCGGAATCCGGCCCCTGTATTCATCTCGTCAGTCCAAGCTCATCACTGATATCTGCCATGGTGGTGCCCGGAATGGCCGTAACCCGAAGAGAGCTGTCTCCAGGCGCTTCCTTCATACGAAGCAGTGCCGTAGTCTCCCTGCTGTACATCGAAACGATGAGCAGGTTCTGATCCACCACTGGAGCCGGGTCGGAGAGGTGAACTCCTGTACCCCGATGCCAAGCGGTGGCCAGATTTGTCGAAAGGACTCAGACCTCGTTGAGGTGAGTTTCTTCCAAAGGACGTGTGGTTGGGGGTGTAGTCGCTGGAAGCGTGGCGACCGTGGGAAGGGGGGTGCATACCGTTGTTCTGCCTGGAGCGTTGGTCCTCGGCGGCTCTCCAGGTGTTGTAGTCGGGCACAGGAGTGTCTCTGATGAGATTCACAAGGCCGTGAGTGTGGAATCGCCAGGCTTGCGGCGCATGGGCGTACGCGTGTGCTGGGGGGAGGATGCCGAGCAGAAAGGTGATATCTCTGGAGAGAGGTGCTCCCTGGTTCCGTCGTTGCTGGTCGAGACGACGACCGGCGGCACCCTTGAGAGGCGACTCGCCTCGTGCGAGCTTGCGCGGCCGGTTGAGCTCCTCGTAGTCGTCGCCCGCGAAGGGTCGCTTGGGCGAGTTGATGACGCCCATGTACTGCGGTGCCGGGCTGACCGTCTGGCGAATCGGCGGCGGCATGGGAGAATGGCGCACCGACATGGGCTGTTCGATGATGGGCATAAGCATCTTGGGTCGGAGTTGAACTGCTGGCGAAATGATGAGACGATAGGCAATGGGGTCGAAGCTCTCCACGGAATAGCGGCTGGAGAAGTGTGAAAGCTTGGGGTCGGCGGGCCATAGCTCTGACATGCGCTTCTCGAGCTCGGCAATGGACGACAGCTCTCCGAACTGCGACTCGTACTTGTGGAAGTATGAGTAGAGCGGCTTGGCTTGGTTCTTCTTTTCGTCCTTTTGCGTGAGGCGGTTGACGCAAGTCTCAAAAACAACGCGGGCGTCTGCTGTACGTTAGAAAACACTCTCTGTTATCTCAAGGGAGTGAAAAGACTCACTAGTAGTATCGCCCTTGGAGTGGAGAAACTTGATGTATTCAAGCATAAAGCTCGCATCCTCGGGGAACAGCTTGGCTCCACGGTCAAAGATCTTTCCACCTGCCGGGTCGTTGTAGATGAGAGCTTCCATTTTGGCCACGGCAATGTAGACATCGCTCGTCAGTTGCCCACGACCTCTGGCCTCGATAAAGACCTGGCGCAGACCCGAGGTGGTGTTACCCTTGCCCTGTGTTCTGCGCGCCGCTCGACAGAGAGAGATCCACACAAAGGAGATGGTCCGCTTGAGCATGTCTGCCTGCACCGTGAAGCCATATTTGACCGCCTTGACGCGCTCCTCCTTGCCGAGGTCACCCGGCCGAGGCTCATCGCCGTCGACGTCGTCGTCGTTTTGCTCTATTGAATCTTTGATGCCCGAGTCGGCCGCAGCGTCCTCCTCGATTTGGCGAACCGCACGTTCCTCGCGTTCCTTGAGCTTCTTGGACATGGCGTACAGAGTGTCAAGAACGCGACTGTACGGCTCCCGAATGGCCTTCGCGCGGGCGGCTTTGCTCTCGCCGTCGTCGCCGGCAGGATGGGTCGTCTCCACGTGGTCTCCGTGCTTCAACGCCAGCAGAACGCTTTCCGGGTTGGCGTCAATGCCGTCGGTGAGGAAAGAAAGGCCCAGGTCTTTGCCATCCTTGACGATGTTGTTGGCAAAGCACCATTCGGCAGCCTCCACCCACATCTCAGGCCAGAAACGAAGCGCCATGAGCGCCTGCTTGTAGCAATAAAGGATGCGGCCCTTGAGGGCCTCGGGTTCCTCGTCCTCCAAAACTAGAGGATCCTCCTTTTCCCACTGAATCCACTTCTTCCAGATGTCGACCTGCTCGAGGAATTCTTGGTCGCCATTAAAACCAGGGGCGGGGGGCAACCTAGGAATGGTCGTGCGCTGGAGCCTTGGGATCAAGCGGTCAAGCTGCGAGTTGGACGCCTTGGCGGTCATATACGACGGCGAGCGCTTTTGAATGAACTGGCGACCCTGCCCGGTGTTAGTGCGTTCTTGACGACGTTGGGTCGCCACTTACAGTGGTCTTGTTCAGGCTCATCTCGAACTGGTCGTAGTCTTTCCATAGGTCTGTGAGAGCAGCCGTTGGCACGGTAATGGCGCGGTGGTAGGCCTTGCGCAGCTGGTCCATTTTCTGCTGATCCTGCCAGCCGCTGCCACCAACCTGGCCGGGGCCGCTCTTGATGAAGTTGATGTAGTCCTTCCACAGCTGCCCTGAATCACGGTCGATGCCAACGGAGCTAATGACGAACTCATACGACATGCTGAGAATACGGCGCGCTTCGCCATTGGGATCGTTGTTCAGGTCGTACCTCCTGCGGATATAGTTGAGGTAGACTGTCCACAGCTTGACGTTGGGGGCATTGACCAGCGAGCGGTTGAAGATCTCTTCGGCAGCCTGGAAGCGATTCGAGTCGAGCTCTAACTGGGCCCAGTCTGCCCAGATATCGGCCTGGCCTAATTAGTGTCTATTGCTTCGGGGTGCCAGTAGGCCACTCACAGCTTGAGGGAACACCTGAACGAATCGATCGAAAACTCCGCGAAGCTCGTCCAGCTGATCACTACGACGGCACTCGGCGATGAGACCCAGCCAGGCGTCCATATCCCCACGGGGATCCTCCTTCACGCGATCCTCCAGAATGCCGACAGTATCATTCGGATCTCTGCTCTGAACGGTCTGGTGGGTAGCTTGAGGTACAGCAGGATTGATGGTGACGGCAGCAGCGGGCGTCGGCGTCGGAGCGGCAGCACTAGGAGCAGCACTAGGAGCAGCACTAGGAGCAGCACTAGGAGCAGCACTAGGAGCAGCACTTGGAGCAGCACTTGGAGCAGCACTTGGAGCTCTTGCGACACCATTGCTGGCCGGCTCCGGTGCTGGGACAGCCTGGGCCTGAATCGGAGTGGGCGCACGAGCTGGAGACGGGATCTGAACGGGCGCGGCGACGGGAGCGGAGCTTGAAGCCGCCGGAGCTGGCATATCGTCCTCGTCGTCGGAGTCGGCCAACACAAAACCTCCCTGTGTCTTAGGCTTGCCTGACTTTGGCTTGGAGGTGGCAGCGGGGGTAACGGCCGGGGACTGTGACGCCGACTCTGAATCCTGCGCTGGTGTTATCATGACCGACTCCGGGTCGTAGCTGACCGACTCGGGGTCATATTCGCCAGCATCTTCTTGGTCACCATTCGCATCTTGGGCAAGTGAGAAGGCAAGGTCTTGAGTTTGTTGCTCGCTATGCTGTATCTCTTGGCTCCCATATTCCTCTTCTTCCCAAGACGCACCCTCGACTTGTTGGTCGTTTTGCGGTAGACCGGAATCCATAGCAGCGACTGCGTGCGAAGTAGCGCTTTTATTCCGTTTGCGATCGTTGCGAATGATTGCTACGCGCAGATGAGCGATGCGAAGCTCAATGATCTCGCGGTAGGATGAGCTGGTCGCAGAGCGCGAATGCGCTGCAGCTACCGGGTGGGCGAAGACGGTCGGTAGGATGATATAATACACTAAGCCTGATACTTTTGACGATTAAGACTCCTCAAATGGCAGGCAGTATGAGAGGTTACCGATAGCGATGGGGGATGGGGAAGCTGATGGGCCAACAGAGCGCAAATGAATAGGACGCAAAATTGGAGGCTGAAAGTCGACGGAGATGCAACTGAAAGATTGATGGCAGCACCGAAATCAGGCTAGCGCAGTTTGGCGGTAACCTGGATAAATCTCGGCAAACACTTGCTACGTCTTCCACGAGACATGCCCACCTTCGTATATACCTAGGTACCTTGAGGTACAGAGACGTCACCTGCCTGCCTCTGTAGGGTCCCAATCCTCGAAGAGACCTCATTACTACCTGGTCTGCTGTCTACTGTAGTTCTTTCTTTGTGCTTGTCTCTGGCTTGCATTGCTGCATTGCTTGGAATGGGGAATCGAGATGAGACATTGAGCGTGCGCTGCAAGCAATCTTGCAATCGTGTGTCCAGACAACTGGTCCACATGCAATCACCTCAGCAGGGTAACATGACCCTACACTATGATACGTATCGACTTGAGGAAGGGTCGCTTCACATCAGTGTCCGCCCCTGACTATAAAGTACTCACTGAGAGTCACCACCATACCATGTTTGCTTACCTACCTATGGAGGGAGGAACCTTAGGAGTACATGCATCAGCTAGTATACCTACCTGAGCTGAAGGATTGACAGCTGCCTCATTCCCTGTCGGTAGGCACCCAGTCTCAAAACAGTTAGTCTTGACGAGTGGAGACCACTCTACGCGAAATTTCGCGCTCAAGACGGGGCCGGGGAGGCAGGCGCGTCCCACGGTCGTTGTCTCGTTGTCCCGTGGTAACACGACACAATTGAACGAGGCTCCTTCTTTTTCTCTCCGCAACCTGCCGCTGCAAAATCTATTCAAGTCTTCTGTTGCACCCGCCGCCAATCTACCCTCAATCTTCTCGTCGCATTCTTGCATCGCGTCGCCTTTTTTGTTCTCTCTCTCTGCTCGGTCACAGCCTTTCTTCAGTGATATACCACTTTCAATCGCACGTCGCGATCCACACCGTCGCCCACATTCCACAATGTCTATTGTTTCGCTCGTTGGCGTTCAGATTCTGAACAACCCCGCCAAGTTCACGGACAAATACGAGTTCGAGATCACCTTCGAGTGCCTTGAGCAGCTCGAGAAGGGTACGCACGCCTCGCTGCAATTCTCTTAGTCGTCGCCGCCTGCTGACTCGTTTTTCCAGACCTTGAGTGGAAGCTGACCTACGTCGGGTCGGCTACCAGGTGAGTCAAAGTGGACTTTTTTTCGCATCCACCGCCATGCGCTAAGCATGCGCAATAGCGACCAGTACGACCAGGAGCTCGACTCTCTCTTGGTCGGTCCCATTCCCGTCGGCACCAACAAGTTCCTCTTCGAGGCCGATGCTCCCAAGACGACGAGAATTCCTGATGCCGACATCCTGGGCGTCACCGTCATCCTTCTGACTTGCTCCTACGACGGTCGCGAATTCGTCCGCGTTGGCTACTACGTCAACAATGAGTATGATTCCGAGGAGCTCAACGCCGAGCCCCCGGCGAAGCCCATCATCGAGCGCGTGAAGCGCAACATCCTCGCCGAGAAGCCCCGCGTGACTCGTTTCGCCATCAAGTGGTATGTCAAGTGAGCAAAGAAACAGCAGACAGAAACTGACACTGCGCAGGGACAACGAGGCTTCTGCCCCCGCCGAGTTTCCCCCTGAGCAGCCCGAGGCTGACCTGGTCCCGGACGAGGAGGAGTACGGCGCCGACGAGCGCGAAGAGGAGGATGCCGAGGTGGCCCTCGAGGCCGGTGCCAATGGCGAGAAGGCTGCTGGCGAGGACGCCGAGATGGCTGGTGCCGAGCTTGGCGAGCCCGCCCAGGTCGATGAAGACGAGATGTCCGATGACGGCAGTGTCGACATCGAGGGCGACAGCGAGGATGAGCTCGAGGAGGAGGAGGGCGAGGGCGAGGGCGAGGGAGCAGGCGACGACGCCATGGACGTGGACATGACGGACAAGCCAGCCGTGCCAGTCAAGGCCACCGAGGTTGCCACCCATTAGAGAGAGCATTCTCATTTCGTTGACTTTTTCTTTTTGCTCATACCCCGATTATCCCGCCGGCTCTGTACATAGATGATGCACCAGCTGGGGGCTTTAGACGACGACAACGACCTGGATGATGACTGAAAAGCCAGTCTTGGCCCGTAATTAGACAACCGAATGATACTTTCTGGCCATGCAGTACCTCGCTCTTCCATGTGACCTGAGCTCAGGAAGCTAGCAACTCCAAAGCGAATCGTGTACAACTTGGTCACCGCCCACGCCATCGCCTCTGCCACCGCCTGTTGTGCTTGACTAAACTCTACCACTATAACTGTACATCGAAAGCGACATCAAGCACCGCTATCTTCTCCAACAAACTTGCAGTTCTTTTCATTGTCGTTGTCACTATCGTCGTCGTCGTCGTCGTCGTCGTCGTCGTCGTCGTCGTTGTTGTGGTCATCCCACTTCACGGAGGGCGAGGGCCAAATCCATGTGTTGCGGTGGTTGATGTGTAACTGGCTTGGATACTTACAAGAATCATTATCTAAACCGTAAGTTGGTACAACAACCTTGTTGCTATTGGGACTTTTCTTCTTTGCAACACTATTCCAAATATCTCTCGCTTACTTATCGTCGTGGGAAAATACGCACAGTGCCTTGCAGAGAAACCGTTGCTCAAGGCAATCTTGTCATACGAGCATCCTAGTAGAAGTTTTTGTGCTTAGGAGTAGCTATTTGTAGATGTTTTACCCTTGTAGATGTTTTTGATTGCTTTTTGCCTATCAATGATCACACTACTCCCTACTTACACCCAAAAACAAAGTGCGATTGCACAAAAACGACATCGACACGAGGCTGGCAAGATCAATGTATGTCAGCCGCAGACATCTCTCATCTACTTTCGTACCAACGCTACTTTCGGTTGGCAAATGCTGCGCCGTAACCTTTCTCACGAGTCAAATGGACAAGCATCTCACCCATTTGACTTTTCTTTCCTGTCCGAATTGTGCAACGAGCCGTGGCAGCATCGCCAAGGGGGATCAAGGCCATGTGAAACCCCGGAAAGCATGATGATATGTGCGTCTCTATAGGCAAAATGAAGTATTTGGTTAGACTCTAAGTGGTGGAACTTTCATTCTGCGAGCTTGAATCGACACCAACACCGGCAACGGTTTGGAATACCTACGGAACCCACCATACGGCGACGTCAACAATAGCGCAATCCCTCCAGAGACCAAAAGTTGAAACTTTTTCAAGCCTGAATTAGTGTTTAAAGGTGACAAAAGCACAGGCGAATCACTCAAACCTGCCACCGGCGAGTCACAAGGACAAACCCCACGATGCTAATGAAGGAAAGAGGCTCACTTAGGGCGAATCACCATAACTCTGGCACCAACTTGCAGTGAATCGTTTTTTGAAAGAGACTTCAAACAAGGATAATGGGCTATATAAACGTTTGGTGTTTCTCTGGCTGGCAGATGCTTCCAAACAACCTCGTTCCCTGATGGTGGCATTGACTTAATCTCGCCAATTGCTCCACCTCGAAGCCTATTCCACCACATCAAAACGAGACACTCGCGCCCCATCGGAGGGAGAAACGGGCACGCGGGGCAGATTTTACAATTTGAGAAAACGCAATCGATCAATATTTCGGTAGAGAAGAGAGTGACATCGTCGGGCGACATGGCAGACAACAAGAGCGCCGAGTTGGCGCGGCGGCTGGACGGGCAGGTCATGTTCATCCCGGACCTCGGGGCCATGATGAGCCATTGGCCGGCCGGGAGGAATCCGCACGGCGCGGAGCTGCAGGGGATGGTGGACAGGTTGTTGGAAGGGTAAGCCCCCTCCGATATTCGGACCGGTCACTTGAGAGATTCTGACGCGATGCAGGGCTTCTGAAGAGGACAAGGCGAATGTCGCAGAGGCGGATCCGGTGCTGCTGGCTTCGTGGTGAGTTTGCAAGTGGTCACTCGCACACGCAGTACTTGCTAATACCGGTCACAGCTTTTGGCCAGAGGCGACGAGAGAACGGCTGCAGGTTCTGACTCTGACGGTCACCTGGCTAGGCCAACTGGACGACTGCCTCGAGAACCTGGAGTCTGAGATCTTCCAGAAGGCACACGACTTCCGCGCCAAGGTGAAGAGGTACATTGCTCTGTATCTTCAGCTGTCAAGAGAGCCATTAGAGCCGGCCACACAGAGGGCGATTGCAGACTTTGAACCTATTGCAAAGCTCATCTGCAGGGAGTATGACCAGGGTGAGTGACAGCCAGGTAGTGGAGATGTTTAACACTTGGAAGCTGACATGTGAGAAGACCAGCGACGTCAATTGAAGGTCAGTTTATGCGAGTACATCGACTCGACGGGACATGAGATACGATGCGCTCAGAGGGGCGAGGTGCCGTTGAGTCGGCTCTACGAGACGATGCGCAAAAAGACGGCGGGTGCTGGGCCGCTATGTGCTCTAGCCGAGTAAGTCACACCAGTCTGCGACTAGAAGCAAAGCTGATATCTGCAGGTTTGCCACAGGGATGAGGTTGCCCGCGGGTGTGGTACTGTCGAACCCGTACAAGCTCATGGCTGAGGCCGTCTGCGTGATGGTCGGGATGTAAGTGCAGTTGTTGTAACGCCTTTGAAGGCAGAGCTGACGAGAAGTTAGGACGAACGACTTGTTGTCGCTGGGTAAAGAGCTGGTCAGTAATTGACTGCTTTCAAAACGATACGTGCTAATTGTACATAGCGAAAGGGTCGCGTGTTGAGCATCGTCCCGGTGCTGCTTTGGAACAACGAGCATGACGATCTGGAAGGTGTTGTCGGACACGTCGTCGACAAGTTGAAGAAAGCAGTGAGGCAATTTGAGGTCTCCGAGACTCGGCTCATCCAAGTGTACCCGAGCGAGACGGAGCATATTCGGCAGGTTGCGGCGGCGATGAAGACCACCTGCACCGGCAACCTAACCTGGAGGTATGTTTCCTATCTATAACGTTGGCGATGTCATTACTAACCATGAATCAGTCTCGCGTCGAAGAGATATCGCGTGGGCGAACCGCTGGCAGACGGGAGTCTGAGACTTGAGTTGAAAGCTGCTTGACAGGAGTGCAGGCGATGGGAGGAATAATGAAGCAAGGCGCGAAAAAGCAAGTAATGATAGTGATACCCAAACCAGAGCGCTGGACTACCTCAAAAAGGCAGCGAGGCGCGATGCACGATGCAGGCGGGCAAATAAGAAAAGTGAAGTTATTCAGCTCCGGTACAGACACAGCCACAATATCTGTATGCAGCCTCAACTGCTTGTAGGTGGCGAGTCACCGGTCACCGCGACCGGATTGCATGAAGTATTGATTGTCTCACAGCCAGACCGGGGCCCAGAACGTTGCTGTGATGTCATGGTGCAATTTCCCAACACCCAGCCAGCCAAGCGAATCGAGTGTCTCAACCGGCGACATCCCTGCCAGTCGAGCCCCTCTCAAGCTCTTAAGCTTTCAGCTGTACTACGGAGCAAGCAGGCTATGGAAGCAAGCCAGCAGCGAACAAACCAAACCAGACGAAAGGGAGCTTCAAAAACATTGGTCCGTCCAACCACCTAGCATTGGAACCGTCAGTCTCTCTCTCTCTCTCACTCTAACCACGCACCATCACGACACGTCGCATCCACCGTACACACGCACACGCATACACAGGCACAATGGCTTTCCGCGCTGCTACCAGGAGACTCGCGCTCGCCCGCCCCGCCGCGCCCATGGCCAGGGCCTTCAGCTCGACGCCGCGCGCCTTCGTCAAGGTCGGCGATGTCATCCCCGACACGCCCGTCTTCGTCGAGGGCTCGCCCGGCAACAAGGTCAACCTGCACGAGGAGTTCTCCAAGGTCAAGAACGGCCTCATCATTGGCGTGCCGGCCGCCTTCTCGCCCGCGTGCTCGGCGACCCACGTGCCGTCGTACATCAACCACCCCAAGCTCAAGGAGGCCGGCGCCGTGTTCGTCGTGTCGGTCAACGACCCCTTTGTGTGAGTTGTTTTGCGCTCCAGCACGCTCCGGCACGCTCCGGCACGGCAACGTGATGGGTGGTGATGCTGACTGATGCACAGGATGAAGGCGTGGGGAGAGCAGTTGGACCCCGCAGGCGAGACTGGCGTACGTTGTTTCCTCGACCCTTGGCGAGACGTTATCGTGCTAACAGCGTGGCAGATCCGCTTCCTGGGTGACCCGGCCGCCGAGTTTACCAAGCTGTTCGACCTCGACTTTGAGAGCGCTCAAATCTTTGGAAACACCCGCAGCAAGAGATACACCCTGGTCATCGAGGACGGCAAGGTCAAAAAGGCCCATGTCGAGCCGGACAACATCGGCACCTCGGGTGAGTCGTGCCGTGCTTTGAAATGAATTGATCTGGATCATGGCTAACGAACTGCAGTGTCCCTGGCGGACAAGGTCCTTGGTTGAGAAAAGATATTAGACGCCATGTAATAAACCCACAAGCTGATCAGTCTTGGATGAAAGGATAGCGCGTAGCCTCTAAGAAATGATGCTGTATGATATGACCAAGATACTCGAAAAGTGAGTCCTGTTCGTGTGTTATTGTAGTCGAATCATTTCGACGAACCGGTGCATCGCAATTGAGGTCCTTGCTGTGCTGAGTAAAACTCGACCTTCTTTTATTGTAAAGTTGTGGTGCAGGTGGTGATGGCAACTAACCAATGCGATGCAACTGCAACTGCAAGACACGCCAATTAGAATTAGATAGTTCCGATGCTGTACGAAGAAGATTCAACACGATATCTCTTGAGCGGTTTCCGGCTCGCATCTCGGAGGACCGGCCGGAATTCCACACATATCCTGAGGGACCTGGGGCCGAGGCCGGCGAGATCGGAGCTAAACACTGCCGCTCCCTATCTGACAAATACAGGGGGCAAAGCAGTGAAAAAACCCGCCACCGCCGCCGCTACATTTGCTTATCAAGCCGGGACTCATCCTTATCGATAAGAGGCAGCTGACTAAGACGATTTTTCTCCAGATCAGAGTGAAAGTACGTATGGTCAGGCGTCATCGCAGTGGCGCCCACACTAATTCTGCGCGAAAGGTGTTTGCAGGGAGGCATTGACATTGTCATGGGCGATAGTCACCTGCCAGCCATCAGACGTATTCCATGCAGGGGGGGGGGGGGGGGCAGTCGAGACTTTGCTGACGGGGGCATGAGACTGCTGTCGTGTGCTTTTGCCATCGCCAGCCTTGGAATCCATAACGAGCGTGGCATGAGGCGCTCATGCCTCCAGACTTTTGTTCTGCCTAAGAGATCCATGATTGTACGCGGAACGTATCTGTATCCATACGGATGCCTGCTTGTAGGCATGCGTTATATCGCAATAGCAGTCATCAAGAGTGGCCTCAATAAAAGCCTCGGACTGAGCCGACATCCTTGGTGTACCTGGAGTTCTCCAAGGAACGCGATTTGCGGGTTTTCGGGACAATGCAGTACAAGTCAACAAAGTCATTCTTGATCTCTGGCATGCGGATTCAATAGTGTAGAAATGGCCCCCAATGTCAGCATGCACTCGGATACTTGCGAAAGTGCGGCTGTTCGTTCAGTGTCCCTCACTGACGACTCCACTGCCAGGCTGGAGTGGATCCCCGAAATACTTGTACCCCTCTCCTACCGCCGAAAGGCATTCAATTCGCCCTGGTTTTACTCGGTACCGTGGTCATTGATAATACTGACTACTCCGTGCAGGTGCCTTATGCAAGAAGGTATCCGTACACTATGGCAATACGGAGGTGGCCAGGCCTGTCGCACTTCCAACCAACAACTCCGTCATGCAGCCCACTCGTCTGCTGCTGCCATGATGACTTTGGCTGCATGTACTTGCTACTACTAGCAATTACCCACTTTGCAAGTCACTCAACCCAGGTCAACTTCACTCGTACCTGGGTATCCAGGCACCTACCTACGCACCAAGTACCACTTGTGTCCCTAGGGGAGGTGCCTCGCGCCTTGCGCCTTGTTGCAGCAGGTATTGTCCGCTCTTCAGTGTACGCAAGGCACCTGACCCCTCCTGCTCTAGGTACCAAAGGTGCCTACCTACCTTATCCACTTAGCACCGCCTACCCGATCCCCTCCCGCCTTTCATTCCACCCGCCCGCCCGTCTCTGCTCATCCCACCCTGTCACTCGTCCCCATTCACCTCCAGTCTCGTTCATATTCCTAGTATCCGTACTCTGCATCCCTATATCCCCTTTCCCTACCTGGCCTCCTACTTGCCCTT
The DNA here is from genome assembly GCA_004366825.1 of Colletotrichum spinosum. Taxonomy (NCBI): domain Eukaryota; kingdom Fungi; phylum Ascomycota; class Sordariomycetes; order Glomerellales; family Glomerellaceae; genus Colletotrichum; species Colletotrichum spinosum. The sequence continues at coordinate 91,518 of QAPG01000028.1, read as the reverse complement.
TTAGACCGCAACTTCGCGACTTTCTCTGGCCTGCCCAGTGTACACGCGCCTCCGCCTCCTGATTCCCCAGACCGCAGTAACCCGACCGCGGTTTAACCTTCTGTTACTAATCCACCTGGTGTGACTCTTCACACCGAGGCGCCGAATCCAGAACCCTCTTCTTCGTCTGGGCCAGGCCTCACAGCCTTTGATCATCACAGCCTGGGTTTACTAGGTAGACATATTCACCCACCTTGTCAACCAACCACAGCCACGACCGCCGCCGCCTGGCTCTGGAACATCTGTGGACAGTCTCGGAATCCCGCTTACCTGCCTCTACCTACCTACCCGACGCATAGTGTCGTTGTTTCCACCTGCGGAAACCCTCCCACTCCCCCCCTAGTTCTCGGCACCATTTCTCCCACCACGAGGAAACGAAAGGCCGCTGAGGCGACGATATCCTCCCAGACCAGAGAGACCCTGCCCAACAAGAGGATCGCCTCAGCTGCCACGGCCACACCAACTGCCCCCCAGGCTCCCCCGACTCCTGTTACCACGGCAAGCAACGGCATGGATTCAGAGGAGGACTTCATGTCTGCTCTGTCGAGCGACGACGATGTCATGCAGGACTACAGCGGGGAGGAGTCGGGTCCTGATGGTGCGTATTTGTTCCTTCCCCGTCCGCCCACATGGTGTACCGTTTAACTAACTTGTTTGTGCGTGATTGCAGACTTCGACGAGGACGACTTCGACGATGAGCCTGATGCCGATCTTGACCTGATTAAAGATTCAGACACCAAGAAGAAGGTAGCCTACGATATATCATACAAAGTCTACGAGCCCAAAGACATTCAGCGTCAACAGGATGACATGATCGACGAGGTCAACATGATTCTCGACATCCGCAAAGAAGACGTCGCCATATTGTTGCGTCACTTCCGCTGGAACAAAGAGCGCTTGATCGAGGACTACATGGATTCCTCAAACAAGGTTCTGGAGGCCGCCGGTCTCGCCTCCAAAGTGTCCGGGCCCCCAAAGCTCGAGGCTGTACCCGGCTTCATGTGCGACATCTGCTGCGAGGACGAGGACGGCCTCCAGACGTTTGCCCTAAAGTGCGGTCACCGATACTGCGTCGACTGCTATCGTCACTACCTGAACCAGAAAATCCGCGAGGAGGGTGAGGCCGCCCGCATCCAGTGCCCCGCCGAGGGTTGCGGTCGCGTAATCGACTCCAAGTCTCTCGATCTCCTCGTCACCCCCCAACTCGCCTTGCGGTACCACGAGCTACTGAACCGGACCTACGTCGAAGATAAGGACTCGCTCAAGTGGTGCCCAGCCCCCGACTGCCCCAATGCCGTCGATTGCGCCGTCAAGAAGAAGGACCTCGACAAGATTGTGCCGACGGTCGCTTGCGGCTGTGGCCACCGTTTCTGCTTTGGATGCATCCTCAATGACCACCAGCCTGCCCCTTGCGAGCTCGTCAAGATGTGGCTGAAAAAGTGCGCGGACGACTCGGAGACTGCTAACTGGATCTCCGCAAACACCAAGGAATGTCCCAAGTGCAACTCGACCATAGAGAAGAATGGCGGCTGCAACCACATGACATGCCGCAAGTGTAAGCACGAGTTTTGCTGGATGTGCATGGGTCTATGGTCAGAACACGGCACCAGCTGGTACAACTGCAACCGTTTCGAGGAGAAGAGTGGCCTCGAAGCCCGCGATGCGCAGGCTAAGTCCCGGATATCGTTGGAGCGCTACCTGCACTACTACAATCGCTATGCCAACCACGAACAATCTGCAAAGCTCGATAAGGACATTTATCACAAGACGGAAAAGAAGATGGTGCAGCTGCAGAACGCCTCTGGCATGTCTTGGATCGAGGTGCAGTACCTCAACCAGGCCTCGCAGACACTGCAAACCTGCCGACAAACCCTCAAGTGGACATACGCTTTTGCCTTCTACCTCAGCCGTAACAACTTGACCGAGATATTCGAGGACAATCAGAAAGATCTCGAGATGGCGGTGGAGGCTCTGTCGGAAATGTTTGAAAAGCCTGTTCAGGAACTCTGCGACAGGAACCTCAAAGTGGACATTATGGACAAGACGTCATACTGCAAGAAGCGCCGCATTATCCTGCTCGAGGACACGGCGGATAATCTGGCCAACGGTAGGCTGAGCCTAGACAAAGAATGAAACGTTTGCCGGCTAATCGCGTCATCAGGCCGCTGGACTTTTAACGTTGATCTTCGCGGTCCCATGGCTTCAGCAGCAACAAGTAGCCGCCGCTGACGCATTAAACGCACGCACACTCGCACGAATGAATGAAGAAGACAGTTAACAGGAAAGGGTATCACATGTGCTATAAACATATTCATACGTCTCATCCGAGTGGAGACGATGGAGCATCACCGCAGAAGGACGGCTTCTGGGGGATCGCAAGGAGACATCATCATCCAAAGAGCTTTTCTTTTCCCTCTACACGCTGAGGTCATCTGGGTATAGGTAGCGCGGAAGGAAGCGCATCACGGGCATTGTACGGCACAGGTCTATTCGGTTACACACTGCACTCCCGTGTTCCCAGGCACGGCAACAGCTTTCATGCATCGTGCCTATTTCTGTTCTGGCCAAAGTGAGTCGAGTCACGGCTGCGGGCGGCTCAAGAGCCCAGTGACACACTGAAACAGTGACACACGATGATTGCCTGCAACTTGATGCTGAAGTGAGCTTTGGTGCATCGTCCGATACTCGTCGCGCGGGCGAGTTTGCACTGTTTACCCGCTTCCCGCCATGACTTGAGGAACAAGGCAGACGAGAACTATGACGAACGGTCCCACGTTTGAGCCTTTCCGTGATGCCATGCGACGATGCGACGCCTCGCTCCCTCCCCTCCCTCCCCTGATGCAGGGGTGGTGTCCGAGTCGCGTGCCTCTTTTCCCACTGCGGCTTGGCAACGGAACCCCGTCCGGACAAAGGTCGTGGCCATGCATCCGCCAACTCAACTCAGCCTCACATCACCGCATGCTTCCGTAAACGCCAACAATTGCTTGTCTAGACGCAAGACCTCTCACGTGCTGTATTCCTACGGATCACTTTAGACGCCGCCGCCGCCACCGCCGCAATAAATGCATACAAAAAGCCCTGTCTTTTCTTTTCCTCTTGACACTAGAACATCCATCCCAGGCCGTCGAAGGAATCATGCTTCCGCGTCCACATGGTGTACTCAAGTCCAAAGGCCCGTCTCGCCATTACCTAGCGTCAAACATCTCCCTTGCTCATTGGGAGGGGTAATAATGCGCGCCCCAAAATCGTGGGCCAGCGCGTTGCTTCAGAGAATATTGAAAAAACAGAAAAAACAAGGACGCAACGTTCTTTGGGGGGTATCGCATCGACAAATTGTGATGATTCGTAATGATTTAGTTGTACACGAAACGGGACAGATTCAACGCTGTAGGCCGTGAGGGTTGCTCCGTCTCATCAGGCGGCAAACCGTCGTCATTCTCCTCGTCGCTATCGGGAATGATCTGATCCTCGCTTCCGCACGGCGCATTTAGGGCTTCGACTTCGGCCAGGTCAACCTTTGGCAGCGGCACAAACGACGGGTTGACAGGAAACGACTTGAAGAGCTGATTCTTGCGCGGGCTACGCTTGGGGCTCCTCTGGATCGAACTCTTGGTAGGAGACAGAGGCCGGCGTGCAGGTGCGTTCTTTCGCTGGAGGGCACGGGCACCGATGCGCTGGAGCGGCGTGAGGGTCGTCCTGGATGTCGCAGAAGCTCCGGCCGAGAAGGTGATGGACGACGCGGCAGTAGATGGAGCAGCGGTCGAAGGTGTGAAGAGGGGCGTCTGTTGTGAGACGGTAGTTGAGGGTGTGTCGGGCTGGCTTGATGACGGACTTGATTGTGAGTAGGCGAACTGCTGCAGAGAGGAGCGGGTGGCCTCCGAGACGGACGCTTTAGGTATTGATTTCGGCTCCTCCGCTTCCGACAAGTCACTTAAAGGCGTCGCCGATGCGCCATCGTCCTTGCTGAATTGGCTGTCTGGACCAGTGCCCTCCGTGCTCTGACTCTCTTTCTCCTTCTGACTCTCCTCGAACACGGTGATGGATTTTGGCTTCGGGTTGTGCCATTCGTCAATGTCGGGCATTGACAGCAACGCCTCGTCGATGGAGTCGTCGGAGAGCAGGAAGCTGTCCTTGCCCTTGCTGGTCTTTCCGCCGTTGGGGAAGAACTTGCTCTTTTGGGATTCCTCAGATATCGTTTCAGTCTCATTTATACTTGCGCAGAGTCGAACCTTTTTTGGCGGACGCTGCGAGCTGCTGCTATTCATCAGAGCATCGATATCGTCCAGGGTATTTGCCGGATCGCCCATGGTAACACGGCGAGGCTCGGGAGGACACTCGGAAGCATGCTCTTCCAGCATATTCTGGATCGGTTCCGTCCGTCTCCGAAGCAGACGTGGCGATAACGTTGAACGGGAAGCTTGGGCTGGGCGGGAGTTGCTGGGCTGTGATGAGCTTTCGATATACGGCCGGGGAAGAGGGAACACGCGGGGAACAAGCCCGTTGTTGGTAAGAGCAGCGATTCTCTGAGGGTCAACGGCAAAGCAGTTCCGATCCATTTCGCCCATTGGGATACGCTGGTGACCCTTGAAGTACGAGTCGATGGGCCTGACGGGTGGTCTTGTGCGGGTTGAGGGGCCCGCGGCCAAGCCTTCGGCAGACTGAGAATGTCTCCTCTTCGCATCGTTCTTTGAGCCCGGCATGGGCGCGGGAATGAGCACCTCCTTTGTCATGGGGTTGGCGTCCCCGACAGCAACTGCGGTAGCTAACTCCGGTTCGACGTAGGCGCCGATGAAAGGCATGTCCTCCACTCCTTTGCCTTCCTCGGGTTCCGTCAGAAAGACCATCTCCTTCTTGATCGGGCAGTACACCCGCTGATGGAGGAAAGTCAACTCGGCTTGGAAAAATTGCGGCAGGTAGTTCTCTGAGACGCGGTGTTTGCCCTCAAACTGGACCATGGCGACAAGGCGTTCAGGCGTTTTGTATTTGCGAAGCATCCTGTAGGCCGTTTTCAAGCCCATGTTGTTGATACCTTCGAGATAGTCGCACCCACTCAGAATCGCCATGCGGCGAAAGTCTGCGTCGGTCCAGCCAGTAAGTGACACCTCGCGACAGGCGCAAAAATCCCTGCGGTTGATTTCAATGCAGTTACCGTAACGATCGAGCTTCGTCAATAAGCGCTTACACCCAAATACCAACAAATCCGAGTCCTCGGACAGAATGCCGTCGATCAGGCCTTGGCGTTCGAGGTAGACGAGTTGGGCGTCGGCTTCGTACGGTGCGACGACGTATGAGACATCCATCTTTTTCAATTCGTCAATGAGGTTTCGGGCCATCTCTGGTGTTACATCAATGGCCTTTTGGAAATCGAGCTGGGCCTGTGATGGTTTGCCGGCCTTGAGGAGCTCGAGAGCCTGTTTTTTGCTTTCCTCGCGGCGCTTCGCACGAGAGCCTTCGGTGGCAGCTTTACTGGGGAGGAAGTCGCCATCGAAGACCAGATAGGGCTTCACGCCAAAATGGCGCAGCATGCGCACGCGGTGCATGGCAAAATCGACATATCTAGCACCAAGTTGTCAGGATACGGGGGACCCACCATGGAAAGACTATCGCGACATGATGTACTCACTTGCGTGTCGGCTTGTCCTGGGCCAACTCGACTGCGCAAGCAATGGCTCCTCGGTGAAGCCATCCGTAGGCGTCAACGCCGATAGTGTGGCCGTCGAACTTCTTCAGCTCCGTCGGCTTGTGGATGGACTTGAGCAGCGGCAGAAGGCCTATCTAGGGGTCAGCAGTGCACCAGGCCAAGCAAGGGAGAGCAGGTACCTGAGACGCCCATTGTCAACAGGCAACGGCTTGCAGGCATTCAAAGGTGCAGAAGATGGGATTCCCAAGCGACGTCTCCGATCCGGTGCGTAGTGGTGTGGTGGAATACTAGGGGCAAGTCGAACCAAGGAAGGCAGTCGACTCTTCAGGCCATTCGTGGAGGATCAAGGGAAGACGCGTAAAGAGGTGGAGTCGTCGCGGTGATGGAGTCGGAACGCCAGGTCAGGTGATCCTGAGGCGAAAGTAAACAAAGCAGGCGCTGTGCTATGGCTTGGGGATGGTGATGTTTTCGGAAGGCACGAAGCGGCTTGAACACACGCAGAAGAAGAAAAGGACAGTAGAATCCGGGGAAAGTCTGAGTGCAAGCGAACGGAAGTAAATTCACAGTCGAAGTGAATTCGGAAGTGAAGGGATATGGAAGTTCAGATGTGCAAAAACGGAGTGGAGCAATTTCACGGCGTTACGTTGCTGCACAAGAAAGGGACGCCCGGGGGACCTGGCCCGCTATGTAATTATGCGTAGAGAGCCGCGTACCTCCTCCGTATGTAGAAGCAGAACGCGACGGACTCACACCGAGGCCAGATAGTGGTCGTTACTAGCGTACCTTACCGTGTGCAGTGCAGTTGGCTGGAAGTTATAGTCGTCTTTTTTCAGTACAGTCGCTGATTGGACGGAGGGCTTCGAGATGCATGGCGTAATTGACATTATGTTGCGTCGAATGTTGCGTGATCTTTTTCCATCATTAGGAGAGGGCTCTCACCTTGACGCTCACCGTGGGTCATACCGCGCCAGCCCATCGCGACTTTGATTTGTATTTCATTTTCGATCTGAAGTTTCGTGGCCCAAGCTCGCACTACACCCAAAAGAGGCTTAGCATCTCGAGGCCGGGAATTCCCTCGCAGCGTCACTGCGACCCGATTTGGCTGAAGACCATTGGACCCTTTCCCTTTGAGTGGGGCATGTTCAAGCGCAAACAATTTTGGGTGCAGGGTAGGTGCCACTCAGCAAGAGTGCCTGCAGGAGGGACATTGAGAAGATGGGATTTTCACCTAGTGGGGCTCTGGCAGACAAAGCTGGAGTACCTGCACGAGACTTCGTAACTTCGTCCTCAACGTTTGGTGTCTCATCCAGGAGTATTTGACGATTCGAAGTCTGTTCGTCTCTTTACCACATCTCAAAATGCCAACCACAGTATCAAAGACTCGCAAGCAGATTGCGAAGAAGCGCAACGGTCAAATCGAAGCCTTGCACGAGTTCTCCAGGGACTCCAAACGCCTCCACAAGGCGTCGGTGAGAGATCAGAAGCTGGAGAAGCTTGCCTCTGCCAGAAGCAAGAAGGAGCAGCCTTTGCGTTAGTCGTATGACGTCGATACATAATTCTGAGACGGTTGTGCTGACTCTGAACCCAGTCGACCGGGCCACTTACTTCCAAAAGGCCATCAGAGAAAGGGGCTCTGAACCTCTCGAGCTTGCCCCCATTCAGGATCTCATCTACAAGTGCGTAGCATCGTTGACGGTTGGGGTATGAAGTGCTAAGACTGAGTCCTTCAGGTTCGTGCATCAATATGATGAAGAGTATTCCGAGGTGAAGAAGACCCGCCGTCCCGGCCGCCCAGCGACTGCCAGGGAGGACATGCTTAGGATGAAGATTGGTGCCATCGAGGAAGAGTACAAGAACGGCTTCTGTGAGTGTTTCCAGAACTACCCATTTCCAGATTCTAACATGACCAGACCTCCCCGATCTCATGGACGGCTCCAACGTTACTCTTCTCGACCGCTGGGAGGGTTCGTGGTCGTTCCTCACCTCCGTGGCCTGGGTGAGGATATCCAGCGACGGCACAATCAAGAAGTCCAGCTTCCCGCCCAAGGGCAGCTGCTAAGTCCGAGGGTAAGGAAAGCATCACGTGGCGTTTGGCGTTTGGGATCGGGCAACGAATCAAACCAGACGGTGCGCAAAGGGCATCGGGCGAGAGAGATTCTCGGCTGAAGCTTCTGTGTACAGCTTGCATACGATTGTCTTAGACAGAAAAATGCAGCCACAGAGCTTCGTTGCCATGCAGGCAATCTTCCGGTTACTTACAGGCAAGCCGTGTGGATGAGGAACCGAAGTGAAGGCTGGATCACAACAGGCACTGCACGGCCGCGTCCGCAGTCACACAGATGTCGTCGAGGGCCGCGACAACGTGGTGAGCATGTGGCGTCATGGCTTGCGACCGCCCATGCCCTGGCGGCTGGACAAAGTCCTGGGTGTATCATGTAGATACCGAACGTGGTGGCCTTGCTCGAAACAGTCACGACAGGTGAAGACAAGGCTGGAACGCGGTCGTCGAGTTCAACATCAACTCTTACCCCAGTCATTTCTGCAGAATAATTGGGGTGCCGTGTTTCACGCCGCGCAGATCATGTTGCTGTCCGATGCCCTAGCCAGCCAAAGGCCCGAATTTCCGATGCGTGATATCCTGAGTGTGGGTTGGCGATGTCCACCCGGTCTAGAACCTTTGGTAGACTTCTTCGACCAAGCTACTGGAACCACGTTGCCATTCCCTCGTTCCATACTAAGACATAAATCTCATCTTCCCACGTACAACATGACACTGCTACTCGCTTGATTTCTAAGACGGATACACGCTTCAGCCATGGCCGATTGGTGACGCCCTAGATCTCTACCTTATCTGACTGAGACTGATCCTTCGGCCGTGGGATGCTCCAAGGCATCGTACCAGAGGCGACTTCATGCAAGATGTGTAGTGCTAGCGATGCCCGACGTGCGAAAAGAAAGCCAAGCTCGAGGAATAGCACCGACAATATAACTACGGACCGCCTTCGGTGATCTATTACCTCACGTCCCGCCATCCCGAAAACCAGAGTGTCAATCTCGCTGATCCAATTTCCGCAACGCAACTATCCGTTTGAACCCTCTTCAAAAAGGTGAGTTCTGAATTCTGACGGGATGCACGGCTCCAGCCGCTCATACGCGTTCCCAATCCCAGCACAACACAGCAAATATGTGCAAGTACGTCACGCACCTCCGCGTTTGCAACGTCTGTAGCCACGAAGACACCGTCCTCATCTCGGAGAGATTGTGTATGCTGGCCAAGAGGAACGGCGTTTTTGGGAGTTGTCAATCAGGCATCAGCAGCGACAGCAACAGCACCAAGCACAATTGCTGGAAGTGCAAGGACCGATCACGTCGGACTCCCAGGTCAGCCATACGTGTTGTCAGTTTGCGATGATGGCGGACATGGAAGCGTTGCGAGAATCTCTGGAGATTCTATTCAGATAGATTGGTGGCCGGCCATCCGAGATTTCTTCTGCTACCGTATCAAGCTTACCACACTCATTCAATGGAATTCTTCTATGGATCTCGTCGAAGAAGTGGATTCGGTGGAGTTAACGTCGTCCATGACCTCCGCCAACCAAGGCGAGGTGGGTCGGCGGGATGCTCCCATTTGTGGATGAGGTCCAGGGCAGTGGACACGGCGGGGCACCAACGTTGACGGATTATCTATTTCACCGGCCTCGTACCTGATGTCAAAATTTTTGGGAGAGCTTTACGAAGCTTCCAGAGCAGATCCATCCTAGCTGCAATCCAATTCCCATCCACTGTCAAGACCTTCAGTTCGTCAAGACCATATCATCGTCAAAATGCTTTCCATCAGATCCGTTGCGCGCTCTGCGCCCAGAACCGTCACTCGCTTCTCAGCTGCCACCCTCAGACAGACTGCTCGCCCGAGCGCATTCATCAAGGCCTCATCTGGCGGACTCCAGCGCGCATCCAACTTCTCCAGCTCCGCCTTCAGGAAAGCCCCCGAAACCGATGGCGAGCTGATTTCCAAGCTTGAGAGCGAGCTGCAGTTCGAGGATGAGGTGAAGCAAAACGAGCAGCTGCCCGCCAGCGTAAAGGACTTCATCGACAACAGCCCCTTCAAGCTTCACGATGTCCCCGGCAAGGAGGAGATCACCCTCACCCGCGAGTTTAACGACGAGAAGTGAGCTACCACTTCGCTTTTTCCCCAGCGTCTGCATCTGACTAACCCTCTACCTCCCAGGATTACCATCACCTTCTCCATTGCCGACCTGGCCAACTACGACCCCGAGTTCGAGCAGGACCGCGCCCTCGAGGACGAGGACTACGACCCTTCCGTCCAGAACTCCAACAGACAAGCCGGTGTCCAGTCCACCGGTGGCGCCCGCTCCGCCCCCGCCGAGGAGGAGATGGAGGAGGAGGAGGAGGCCGACGAGCCTGCCCCCCCTTGCCGCCTGAGCATCGTTGTTGAGAAGCCCGGCAAGACCCCTGGCGCCCTTAACATTGACGCCACTGCCCAGGACGGCGACATTGTTGTCGACAACATGTACTACTTTGAGGATGGCAAGCTCGCACACACCGGCACCGCCGACGTCGCCCACGCCCGCGGCGCCGTCTACCCCGGACCTCCCTTCGGTTCCCTCGACGAGGACCTCCAGGTGCTCATGGAGCGCTACCTGGAGGAGCGCGGCATCTCCCAGGCCCTGGCCGTTTTCGCCCCCGACTACATTGACGTCAAGGAGCAGCGCGAGTACGTCCGGTGGTTGAACAACGTCAAGGGTTTCGTCAAGGCTTAAGAAGAGCTGAGCGGACGAATGCGCTTGGGACGTTTTGATGACGCATGATGTGCGACTTTGTAAGATGAAACGAAAAACCTCACTTGAGAAGCTTCTTGGCCTGTCTTATAGCTATTTCCACTCTACGATGTACCATACCAGGCATGGCTGAGGTGCCATAAGCCGCATAAAAAATGTAATAACACCTTCTCATGCAACTCGAGTCCTGATCCTGATGATGTGCCATTCTTAGGACATGCTAGACATGCTAGACTGTTTATTGAACTTGTTACCGCGAGAAGTTGCGAAGATGAGACGCTGGAACGACGACCTCCACGTGATGCATTTTACCACAAATCATCAACAAGCCTTGTGACTTACGAAATGATAGCCACGAAGCAACTTATTTCACCAACAAGCCGTCAGAAGTTTCATTGTTGCTGGGAATTGCCTCTCACTTGTCGGACTGGCAGGGTATCTTGTAAGTCCGACCTCTCAAAGCCTACAACAGCTTACAATCTCTGTCACTATTCTGTGACCCAGGGCCTGGCCTCGTAAGGTCACCCTGTACTTGCACTTTTTTTCGTGTTCCTCAATATTGATGCTGTGACATTCGCCCTTCATTTTAAGCTTTGTCCAGCCAGATTCCACTGCTATTTGCACCTGTGACTAGTCTCAACTGCATGCGAGAGAACCATTGATGAGATCGGCTAGCCCGAATGAGACACTGGGATGGATCTCTCTGTCCATAAAGGTTACGCTCTTTTAGTGTAAACTCAGGCGTCCATCTCCGACTTGTATTGACCACCTTCTGACAGGTAAATTCGGACGGCAGCGGTTCTGAGTAATTCACAGGTGTAGTGCTCTTATACCTTTCTTTTGCTGAGAACTACTGCTCTGTATGCACTTTCGGTTCGTGAAGGGCCCGGTGGTGCGGGAAGAAGTCTCGGTCCGTTGCCCTTGACAAGCGTTTAGACCTCTGAAGTACGTATCAGAGTGATGATTGCGAGCGAATTAAAGTAAGCCGAAGCGCTATACTGTGTACGATTGAAAAGAAATGTTGCCGTCGCTTGGAGTACCAAAAGCGGTCACACAAGCGCAATCCTCGAAGCCAAAAGGTTGGTTCAGAGACTGGGTCGACATGGATACTCGTTGTACTTGCGGGACGCCCGCCCGCATCAACAAATGAAGGACTCTACGGATACGCTTTCAACTTATGGCAAACTCGTCGGATTCCAGGACTCATGGTACCCAAGCTTATGCCATGGTTTGCACGTACGTGCCGTGCCGTGGCAGTACGCCGCTTTTACCGGGGAGATAAGGTATGGCGGGCTGGGAAATCAATTTGGTGCAGGCATTGTGCTGTTCCATCACTTGCCGGAATACGAGCCAAAAGAACGCGGGATAGTAAGTGCTTCTCAAATATTGGTGACTTCTCGGTGTCTGTATTTGACCCTGACGTGCTTGCCGTGGTACTGAGATCCTGCGTGTGTCTGTGGCTGGTCTGGCTCCGGTGCTTTGAAGAGAGGAATGTGTTTCCAGGGCTCATATTTGGCGACCTATTCAAGGAAACGAAGATAAGGAAGAACGCTGACACAATCCTACTTTAAAATCTAACGGCTCAAGATCTTTCCCACTCGGCAGAGGTGTCTGCAAACTAGGTATCCGTACACCATGCCAGATACAAATTCCAGATCTTCACAAGTCATGCAAGCTTCTGATCGTTTACTCGGTCGATATGAGAAGCGGATGAGTAACCTAACAACCTGCCTCTAGGGATGATTATTTCCTCTATGATATTTTACCGTAATGATACGGAAAAGGCGTGCTTCATAGTAGTCCGGCCACACCGAGCTCGGCATGCCGGCGTCGATACCCACATGCCACATCCGATCAAAGTTTCCACGACAGACTTAAACGGGTAAAAGAGTCCGCAACCTTTACTGCAGTCTGTCATGCAATCTAATCTGATTGCTATTGCTATTCGTTTATGGTGGGTAGGTAGGTGTTGTGTGACTGCACTTCCGCTGAGTCGGACTTTCACTTTCGACCAGCAATACAGCGAAATTAGTTGCCCCGGGATATGATGGCTCTTTAAATTAACTCATTGCACATTCAAAAGACGTTACGGTGTTACGAGTCTAGAGAGGAGCCGGTCCAAACGCCCAGATATCACGCATGGCCACAAAAGAAAATCCAGCTTCAGGTTGCTCGACGAGCTGTATCAAGACGCTCCGCCACTTAGTCTTCGAAGCTGCGCCGAATCTACTTCCTTTCTCAATGCTCATACGAGGATGGACCCTTGCAAACGAATACCCCTCCCTCATTGAACGAGCCTGAGGTCGTTTACGACACCTCGACCAAAGGGGCACAACCCATCTATGCCAATGGTAACACGTCGCCAGACTACCCCCGCTTCTACTGATTGCTATGTTCATCTCAGCTAGGGAAAGCCATAGCTTACCATGGTAGGCTGTCAATGATTACGAAGGTAGAGGGGCGTCGCTCAATACGCGCATATACAACATCAGCCCGCCGATGCCCCTATAATTTCTAAGGATTCGTGGACTCTGACCTCAAAGTAAAGTGTCCAAGATTAAAGAGATTATTTCGCTATAATTGAACTGGTTTGTAACCGCCCAGCCGTATTCCGAAGGAGCCCTAAACAAACTCAAAAACTGTAGCCGGTGATGCCATGGCACCACCCATATGACTATACCCATCATAGCCTCAGGATGGAGTAGTCTTCGGGTGAGTTTTGCCTAGTGTGAATACCGCAAACCTCTTTCGTGTAGGGTTCAAGGAACCGTTGTCAAGCTACCGGGGTTGATAGCGACCTCCAAGCGTAGATCTTTCGGACTTGAAAGCCGATATGACGAAGATTCGGAAAGAGACCAGGATCACACATTTCCGGGCTTACCGCATTAGAGTACTGATCTTTGTACTGTTCAATTGGCGTGATGGACTGATGGTCATATGGAACTTCATCCGGGCAGCATTCACGGCGCTCAATGAGCTATTCATATTCACGGCCTGGCCGTAGTAATTACTCGTTACAATGCAGAATAGAAACGGAAAAGACTCTTCTAGGATCATAAGCAACATTTCTTTCGAAGCGCTGCCGTGGTCTCCGTGTTATAATAATTCCTCGTAGCCAACAGCCGTGAGGCATAGCTTCCCATCTTTCTGCAGCACGCGAGTTCCTTGCAATCATTCGCCATCCTTTTCCATCACTTCTATCTCGTACTACTGTCCTTCCTCGTCCACACGACGACCGTCTACGGCATACCCATCCAAGATGTCGGATTCCCGGGGCCCGCCTCCCTACATAAGCGCGCGGAAGAACTCACCGTGAGACTGGTCTGCTACCAGGTACAGAGTTACCACGTCGCCCTGATAGTCGACCGCGACGAGTACGACGTGTCCTATCGCTACCACGCCACCCAGAGGGGGCTCACGCGCACCTTCAAGCTCAGCCGGGACCGACGAGAGGGCGGCAGTTACGTGGATTCGGGCATACCGAAACTCGTCGCCAACGTCCCGCTGACTTCGAACGCCGACGACTGGGACGAGATTGACGACGTCATTAACGACACATCTCTTCTGCCGTCCTCTGGGTACGACTGCTGGCAGTACATCAAGAAGGCTCTGCAGTTGATGGAGAACAGCGGATGGGTGTCTTCGGGCGGGGCGGAGAGCTCGTACAACGATCTCCTGGCCAAGGCTACGGCTGCCGGAATGAGAATTACCTGCCAGACTTTCTGAGAAATTGTGTCCTGGTCGTTGAAAGGTGGAAATGGAGGAGGAATGATAGGCACGGGAAGCTACTATAGATACATGGACTAAACGTAACGGCGTGGTGTTTACCTCGGCCGAATATTCAGACCAGCTAGCTGTTGTCCGTGTATATACGTGAGGCTTCAGATATCCATGTCATCAACAAAAGGCTCACAGAAGAGCTTACCATGTAGCATTTGGACTGTAGAGTACGGATAGTCAACAGAATCTCAGAAGTCGAACTGCAGGCCGCCTCTGGCAGAGGGGAAACATGACCCCTACTGGTTGACATTACCCTACAGCATAAACCATGGGGAGAACGGTCCTGGTAACTCCATCTTCGAATAGGGAAAGCTAAGATGGTTCATAATTGCAGCATTGCCGAACCTACGTGTCAACCCGCACCGTTCTGAGCGATGTTGGAGTCGTCTACATCTTTTGATTACTAATTGTTCCGTAGTCAGGTAGAAGACTAGTAGTAAAGGGAAACTTATAAAGAAAGATGATTAACCATCTAGTAGGTCATATCATAGTTACTGCAGTACTGCTAAGATATGAAATGGAAGAACAAAAGTTATTATACGGTTTGTTTACTATGCCTTTTGAAGGAAAAGAAATCGTCATACGCACACACATAAACTATGGATCCGGTTGCCTAAGTGTTGATGTAAGGGCGAGTGAGTCGTTCTGCGTTGGTCATCGCCTCAGTTCATGTCATTTACTGTCATTTAAGACAGACATGGACAGACATATCACATGACCCAATGCAAAGGCACAGCGGCGACTTTCAGTTAATTTGTCAATCGACGCCTTGAACTACAATCGTGAACTACTCGAAGTCAACGCTACCAAGTCGAAAACGATGCCCACAGGACTTGCAGTCACAGAAATCTTGGATATCGTCTGCCCAGCCGCGGCAGCTATGGTTTGGACTTCCTCTCCCAGCGGGCTGGTCACCAAACGTCCCCAGGGCGTCGAATCGTTCGGGTTGACCTCAAAGTCTGCGCCTGTCGAACCCAGATCCCCTTGAGCCGCCGTGATGGCAGCAGCAGTCTTCTCATCCGCGACATCCTCAAAAGCCACGGCGCCGACCTTGTCGATACCCGTACCCTTGGACACCCACACCGAGCCCATCATCTGGGCAAGGCTCACTCTCTTCTGCGTCCCGTCTTGGCTGTTCAACGGATTGCGTGCCACCAACTTGCTCATCAGCGTGTCGACCTCGATCTTCACAATGGGCTCCGCGCCGGCCTTGAACTCGGCGCTGTACACCTCGGTGGCCGCCCCGATGTCCTTGAACGAGTACGGCGACTTCCCTCCGCCGGCCTTGAACGTGTTGCGGTAACTCTTGCGGTCGTCCGCCTTGAGCGCCTCGGCAAAGGCCATGCGCATGTCGGCCTTCTTGGACGGCTTGTTGGGCGGTTTGAGCAGTTGCTCGCGCGCCTTGGCCACAGACAGCAAGACCGGGTCTTCCGTGCGCTTCTCGGTCGGTTCGACGACCTCGGTGATGGTGCCCTTGAACCAGTACACGGCGCCGCCTTTGCTCAACCCCAGCGGGGTGAGGGTTTCCCTCTCAATCACGAAGCCGCCCTCCTCCCTGGACTCGCGCAGCACGCAGTCCGAGAGGTCCTTGTCGTAGTCGGGTCGCGCGTCGTAGCCGCCGCGGGGGAGGATGTAGCCGACCTTTGCAAAGTCGCCGTTGGCGGGGATCATGCCGACGTTGCCGTTCTTGTCGAAGGCGACGACGCCGCAGCGCACTCGGCCGGTCATAATCACCACTGGAGTCCGGTGAGACGGGTCAGCCCCTGAAGTCTAAGGAAGGATTGCAATGAAGAGGCGATGATCGCTGCGAGGACTTACTGGAGCCGTCCTTGTCGCCACCTTCGATCGCGTCTGGCGGCAGGTACCATGGCTCGACGTCACCGAACTCCGCCCAGTCGCTGTCGTCGCCGGCAAGCAGGCCATTGGAGTTCTGGGCCGTCACTGTGACGAGACTGAAGGCGCCCCAGAGGGCTATTCTGCACAACGATCTTGTTGAGTACTACATAATCATATAGTGAGAGTAAAGTAACGACTGACGGAAAGCAGCGCTCGGAAAAAAACCTTGAGAGCTGGAGACAAAACTAGGGGCAATCAAATATATATTACACCGTGAAAAACATGTTGCCGTTCTAGCCGTATGCTGCGTCTTTACAGAGTCTAATTCAGCTTTGCTCATTTTCCAACGGGGCCATCGAGACGGAGAGACCGATTTTCGACCGAAAAATCATCACGTCGGGCATTCCTGTAATCGAACTTTAACTGGAATGAGATTCTTATGCCACCCGAGTTGACCGGAACTCAAAACCCGACGATGGGTCCGCGTTATTCAACAGCATTCACCTGTATCCACAACTCGAATAGAGTTGACCAGGGCAAACTTGCCGATCTAGCTCCTTTAACTAAAGTCGTATTTAGTTGACGTGAGTTATGGAAATACCCCTGGTTAAACTTTCGGCAACTCCCTAGTCGTCGGGCTGTGTGCAAGTCGGCAATTCTCGGCGGCGGTTTCTATACACGCAACTCTTTTTTCCTTGTATGTTGGGTCGTCCATGCTGGCTGGGGATGGGGACGATTTGTTGGAGTCAAGCTCCCACGCAGTATGCCAAAGAGACAAAAGTTGTGTACATGTATGGTATGTATGGTAGCAGCCAGGCGGACTATACGGTTTCTACGGATATGTTTGCCGCTAAACGTGACTCCATTCTGACGACAGCCAAGCGTGTGTCGCTAGGGCGTGGGCCAAATTGCCCAAAAAGACTTTACAAGGAGGGCAGAATCCATATTTGACGTGCCGAAATTGCAGTGATGCTTGCCAGGGCCTGCCTGTACTTCCTTCGCCCAGTTTCGGCCTTGCCATTCCGATCTGGACATGCGAGCACGTCGCAGTAACTCCCCGCGGGCCGCCTGCGCACCCCACGATGTTCCGTCCGCGTTGCATGAACCCCGGCATCACCATCATTACCCGTCCGTCAAAGACGATCCTAGTCACTTACGAGCAGGAGATCAGTGCGACGAAGGAAACAACGGGCCGTTTGTCCTCTCATACCGAACATTGCGAAGGGAAGACGGTAGATGGCAGAGCCCAGGGCCAGGGGGAAAAGGTCTTTTCCATTTTCGGGCACACCGTCTGCTCACAGTAATAAGCTGCTTCTCGGCCCTCCGCAGTAGAGATGATGAAGGGGGGAGGGAGCAGCCAGAGGGCAAAACTCTCTTTAATACAGAGCGTGCGCTATTTGAGCGCAAATATCAGCCGGCGGTGTGTCCTCCCCGGCGCGTTTACATTGCATTTGACCCTGCCCCGTCACTCACATGAGGATATAACTGTTCGGGCTCGGTGCTTTACTCGACATCAGCCTCACCACCGCTCGCGCCTTCAAGCCGCTTCACGCTCGTTGCTGGTCGTTTGTCTTGCTACACTCGTTCACTCACTCGTTCTTGTTCCGTCGAGCCACTCATTCAGTAACACCATGGTGGCCATTCGTCACCTCCTGGGCAGCCTGCTTTTCAGCAAGGCCATGTCATCCGCCCTGCTCCCCCGCGACGGAGACGACTATGGCGGACATAACAAAATCGACCACGACAAGGCCGTAGCCTTCACCCAGAACCCCGCGGGAGGTCTGGACGGCCAGCTCGAACTCCGCTTCAACCCTTACCTCTTCGTCTCGGGCGGCTGCGATCCCTACCCCGCCGTCGACGCCAGCGGCAACCTCGGGTAAGAAGACGGCCACCATCACCACCGCCCAACCTCTCGCAGCACTAACATCACCAACAGAGGCGGTCTCAGACCAATAGGCGGCGGACGAAGTGGCTGCGACAAGGGCGGCAAGGCCCAAGTCTACGCCCGCCGCGGCCAGAGCCAGGGCCGCACCGGCATCATGTACAGCTACTACATGCCCAAGGTCCGCTGGGCCAAGGGCAACAGCAACGGCCACCGGCACTACTGGGCCAGCATCGTCGTCTGGATCAACCGCTGGGGCTGCGCCGACGACGACGC
The DNA here is from genome assembly GCA_004366825.1 of Colletotrichum spinosum. Taxonomy (NCBI): domain Eukaryota; kingdom Fungi; phylum Ascomycota; class Sordariomycetes; order Glomerellales; family Glomerellaceae; genus Colletotrichum; species Colletotrichum spinosum. The sequence goes on along the minus strand of QAPG01000028.1, from coordinate 73,265 downwards.
CACCTCCGTCTGGCCCGTGGGCATCTCCTACACGACGGACCACCTGACGTGGGGCACGGCCAAGACGGGCGACATCTCCTTCAAGTCGTCGAGCGTCGGCGTCGACATGCCGACGCACCCCAAGATGCAGATCCACGACAACGCCATGGCGCCCTTCATGGGCCAGGACGGCGGTTGGGTTTTCGAGCGCACCCTCGTCGGCTGGACCTCGCTGCCCGACCTCGCCCAGAAGGCGCTGTCGGACGTCAAGTACGAGAAGACGCAGGTGCCCTTCACCGACGCCAACTTCCAGGCGCAGCTGGACGCCTCGTACCGGGAGAGTTTCTACGGCGGCTTGGCGGACCAGCAGGGCTGCGACGGAGACGTGTCGCCGACGAAGACGGAGCCGCTTTTCGATCCGGAGGAGCCGAAGAAGGAGGAGCCGAAAAAGGAAGAGCCGGAGCCGGAAGAACCGCTGCCCTCAGAACAGCTGCCGGAAGAGAAGATGCCGGAACCGCCGGTGCCCGGGCCGAACGACCCCGCAGCGACGGGACCCCTTCCGTCGGACGATCTGTTGAGACGAAGACTGCGTGGTTAAGTTGGTGTTGGACCTGGAGCACAATGAGGATGGGCAGCCATCTTCGACATCTTGACATCTCAGTACTGTTGCAGAAGGATCTATTTGAAAGGAGGATGGCTTTGGCCTTGCTTTCAAAATACCCAGACAAATGTAATAACTGAAATACTCACTTACCATGTACTTCCGAGCCAACAAGCCAGAATAAGAAGCGCGACGACGGCTAAGACATGAAACGCCCACCCGGGCTTGACTTTGAGCAGTTTCTGCCAACACTCCAAATGATCGCCGTTCTGCCCAGGTCTTTTCCCCCAACATCTGCAATGCTCGACGTGCTGCTTCGAGAGCTGTAGGCTATTTTAAAGCCAGGAAGACTACCAAGTCTTGGGCGACCTATGTTGAACTGCCATCTATAGTATGGTTCTCTTAAAATCATCTCAACTTCGCCATAGGAACTGCACCAGCTCCGCTGTTCAATACTATGTAGTCGAGACGGCCAAGTCGACGTCATCCAGGTGGAGGTGAAGTGCAAGGATAGTCTTCTCACGCATACAGCTTTTGGAAAAGGCAACCTACAGCTAGAGCCATGTTGCAGCAAGACTTCTGGCATGTGCTGGAAATCACGACTCACATGAACGTCGTCCTAAGTCAAGCGAAGCGAAGGGGGGTCTGGAACGATACCGCTGAAGATGAACAGACGATTATGGAAAGCCATATGGCAAAGCGGAGGACTTTTCAATTACGCAACTCCGGTGTTGTCTTTCTCATAGTCTGGCATCCCAGAGAGTCAGTAGCCGTCACCAGTGGTCTCATCCTGCAGAGATTGGGGCTCCAGCGAGGAGAAGGGAAAGAGGTTTTGGGTACGTGTTGGTGCGCCGAGTAGACTAAAATTGGGCGCTCTCTTCTCTCCCTATCAAGATACCTAGACTCTATCAAGATAGGCTCTCGTGCCCTGGGAGGTCGAGCTGTGTCATGAAGACAACCGCGGACTTACGCGTCGCCACTTCGCTTGCAACACCTCTGACGGGACGTTTCTCTGTGAATTTGCAAAGGTAAACGCTTCAACTCTTTGCGGTCCCCTGCGCGGTGCTTCTCGGATTCACGTCCACTTCCAAAGCAGACAGATCATCCTTACCGTGTAAGAGCCTTCGTCTAATCAGCGAGGTTGTCGTCTAATCAGCGAGGTTGTGTACACAAGCACCCACTCACGGCCCCAGATGTAGATGTTGTAACGAAATGCCACTTCTCGTTTCAGGTGCGGCCGGGATTACTTGCAGTAACCGCCGCCCAACCATCGCGAGGCCAAGGTGAGTGAGTGGGCAGGATGAGCCAGGCATCCTTGCAGATTGCGATATTTAGAAACGTGGATTTGGTCTACGGTAACGTGCTGTGGTGTGTACTTCCTGGTTCTGGGGATCTACAACACAGAATCAGGTATATGCCTCCCAAGTTCTTTTCCAGGTTGACTAGCTTCAATTCCACGACAGTGGCTTCAACGTTTACTTTGGCCAAGCCTCTGCGGGAACATCTGATCCATCTCTCTGGAAAGACCTGCCTTGTCGGTTGCTCACATGCGAAAGAAAGGCCCCCGATGATCCATTAGATTTGTACCCAATACGCCATTCCGGCGGTGATCGATCAATTGCTCTCCATTCTCCTGTGACTGCTTTGGTACCGGACAAGCAGCGCAATGAGAAGCCAGCGGTGGATCCTCGTATGGACTTGACCGCCTTGAAGTCGGCCATAGGCATCATACTGAAAACTCTGATGTCTGCTGAGGCTCAGAAGATGCTCGTCAAACCAATCCGTTGAGTGCCTCATAGCCTTCCATGGGCACACAAAGCCCGTCAACCATACGCCGAGGCTACTCCCTGCTTGTTGTACAGCTTCGCAATCAAAAAGACTGTCTACGAATGATTAACAATGCGTGGGGCTATTAAAAGGTCGTGATTCATCTCAGACTCAAGTTTACTGTAACTAGTAGACATAAGTGTTCTCTCTGTATAACATATCTGATATATATGATACCTCATGGGAAGCTATCTTTCATATTAGCTATTCAACTGGCTACGCGGGAGGCTATGATAATTGACTGAGTGAGTGTCGGTCGAGCTTGCTACTGGAGACTTGGACTTGAACATAGGGGCTAACCTAGTATTCCTACTTGCTAATAAAACCACATCAACATTACTTCATCAGTCCTATAAAAAGTAAGTTGATTCTAGCTAGCTAAGTCTAAGAATGAATATATTAACTTCTAGTTTTAAATCCCAGGGCTGATAATTTGGCTTCTCTAACGAAGTCTTGAACCCTGAGAATAGGTAATAATACTATCTCTTCCTATTCCAAACATCTGGGTCCCAAGGCTTTATCGCCGGGATAAGAGAGGTCGCCCTTCAGCACCCAAACCAGCCCTGCCCCTCCAGCGCAAACTGGAATGGTCTCGCGCCGAGGCTTCGCATGATGAATCTCGTCCACTGCACCTTACCAATACAGCAGTCGCAGGTGCCGAAGAGGTGCGCCTTGAAGAGTTGGCGGAGGCACCCTCGGCAGTAAATTGCGAGAAGGTCCGCTCATGGGGGGGCATTCATTGGCGTTCTGACGAAGATGCCAGAGCGTGTGCGGTATTCAAGTTACAATACACTAGCCGGCCATATTAGACGTCGAGTGCCATCCGGCAGGTTCCGCAAGCATACAGAAAGTCTTCTTGTGAAGGGACAGGAAAGAGAGAAGCTATCTCTGGAAGCAAGACAGAGGAAAAGATTCGTGGGAAAAATTGATGGAGCGACCATAAACGATACATATGGCAACAGGCGGTGGAAACGAGAAGCTATATTGAATCAAGAATGACATTGGGTCAACTAAAAAGCTAGGACAGCAGACGAGAGCCAATCAACTTCATATCTGTCGCATTGGGTTCTTCTCGTCAACTCGCATCATGTTCCCCAACGTCGAGGCGGAATGGTACGGCGTGTGTAAGAGTAAAAAGTGTAGAATCCTTTGCAGAGAATCGAACAGTAAAGAACGTCCCGTAGTTGCTGTTTGGATGAAGTGTCCCTCTTACGTTCGCATTGTTTCGTTAACTCCCCGCAGTCTAGGCTCGTGAAAGACAAGACGGATGGTTTCTCTCTACTGAGCTCCAGGGCCATCTGTCGCTAGCAAAACCTCTGGGCCTTTGATAGATGATTCAATAGTATCAAAAATATATTCTTGAAGTGAAGGATGACGTAGCATGGTCTAAAAAACGGTCGTTCATTTTAGAGGCTTCATTTCTCAATGTAATGTATCAAGACAGACGAGGAAAAGCGCAATAGCGTTTACTAAAAGACGATATGCACCCTCGCTGAGCTCTTAATGTTACGGAAGGATACCGAGGCACAGATGTTACACACACTTGGGCTATCGTACATCTGATTCGTAGACGGCACTTAGGTGTATCAACTGGCAAGTCCTACCCCAATTGTTATAGGAAAGAATAGCGTGTTATCTGTGCCTTATCGCTGAAAGATACAAGACGTGAAGCTGAGGCTTTTGGGAATTGTCTGGAATCAATAGCGTGATTACGCATAATGTGCCAGTTCTCAAGGGGGAAGCAGGCCGCACTTGTTGGGGACGCAGGCCCGCGACAGGATAGCGGACTGGAGATTGGATGGTTATTAAATTCGAACTAACGGTATGAATACTGTTAGCGGCATGAAAGACTGCAACTGGGAGATTTTCCGAGGCAAAGAAGTGCAACGTTATCTCAAGGTTGAAGGGAGACTCTTCTAAGTTCGAATATGTGGTGCTGGGCTCAGAGGGCCAGTTCCAAGAGGTAGCGAAGCACTGTGCTGCTGATTCAATGCGTGAAACGAAAGCGTCAGCTCAAAATGACGGCCATTTTGTACCATATGGCGAGGTCCAATACAGAGAGAGGGATGAAGGTTCGGAAGCTGGATAGTGGATACCTGCAGGCACATTACATTGGTAGAAGACTGGGCGTCGCCCTGAGCAGTGCTAGGACTTGCCGAAAGCTTTACCTTGTGTCCTCTATTCTCCATTCGAAGACTCATTAGACCAGGCCGCTGAACACCGTAACAGAGGCTCCGACGCAGGTATCATAGGTACTGTCAGTGTGCTGTGAGCAAACCAATACGGATTGCGCAGGCCGTGTAAGCTGTGATGGCCTCGGCGTTATCAGGCTTATCCGATTAGATAAGACTTCCCGGCACCCTTATGGGTGTGGCTTCACCTCTGCGGCTCGGACAAGTAGTGGTTCGTTCCGTCGCCGGTGGCTGACTGCCTGACTACCCACCCACCACCACCTACCCTGCCGAACAAATTGCAGAGGAGAGTGTCATCAATCTGGTACCAGCACAACACGACACAGCATGACATCCCGACCCTACGAGCGTTGTCCGGCGCACGCCGTAAACTTCCTCGACTTGTCCTGCGGGCGGCGAAAGGCTTGGCACTCAAATTTATTGCCTCCCACGTCGGAAGAGAGAAGTCGAAGCAGCAAGTCGATACTACTGTGTACGTACACATCCCCGGACAATGAGGAACCAATGGTCCACCCACGTGTATGGATTATGGGGTTCGATTGGGTGGATGGAGAAGACGGAGGCCCGTCCTGCCTCACACCCCGGACGGCTTTTTGGAGTTCGGCCCCTGTCAACTTAAGCTGCAACAGCGCAGTCTGGACGCACTCAAAATGGGGGCTAGCTGGGGTGGGACTTGGAGCGACGACCATGGGTGAGTATACCGTATCAGTGGTTCTGTTGTCGAGTGGCCGTCGGGTTGGCTCGGAGGTAGTGTTAACCGTGAGGCTCAGGAGCAGTTTGCGAGCGAAGAGGATGCCATCGGCGTGAGGGAGTATTTGCTGAAGGAGCGGGCGAAATGGTGCTCGATACTGGACAGAGTCCTCGAAAGTTAAGACAAGGGGAGGAAAGGCACGAACATGTCGCTACTCTGCGGGAAGCCTCTCTGATATCTTCACCTGATCCGAGAGTAAACCTCCCGCCGGGACAAGAAAGCAGATACGGAAGGAGGGCGTGGGCGTCGCACACCCATGTACGGATACATGCGCGTGCAAATCCTTCATCAAGCGTGGGATTCTCGCGTCTGCCAACAAATCTAGCACGTGGCTTTCGACGGCTCGTCCAGGCGAAGCAAACATCCGCAACGAGGCAAGAGGCACGCGACAGCTGCATCTCCTGCCCTTCAATAGTTTGACAGCAATATCGACTGGCGCACCAGAAGACTTGGCTGCCTTGCTTGGCGGTCACATCACAGCAAGAACGCCCACGATGCCAAGTCGCCAAGCAGCGGCAGTGAGCGGGAGTCCAACAGGGTTACCATTTTGCTGAAGAAGAGCCGCACTAGGGTTTGGCGCGAACGACACGCGGTATCATGAACGCGGTTTCCATCATTTCGGACGCTTCGATTTGGGGCGTTCTTGGTCTGAAGTTCGAGATTCAACTGAGGTTGATCGCGAGGCGTCCTCAGGTGCTGCACAGCGACGCGATGCGATGCGGTCGCAACGTGCTCCAGACCGAAGGCCTGATTGGCCGGGCCCTTCGACCCGGAAGCGTCGTGGGCGTCCCCCGGCTGTCTCCACGGAAAAGTCGGCTCCAGTTCGAGAGTGTACCTGTTTCCCCTAGGGACTTTTCGATCGCCTGGGTTGCGGTACCAGCTCGGCCAGGGTCAAGCAGTCTGCTGGTCTGGCTTCGGTGACTAGAAATGGGAAATCTCCATTCAGAGTCGCCACGTTTGTCACGAGCTCGGTCAACACGCATCTCCCGCACGTCATGGCTTGCCACTTCTGATTCGTCGGAAGCACGAGCATCTATGATGCTGTTGCGCTCAGCAAGGCGAGTGCAACGCTCGCGATGTGGCCAAGGCCAACAGATACCTGATCAAGACGAGTTCTGTGCAACACGCCAAGATTCCGAGGATCAAGACAGATTATCCTCGACCAAAGTTGACAGCAAGCAACTGGAAAAAAGCTTGATTGAACACCAGATACCGGGAGGATGCGAAGGATGGATGCCGTACCAGGCTGTCCCGTCCGTGAGACACACGTTCGGAGATTGTCGAGGCGGTGGTGCGTCGTCGAGTCCGTCATGCCAATACATTGCATCCCATGTCCAGCCCATGTTGCTGCAGCGAGCCTGTCTATTGGCGCCCGCGGCTAATGACAATAGCGGGCCGTTGGAAGTCTGAGTGTATGTGAGGAAGAACTGTCTCGACTTCTTCTCCATATCCCCACGAGAAATGCCATCGCTCGACTCGCCATCTTTAACCCGCCCGAACGAGCCGCCATCATGTTTGAGCTTGCCGTTGCCGGTGTCAGAGACAAAACTGAAAACAGCCGGCTGGCCAGTTGGGGGACGGGACTTCAGCTCGAGCCAGAAGAAGAGACGAAGGACGAAAACCTTGAGGCAAGATTGAAAGCATATCACCAGAGACGCAGACAATGGAACCTTGCCAGATTGGTTGCAGAGCAAGGTCCCACCACCCACCAGACCTACTACGATTACGGATGCTACTTGTCCACACACTTACACACTTACACGAGATATCCCTGCCAGAACTGGTCCATCGGCATGTCCAGTCTGTTGGTTTTCACGCAGCCCAGCCCATCCCCGCCGTTCATTTGTTCGTTCCACGCTACCCACTCGGCGTCTCTCTGCCAGTCAGATTCTCGAGCCGAGTTGATACTCCCACGCAGTCGCGCCGACGGTCACTCACCTCACCCGGTACAACATCAGTTACTTGCATCCTGCAATGCATCCTGCAAGAGGGAAAACAAGACCCTGTCAGCCCACACCGCGCTAGAACGTAGTCTCCGAGGTGGATGCTGATCTCTTCTCGAACCTCTCTGTGCATGTGTCGCATCCCTGGCCCTCATGTGTGCGTCGGGACATCAGTCTCTAGCTCAGATGGCATGCCTATGGCGCCTGTTATTAATACCTGGGCAGCATACTTGGTATATAAATCTTCCCACCCTCCCTGGTAACCTTTGAGTTTCGAGTCTCTCCTCCTTGTCGCCCTCCTCATTCCCATTCCCACAGGTGGCCAGAGAGTTCTCATTCAAAAGGTCCAAACCTCGTCAATCGTTTTTGTCTCGAGGAAAGGGCTCGCAGAGTGCGCGACAGACCATGTCTGGCCTGATTCAACCCGCCGACGCCCACAACGCGGCCCCGGCGGTCGATGCCGGTGGCGCTCCTCGCGAGCTGGCCGCTGCCGATGCCAAGTTGAACAAGACATCGGGTGGTAACTCGGCCTTCCACAACTTCAACAACGACTTCGCCCACGTCGCCGATGCCAACGAACGTCGCCGCTTGGCACTGGCCGAGATAGACAAGGCCCCTTTCGGATGGTACCATGTGCGCGCCATCATTGTCGCTGGTATCGGTTTCTTCACCGATTCTGTGAGTCTACTGCTCCCTCACCGACTCTGGACCTAAGACGCGGACCCATCCGCCCGGCTCTGGGTCTGCTTTGGCCGTGTTCTGTTCTAACATGGACGGCCCTTCTAGTACGACATCTTTTCCATCGGTCTCGTCACCAGCATGCTAGGCATTGTGTACTATGGCGGCACCCTTCCCTCTGAATACGACACCGCCATCAAGATCGCCACCTCTGCCGGTACCGTCGTTGGTCAGGTTGGCTTCGGTATTCTCGCCGATATCGTTGGACGCAAGAAGATGGTAAGCGCCAGAGTTCGGAGTGTGTTGAGGGCTCAATGGCTGACTGCCACAGTACGGCCTGGAGTTGATGGTCATCATCTTCGCCACTCTTGCCCAGGCTCTCTCTTCCGGCTCTCCTTCCATGTCCATTACCGGTCTCATGATCTTCTGGCGTATCATCATGGGTATTGGTATCGGCGGTGACTACCCTCTTTCTGCCATCATCACCTCCGAGTTTGCGTAAGTCTGCCGCTGGCCACTGACCCACTGATGGGCTTTCACTGACCTTTCTAGCACCACCAAGTGGAGAGGTTTCATGATGAACGCCGTCTTCGCCAACCAGGGTTTTGGTCAGCTCGCGGGAGGCCTCATGCTCCTCATTGTCACCGCCGGCTTCAAGGGCTCTCTTGAGACCGCCGCCAAGGCTGCCACCTGCTCCACGACCGAGCCCTGCCTGATTGCCGTCGACAAGATGTGGAGGATCATCATTGGTTTTGGAGCCGTTCCCGGCTGCGCTGTAAGCTCCGTCGTGATCCATCTCCGGGCACGCCATGCTGACTTCTCAAGGCACTCTACTTCCGCCTTACCATTCCCGAGACGCCCCGGTACACTTTTGACATTGAGAACGACGTCCAGAAGGCCGAGGGTGACGTTGACCACTACAAGCAGGGCAAGTGGGGAGAATCCCAGGTCGACGAGGCTGCCCGGTTGGCCGCCCAGCAGGCTGCCAAGAAGGAACTCGAAGTCCCCAAGGCGTCCTGGAGCGACTTCTTCCGTCACTACGGCGTCTGGCGCAACGCCAAGGTCCTCATCGGCACGGCGGGATCCTGGTTCTTCCTCGACGTTGCCTTCTACGGACTCGGCCTGAACAACCCCATCATTCTCAACGCCATTGGCTGGTCGGGCGGCAGCGACATGTACCACATCTTCTACAAGACCGCCGTCGGCAACATCATCCTCGTCGTGGCGGGTGCCATCCCGGGTTACTGGGTGTCGGCCTGCACCGTCGACACCATCGGCCGCAAGCCCATCCAGCTGTTCGGTTTCGGCATGTTGACGGTGCTCTTCTGCGTCATTGGCTTCGCTTTCTGGCAGCTCTCTGGCGGCGCTCTGATGGCGCTCTTCAGCATCTCCATGTTCTTCTTCAACTTTGGCCCCAATTCGACCACCTTCATTGTTCCGGGCGAGTGCTTCCCGACGCGCTACCGCTCTACCTCGCACGGTATCTCTGCGGCTTCCGGCAAGGTCGGCGCCATCATCGCGCAGGTCGTCTTCGGACCCCTCCGCACCATCGGCGCCGACGCGTCCAAGGCCAAGCTGGACCCCAAGTGGAGCACGCCGTGGTTGGCTCACATTATGGAGATTTTCGCGCTCTTCATGTTGCTCGGCTTCTGCACCACTTGGCTGATTCCCGAGACGGCTCGCAAGACCCTCGAGGAGCTCAGCGGCGAGGACGACCTGTAAGTTGTGATCACGCATGTCACGGTTGATGGGCATCATGCTAATATTCTGCAGTGCGACCAGCGTCATTCCCGTTCATGGACACAATGAAGAGAAGCGTGCCGAGGAGGGCACCGTCGCTGGATCGGTTTAAGATGATTTAGAGCGCCGATACATTGGCATAATACCCCGTACCAAAATACCCCCAGTTCACAGCCAAAATTTTCCTAGTAAATCATAGACATAATATTATCAATATATATTAGTATTCGCAGGCAAACATGTCCAGGAGTCGTTGGAGTGTTGAAGTGTAGGACGTAAGTTGCTCGGTTGACCGTCGGTTGACCGAGATGGAGGGTGTCTGTCTACATCAGCGAGAGTTGCATCGAGGGTCGGCGACCCATCATGATTACGTTGTTCTCGCTGATATCAACCTACCGTAATAATCGAGCAACGACATTGAAGAATAGTCTTGTAGTATGGACCGAGCCTCAGAGTGACATAGATTCCTGCAAGTCGAGCACACCCAGGGCATGGCAGCCCGTCGACTTGAACACCGCAAAGGCTTGACGATGTTCTCTGGGGCTTTTGTATGTAATAAGGGAGACAGACCCCCAATAGCACAGGGCATAACAAGTTGGATGGCGTGCGATGGCCAATCAAAGACAGCAATTTAGCAGCCAAACCCCCAAGTCAACAGCATCTTACAATATCTCGCACTATTCCTTGCTTATCGATAACAATTAGGTAAGCCGGGCAGGGACAGTGCCAACACGGAACCCGGCAGCCCAACGCTCGGGCCAGATGACGTTGTCCCGGCACCTCCAGCGCATTTTTCCAAGAGCTATCCGTACCTTACGGCTACAGCGCAGGGACCGCCCCGCATGCCCCCGCCAAGCGGACCTTCGGCCGCCCGAATTCTAGCTTCAGGTACGAAGGTAAGGCGAACTCTCCCCTCTCCTTCAACACCCAATCTCTAGATCCAACTTGAACCGCTCTCTCACGAACCATGACGGCCTTTCTCAGAGGGAAGCAGACAGGCATGCAGAATGACCTGTCTGCCTCCATTCTCCCCGAACTCTTCGCACCCGATTACCAGTCCGCCTACGGCATCAATTCGCAGGTCAGGTCAGTTGAGATGCGACCCCACGCCGACGCGCGTCAATCCCCAGCTTGAGGTGCTCTTCTTCCGCAACATGGACTGACGATGCTTGGTCATGTGTGCTACAGCTGTCTAGCCTACGAACCCATTCAGTCTCTCCTTGCAATCGCCACCAACGAGTCCAAGTTCGGTCCGGGCAAGATCTTCGTCTTCGGCCAGAACCGAGTTCAAAAAGTCATCGAGCCGCCAAGGCGCACATCCTTCCGCTCCCTCCACTTCACCGCCAACCGCCTCATCTCCCTCGACGCCAAGAACGAGCTGGGAATATGGGATCTCGACACCGCTCAGCGCGTCGCCGGCCTCGTGTGCCCCGGTCAAGTCGTTAGCATCGTTACGGACCCCATGCTCGACTGGGCCTTTCTCGGACTAGCTACGGGAGAGGTTTTAGCCTATGATCTGGACAGGGAGTCGATAACGAGGTCATTTAGACTACCCAACTTCTGGAAGGAGAAGGATCCCAAGGCTCGCATCGTTGGGCTGGTCAGCATGGCGCTGCATCCGAGAGACATCGGCAAGCTGCTCATCGCTTACACGACGGGCGTCGTCATTTACTCGTTCAAGCAGAACAAGGCCACCCAGTTTCTGGAGTACGTCCTGCAGCCAGGGGCACCGGGTGGAGGAAACGAGCCGCCCGATACGCTTCGGCGCCCGAGGCTGTCACATGCGCTGTGGCACCCGACTGGCACCTTCGTCATGACTGCTCACGACGATGGAAGCATGGTGTTTTGGGATCCCAAGGACGGTCGCATCGTCATGGCCAGAACTCTGACCGAGATGCTCATCGACCAGCCGTCGCCGAATGCCGGCAAAATCGCCTTCGCAGAACCGTTTGTGCGCTTCGCGTGGTGCTGCAAGGAGAACCCCGACGACACTGGACTGCTTGTCGCAGGCGGCCATAGCCCCGACGCTGCTCAGAAGGGCCTCACTTTTATCGAGTTGGGCCAGACACCAGTCTATGCGACGTCCACCTGGCAGGTTCTGCAAGACCACCTGCGTGGCAAACGTCAAGTCACCCTGCCCACCCCGCCAGGTGCTCAGGTCGCCGACTTCCTACTGATCCCCCGTGCTTCGCCCTACTTTGCTGGCGCTCAGGATCCCATCGCCGTCATGACGCTGCTTACCTCGGGAGAGCTGCTGACGATGAGCTTCCCTTCGGGATTTCCCATCAACCCGACGAACCAGCTTCACCCTTCCATCTCCTTTGTCCACCCATACGTCAACAAATTTGCCGTCCAGACTGTCGATCGAGGCCGCTGGCTGGGCATGGTTGAGACGAGAAACCGTGGCGAACCTCTTTTGAAAGGAGGTGCCGAGGCTGCGAAGCCGAAACGCCGTTACGAGGGTCGCACCATTTTCCAGATTGCTCACGGGGATAGCACAATTCGCCTGTGGGATGCCGGACACGCCGACGACATCGAGAACCCCAGCATGCTCCAGGTCGACGTCGCGCGGTCTCTGGGACGCTTCGAGGACGTCGACGTTACCTCGATGCACATGGCTCCCAACACTGGCGAGTTTGCCGTTGGTACGCGAACTGGCGAGGTGGTCATCTACCGGTGGGCCGGCAACAGGTTCCACGGAAAGGACCACCATGAGGACCTGTCGTCCAACCCAGGCGGCCTGACCGACATCAGCTCGAGGGCGGAGCCTCCTCTGAAGGAGGGCCTCCAGCCGTGGCAGCTGTACGAGATGATGCAAGGGCCGATTTCGGCCCTCAGTGTATCCGACGTTGGCTTCGTGGGCGTCGGCTCCGAGGGTGGATTCTTCAGCATTATCGATTTGCGAGGCCCCTCCATCATGTTCCAGATTTCCATGACCGAATTGTCCAAGCCTGACAAGAGGGCTTCTTTCCTGAAGGGGCACAGCAACAACGCAGGAAAGGAATGGCCTGTTGCCATCGAGTTCAGCGTCATGACGCTCGACGGCGACAACTACTCCAGTATTTGCTGCTTCGTTGGCACCAACACCGGCAGAGTGGCCACATTCAAGATTCTGCCGTCCGGCAACAGCTACACTGCGAAGCTGGCTGGGCACCAGCAGGCCGACGGCAAGGTGATTGCGCTGTGCCCCATCATGGCCGACTCGGGCAGACCAGCCCACGCCACCGGACCCATCGTTGCCGGGCTTAGGAACGGGGCACAGGTCAACGGTGTGCTGGTTGCGGGTGAGTGATTTTCAAATCTCCCTCTGACCTCCTACGTCTTTACTGACAGATTAGTCACGCAAACCGAGATTCGCATCTTCAAGCCGGCGGGAGCCAAGGGTGCTTCCAAGACGTTCGACGACATCCTCTGCGACGCCGCCAATGTGACCGAGTTTGAGCTGCACGGCTTCGCCATTGTCGGTGTTTTCGGCGACAGGACCACCCGCGCGTTCTCCATCCCCGGCCTCAAAGAGATCAGCAAAGCCTCGCTGCCCATGCTCGACGGCAGCCGCACCATCTCGTCTGTAGTGGCCCAAACTGGCGACGTGTTCGGCTGGACCGGGCCCAGCGAGATTGCCGTGCTTTCAGTATGGGGCACCGGAAAGGACCTGCCCGTGAGCGACGATATCCTCATCAACCCCGAGCTGGTCACCCCTCCTCGCCCCACCATATCCAACATGCAGTGGCTCTCGGGCACCCAGTACATTTCTCCGACGGACCTCGACCTCCTCATCGCGCCGGACAGACCCCCTAGCAGACGGATGGTCCAAGCAGCCGCGGCCGAAGCCAGGGCTGCTCGTGCGGGCGGAGGACAGCCCGGACCCAGCGCTGGCGGTTCTCAAGAGGGATGGGGCGATTACCTGACGAGGCAGTTGAATGAGCGCACCGAGAAGCTCAACATCATGGGCGATAACATGGACAACCTGCAGAACCAGAGTGCGGGTTGGGCTGATGACGTTGGCAAGTTTGTCAACAAGCAGAAGAGGAACGTTCTTCTTGGAGGTCTGAAGAGCAAGTTCTTTTAAACGACGACGAATGAGTAACGGCCTGGGTCACGGCGCTGTAAAGTAGGCGTTTGGTCTTTCTCTTCTCTAGCGTCACTTCAACGGCACCATGTGTTTGCAAGCCATGTCATTTGTGTATCTTGTGAAGGCTGTGCTTCCCGTCAATCGCACTGAATCCCACCCGCTTATGTCCTCGTCATCAAGCCGTCTCTCTCTTGCAACAGATGGATTTCTACCCATGGTGCTTGCTTCCCTCGAGGCGCGTTGCTCGCTTCAAGCCCCATGTCGCGCTTGGCACACTTCAACCTCGGCTGGTTTGTCAATACCTCGCATGAATAGCACAGTTGCATGCGGGCTCCACGCACCTGTTCCGAGCTTCAGGAACGAGAGGGATGTTTTAGCTGCCGTGCTTGTTCAAAGTCTGTGGTAATATGTCAGCTGGCGGGGAGGGTGACATACCTGCTGAAGTCGCGATGTCTTTTCAAGCCAGAATGGCCCCGCCGACAAGTCCGAGTTAGTATGCTTGCGGGTCAGATGAGGGAGTGAGTAGACTGCAGAAGGCCAGGGGTCGAAAGGAGGATGCCATCTCTCAGGATGGTGGTGGTAGTAATAGAGCAATATACCTAGTTAGCAACACATGAGGGGGGTGGGAGCATACCTGACATTTGGAGTTTGGTCGCAACAGAACTGCTGCTATTGTTACTCAGGATGAAGGGGAGGAGAACTTACCTGGAGATGCGGGAGACGATGGGATCTTGGCCCTTGATGCACTGTCAGTTGTGGAGCTGGAGGGAGGGACTTACTGATGCTTTTGATGGAGAGATGTCAATTTCTTTTTTGGTTTTTGGGTAAGCTAGGAGGAGGCAGTGGCGCATAATTGTGATACAGATCAAATCTACTCATATCTTTGTCAGCTCGAAGGGGAGGAGGAAAACATACCGGCGATGGAAGTAAAGTAGTAGACTCGTGATTTCAAGTCGAGAGCTGCTGGAAAGGTCAGTTACGGAAAGGGAGGATAACGTACCTGACACATCTCGTGGAGACTGTAAGGGACAGCCATACGCTGGAATATCACAGAAAAGAGAGCTGCCTATGGGCGCGTATGACTGTTCCTCACAGGGACTCTCTAGATCACAAGTTAGTCAAGCAGCAGGGAGAGAACTTACAGAAATTAATATGCATCGGGCCAGAAAACTGATGGGAAAAGCTTGGAGTACTCAGCTGTTGGAATCGAGTAAGCAAACCAGGACGAATTAATAGGGCCAGAGGACCCTGTACCGATCCGTTGAAGAAGGCAGGGGTTGTTTACCTCAGGCTCCTTGTCTCGAGACTCGGCTCGAGGGCGCGCATTCAGCGTCTTCGATGGAACCTGGTTTTCTGTTAGTAAAAGGGAAAGAAAGAACTTACCCGTCAATGTGTGGTTGAGGAAACTTGAAACCAGAGATGGAAGATGGCAGGTTATATAAACCAGACTGTCAGCAGGTCCTCGAGACTGGTCGTCGGCTCCAAGCCTTTCACTACCTTTGTTAATTTTTGAAGTCATTGGAGTTGAACAAGGCTTGGGTCAGGGGACCTTGTCTCGGGAACAGACTTGAAATTCGAGACCAAAGGCTCGTGAGGGTACAGTGACAAAGGAGGTGTTTGATCTTGGAAACTGGAGCATTGATTCGGGGCTGAAGCTGCTCGATGTTCTTGTAGTCGGGTCTAGAAGCTGGCAGCCAGTGGACAAGGGTATTGTCTCTGAAACATGAAGCTCATGGTTTTTTAAACATTATTGCTGTGCTACAGACACGAAGTGTCTCCAAGGCCGCCAACTCAAGCTTCGTGGGCCCTTTGGCTGGGTTCTTGAAGACTGTCGGACCACCATTCGACTTGCTACGATGACGCACGAGATCTCATATCAATGTTTCCAATGATAAGGCTCGGCGTTTTCGTTTCCTTGAGGATAATCTTCCTATGGATAGGTAATGATTAACACATTGAATGACGGATCACATGAGAGTAAATGAGTCCTTGCAACTCACATCCGCTATCTACAGCCCTAGTCAGACGAGATGAATTGTAGCTCATGGCAAAAAACATGTAATTCCACCAAGTTCACTCCAAAAGAATCTCAAGTTCTCAACTTGGGTTTTACGTGCCAATCACACTGTCAGATGTGTTGATCTTCGTTTCTTACATGCTGTCAAGCTTCACCACCAGCAGAGACCATCGCCACCTCGCTTTCACAAGAAGCCGAGATCCTGGAGCTTCTTCCTTCTGGCACCTAGAGCTAAAACAACGATGACAGTCTGTCAAGTTCCTACTTTGCACGCATGTTGATGATAGGTACTTTGAAAAGAAGAGGGTAGCATTTCTACTTCCTATCTACCGAATACCACCGTCAAGATCCAAGTTCACGTCAGAGCTCAAACTCCTCCCTAAACTTCGTGACCCGAGGCCCGCGATTCTGCTTGATCATCAGCCTGACCCTCTTCCCCTCATCCTATTGAGAACCCTGCTCTACTTCCTTTACTCGCGTTTTGCCACGTGTGCCGTCATCCGCGACAGTCGAGCCACTTCCCTCTACGCCTGCGTCAGGGTTAGCATCACCATCACCGTCATCATCGGAAGAATCAGATACTGCCGATGGATTAAGCGGATAGCGGTCGTTGAGCGACATCCGCAACCGCGCGGTCCTCGCGTCGAGCGTCGTCAACGTCCCCTTGAGCTCGTCCTCGTGCTCCTTCAACTGTGCCTTGTACCGCGTCGCTTTCGACTCCTCCAACGTCGGGTTCTCCTCCTCTTCTGCCCAGGCCTGTTCAACCGCGGCGAGTTCCTTTTCCGCGGCTTCCCTCGCCGCGTCGATGCGGCCGAGTTCCTGCACGTCCGGGTCGCGGGAGTAATCGGACAGCGGCGACACCGAGCGCCGATGCTGTTTCTGCTGCTGCTGCTGCTGCTGCTGCTGCTGCGTCGTCTGGGTCGGCAAGCAGATGTCCTCCTCGTCAATGGTGCAGGCGCCAAACTCCTCCGCGCCGCGGTCCACCGGGTCCGATACCCGGGCGGACATTCTGAGACTTCCGCGGTCGCTGTCGTCCGAGTCCCGGCCCACGGCGAAGAGCTCGTCGTCCTCGCGCACGCGGCCGATAGTGCTGCTGCCCTGCGGGGCCGCCGGCGGGCGGACTCTGATGACGCGCAGCGGCCTCTCGGTGCTGCGGATGCCGTAGGAATCGGGGTTGCGCATGGCCGCGGCGACGACGGACGCGGGAATGGGGCCGTGGAGGTTTTCCTGGAGGGTTAGTCTGGTGTGGGTTAGGTCGAGCATGGTCTTGAGCGTCGCGATTCTCTTTTGATCGTCGGCCATTCTTGTCTCGGCTTCTCTGAAAAGTTTCCATTTGTAGTACCACGAAACACCGCAGACTATCGATACGATGACCATAACGGCGATTCCTGTGCAAAGGCCTGTAATGGTAAGCTCCATTCTTGTTCTCTCGTCAATTGCACCATCCCCACGAGCTGCGAGGAGGATGAGGTCGTGTGCACGGCCGTATTGCTCATAAGGGGGCGGCATGTCTGTTGGTTAAGAGAGTTGGAATAGGGATGTGGATATACTTAGCTTGTTTAATGAGGAATTTGAAAAGTTTCGTTTGGTTGCTGGTGTTTGGTTGCTGGTGTGGTCTTTTCTTGATAGAGACTGGCCGAGGACGACCTGGGATTTAAAGCAAGAAGCTCAAGTCTTGACAATACCGAACAACAACATCGCTGTAACAGGACACTGAGACTCGGCTCTTTGTCTGGTTGATTTGCTGCCAGCCCCAACAACTCATCTCTGGAAGGGTTGTATAAGGGTGATAAAGCAACAGTGTCTGCTCAAATTTGCTCTCTTTCGATCGAAGATTTCTTGTTCAAAGTACGGAGCAACTGACTACCTAGCTACGTTGAGCACAATTGGAATATATTGCGGACACTGCAAAGATCTGGCTGCTGCCAGTCCTTGAACACATTCGACATCAGACTGTTCAAAATTCATCAGTCCCGATCACTAGAAGATGAGATTCTTCGAATAATCGAAACGATCACATGTTCAGACACGTGTTTTGTTCACCATCCCAACATGTAGGCCAGTGTCAAACTGAAGATTGATAGGCGTCGTGCGCCACGTGGAAGTTACGTCACTGCCGTGACTGCTTCTCGATATCGGAGCTCGGATCTGACGACTTGCCACAGCTTCCAAAGTGACGAGTTTGCCGAAATGTAGACGACATCATACTAGAAAAGCATCGGACACGTCCCGGACGCGCCGCTTCTCGACAGCCTCGTTCTTGCCAGCCCCAACGAAGCCCGAGTCGGTGTGCGAGCAGTCACGTCCCGACAGTATCCCGCTGACCTGCGACGTCAGGGACGCGTCTTGGCCAGACGCGTAAAGTACACGTCAAGAGAGCGGTGAGACTACGAGCCACCACCCCACGCCGGGCTGCGAGGATGCGTGTATGCAAGGCACCCGACGGAGGGCGCCGCGGCCGGCAGAATCTGGCATCGCGCCGCTCTTTAAAAGGCGGTCTAGGATAAACTGTCCGGAGGTGAGGCGCTGAAGAGCAGGACGATGCCGTGTTCCATGCGGCCGCGTCTGGTTTGGGACAGGTGTGTGTGGATATTCGACGTTATCTGATGGGCGTGGTTGCGTTCCAACATGTGCCATAGCATGGTGACGGTCCAACAGCCATCGCGGAAAACCCATGTTGCCGCCCTTGCGCACTTGCGTACAGGCAAAACGCCGATTGGTGTCTACCGGCCGATCCTGCAGCTCGAGCTCTGTAGAACGCATCATGCAGGCTGCAGTCATGGCTACCTGGTGTAGTAAAGTGGTTGCAGTCCGTTGCATGCCTCCTTTTGTTCGGAGTCATTGGACAGCAGTGTCCGGGTGAAGCTCGTGTGCACTGCTGGAATCTACGACCACGTATTCTTGGGATTGCCGGCTTCAAGAATGTGTTGCATAGTCTGCATGCACTCCGAAACCCATGAGAACTGACGAAGAACGCAACGAGGCCACACATGTCGACAATGCATAAAGGGGACCAGCGACTGGCTTGTTGCCAGATAATTGGGCCATTCTAGCTGCCACGTATTCTCGATGTCTGTTGAGCGGTGAGGATGCTGCGGGCTTCCTGTGGTGGAATGAGGCATCCGACCGACGAGATTGTCGCGACTTGTTCCTAACTGAAAGGGTTGTCAAGCTTATCAGGGCGAGGCAGTGAGCCTAGGAGCTGCACAGCGTCGCGTGGTCGGATTCGGAACTCTCCTATCAACGCCGCTCGCATTATGACTGTGTACTCGGAAAGAGACATGTATCCTCGTGAACGTGTACATCCAAATTATCGGACCACCACATCTCGTCTTCTACCTCCGGACGTATCGGATATGAGAACTGCTGCAAGACAGGTCAAGGGTTGCATTCGCCGAGAGTACCACACTTGTATCGCAAATGGCCTCCGGGACCTCATGCGAGTGGTGAAGCTGGTGAAGCAGGGCCCGAGGCACAGCGTCGCGCTTGCCCAGAGGTCTGGATGCAGTCTGGACACGCAGAACTTCTCCTTGGATCGTTCATCTCGAACGGCGAGCGTACCGTGCCTAGCATGGACGAATTAGTGACGTCTCCCCACATCGAAAGCGACCTCGTGGGGTCTCGACGCACTCGAGGGTCGTACTGTCGCTGGCTGGTGTTCTCTGCTTCTCAGTTCAGGTACCGATTCTCGTCGCGCATCGAGGCTAGTCCATGCTTCTGTGCCCCACCAGGCGCGCCTTGTGACGTTGGCGACGACTTGGAAACCCATCGTCGGGCCATTACTGTGTCGGCCTTCGTGAGTGCATCGGTCTCGGCGCGGTTTTCCATGGCCACAGTACCATCAAAGCGAAAGAACTTGGTGTATCGGAAAGGCACGGGAGGTTACGAAGCCCAGATAGATTGATCGGCAAAGGTGTGTGTCATGACTGAGTCTCGGGCTGCGTCGCGTGTCGCTGCAGGTATTCTAGAGTTGACAGCCTGCAGTGCCAAGCCTCTGGGCACTAAAACCTCGTCTATTGTATCTGTACCATCGAAGCTAGAACTGATTGTGACGCCGTTCATCCAACGCAGATGCGCGTTTTGATACAGGACATCCTTGGGGTTCGTCGGCGTGGTTGGGGTGCGAGGGTATGAGCGGTAGTGGATGGCGAAGAGAGACTGTTCGCTTTGGGGTTGCCATAATTAGGGCTCAGTCTCCAGGCTCGGCTCTGTTGGGGCAGGCGGAGCCGGGGCCGATGCGGGCGGGCACTAGTTACTCCGTAGTCGCCCGGTTAAGCAAATGTGGGGCATTGCATCTCAAAGGGCAAGGGACCCATTATGCCACTAGCTCCGCCTCGCGAGGTACAAGTATGTTTGTGACAGGGGTATCCCAGTTGTTGCATGTGCGTCTTTCATCGTTTTTACATTTTCGACCAGCTCATCTCATCTATTCTTCCCTTCTCAAGCTTTTCGCAATTCGGCCTCGGCCGGTCGATCAGGCTCGGAGATGGACATCGGTTCGAGGCCATTTGACATTCCCAATTGAGCCTCTTGCTGTTGCACACCGCTCCCGAAAGCGACGATGCCTCTCTGCACCCTGATTCGGCATCTTCTGGCCACGGCAAGGCGCCCCAATACCAATAACGAATTTCCTCGCACCATGCCCCGATAGCAGATTCGCGGGCCTCAACTAGGCAGATTGGACCTGCACATTGTGTAGCCCTGTTTTCGATGTATCAGTCCCCGTTGCACAAGCGGAAGACACACGCGACACCTCGGAAGCCTCAGAGACGTCTTCCCCTTCCACAAACTGCTCCTCGAGAGACTTCCTGTCGAGCCACTTCACCGCCCACAGCATGCCTGTCGTGATGACCACGACGACGCACATGGCGATACCGCCCTTGCGCCAGTACGGCGCCTCGTTGGCGGGGTAGAGTGCGATGCCCCAGAAAGTGTACAGAGTGCTCTGGATGGCGTTGAGCCAGTAAAGCAGCACGCTCCGCGCCGCCTCGTCTCCGCTGCGCTTGAGAATGACGTTGGCCCAGCCGAAGAGCAGCGGGTTGACCATGTAACTCGTTCCCGCAAGATAGTAGGCAAAGAAGGTCCCGCCGTCTGGGATGGTGGGGACGAGAATCAGCACTGCCGAGACCAGCTGCAGACCGCAAGCCAGGAATCCAATCGGCAGCCGGCGGCCCGTCGAGTCCATGTAGATGGCGGCTCCAATGTTGGACACGATGGCAACGGCCTGCACGCCCAGAGGGTACGTGGTGATCTGCGAGCTCGAGTAGCGGTCCGAGTGGGACTTCATCCACAGGAGGAAAAGCGATTGTACGCAGAAGGCCTCGAGCGCGCCAGTGGTGATGGAGAAGATGCCGAGGATATAGCTGCGGTTGCTGTCAGCGAGGACGCACATGCGCGGGGAATACTTGAGACGCGACACACAAGTACGGCTTGCCGAGAATGCGCTTCATCAACGACATGGGCGAAATGTTGTGAGCGTCCTTCCTCTTGGGCGGCAGGCGCTTGATGGCGAGCTGGATGTCGGCCTCCTTCAAGCTGAACAGGTGCGCCTTGGTGTTTTCAGGGATGTCGGGGAAGCAGACGAAACCGGCAAAGGCGACGGGCAGAGTGATGATTCCGTCTGGAAAAAGCGTCAGCATTCCGTGATGCGCCGACGGCAGATGGTGGCAACGAACCGATGAGGAAAACCCACTTCCAGCCAGGCAGGCCTCCGTAGCCGTTCATGCTCTTGTGGACGGCCGTCATCATGGCGCCGGCGAACATGCTGCCTGCCTGGCCAACGGCGGTGAAGATTGCAGTTCTCTTTGCGATCTCCAACGGCTTGCTACACGCCATTCGTCAGCACGTCGAAAGAAAACGCGGAGCAATCTGTGTGGGCTACTTACTACCACGATCCCATGATGTACATGGTACCGCAGTACGTGCTGGCCTCGGCCATGCCCTGGAAGAAACGCACGACGCAGAGCTGCTCGTAGGTCTTGCAGGCGGCGGTGCACATGGTCAAGCCGGCCCAGACGACAATCATGGAAGGGAGCCAGATGCGCGGAGGGATCTTCTGGATGGCGATACCGTGGGGGATTTGGGCGATGACATAACCGGCCGTCATCATGGACAGCAGCACATTGTACTGCGCGCCGTGAAGGCCAATGTCTTCTTTCAAGCCGGCGACCTGTCATTGTCACGGTGAGCGACTGCAGCAACACGGGCAGGAGAGACGGGGCAGACGAACATAGGCGTTGGCGAAAGCAGCACGGTCAAGGTAGTTGACGAAATAACTCAAGCAGCAGTACGTCTGTCAGTGTCGCGGGTCAGCCTCCAGACGTTGACGCCATCGCCGTGTGGGCCGAGCTGTGGTGTCCTTACCAGAACAAATAAGTCTGCAAGCCGGGATCCCGGTCCTGGTCAGCATACTGCGGCGGCAATCCCAAGGCGTTCATGGGTGTGTGTGTGTGTGTGAGTGAGTGAGTGTGAGGGTATGCGTACCGAGCTTCTGGACCAGTCGCCTCTCTTCCTTGGACTTTGCAGCGTCCCCAAGAAACATTACTGCGGAATTTCGTCAGCGGATTGCGACCACACGACAAAGGCACGAAACGGTCGTGCATGAGCATGACATGATGCATCATCCTCCCACCTTTTACTTTTTTCGCCAACTTGGGGGGCGTGGTTGGAGGCTGGGACTCCATGATGGCTCTTTTTGGCTAGGTGTTGGAGAACCAACCTTGCTAGGCAAATGGGGGAATCAAAACAAGAAACAAAAGCAAGAAACAATGGGAAAAAATGCGATACGAAAACCACACGCTTTCTCTTCGTCGCCCTTCTGCAGCAGGACCGAAAAGTCGGCACGCAGGTGGAAACGAAAGACTTCTTAAGGGGCCCTTTGGGCACCCGGATGGCTCAAACGGTTTCCTCTCTTGCCTCTGGCCGTGTTTTTTTATCCCGCGGTTGCAGCCGTTACATTGCAGCGGTGGAAAATATGCTCAAGCACACGCAGTAAGTACCAACCCAAGGATGCGGGGGGCGGCGACTCCGGCCAATTGACGATCGTCAATTAGTTGGACGGGTGAGGGGAAAATCGGGTCGAAGGGGACCACCAGGCCAATGTGCTGAGACAAGTGGTCCATACTTGACAGCGCAGTACACACTCGCCAAAGATAAGATACGCTACTTCTTGGCCAGAGGACCCTAAGTCCGGAAGGCGATCGTCGGCTCCCTAGTCCAGCCCGAGAGGCTGGTGGGACTGGTGAGATTCTCGCTGTTATCGTGGTCTTGGCGGCTACCTGGGTGCTGGCGCCGACTAAAATGGGTCACGAGGCCGTTGGCTCCGGAAAGGTGGATGCCGGACTCGGTGCCGGTGCATGGGGGCTTCGGCGCTAGGATCGGGCACAAAGGGTGCACGTGCCGAAAAGTTTTGACTCTTATCAGCGCCAACGGTGTGGCCCGCCTGTGGCTAATCTTTAACCTCCTCCTGCCTTTCCTTATGTAAGGAGGCTGACCAGGCCAGCCACAGAATGATATCACCATGCGCTGGCTAACTGTGGCTTCATCATCAGGCTGGATCACGAAGAGGGCGGTTAGGTTGGGCATTTCAAGTGGCCACCCTATTCCCGCCCTTTTCGCACCCATAGTTAATCCTGTTTTGCGTGGGCAAACACACGCCACCCGCCCTTGGCTCTCGAACCTACACCACTCCCGCATCCCGCCAGGACTATTGGCCCCGCCAGTCAATGCCGTCGGATAATCCCAGGGAACTGGAATCCGATTGTTTCTATTGTCCATTGCTTCGGTACCGTTCCCATTCACCTATGGCGTGCAGGTCCTTTATCCGAAGCACGACATACCACCTTGAGCACAATGCCGACCGAGGGACGGGCTTTCCTGGCTGGTTTCAGGTCGCAGGATGTTGTGTAATCGCCATGAGCAAACGACTGTCGTCCCGCCCCTGTGGTCGGCCATCGTCGAGTAGAAGTCTTGGCTGCTGAAGACTGTCTTTAAGCCATTTGCTGCACAGAACACGTAGCCATGGAAAGAAGAAAACGCCACAGGTGACGAGGAAGAAGAAAGAAAAGAAGGCAAGCTGCGATACTCATTTTTTGGGCGGTGTGCAGACGCCACTCTCTTCGGGCGACCTGCGTGCTGCCCACTGCGATCGTCTGTCGGCTGCGGTGAGGCCACTTGATCTGCTGGGAGCTGATGCCGACATAGCTTTTTTTCCTACGACGAAGACGTGATAGAGAAAATTCTGCAAAATCACGTTTTGGCATTGGCTCGGACAATGCTAGCACCTTGCCTTGTTCTGTGTGGTCTCACGAAACTGTGCCTGTCCTTTGCGGGCGATGATCGCCACGGAAAGTGCACAATTGCACCGTTGGAGTGTCTCAAGTCTCTGCCATCGAGGAGCTTGAGATGATTCCAATTCGGCAGCTTTGACAGCATCTAATTTCGTAGGAAGGATACGACCACCGGACGGGGCGAACGGTTTCACGATGCTGCGCGACGAAAGCGTTCAACACGACCGACTGCCGTTTTCTTCGCCCTTTGCCGACGCGTATTTACACTGAGATTGTTTCCTTATCGGCTTCTTTCCTCGGAGGCATCTTGGCTGGGGAGGGAGACGGCGGAAAGTCTCACCGCTGCGCGTCTGACGATTTGCATCAAGGCTCGTGACGGCTAGAATGCGTCTTGCCCGATATTTCGGACCCCAAGTTACATTACAGGAAAGCCGGCATCTCGCGCCCTTCTCCTCCGCCACACGTTGTTCCCGACCAGCTATCGGATGTGGAAGCATTTTCTGTCGTATATGGCCCTTGACCTATGTCCATGACCGGTGGCCACGTCTCGCGGTCTGTCCTTGAAGGCAAGCCCATCCCCGGATGGGCGTGTTGCATAGTTGGTCAACTTCGACTCCTTCCACTGAAGCTACGATCCTGTGCCTGAAATTAGTCCCGCCCTGGTTGGTCTGAATGTCTTTCACGACCCATGCCACGCCTGATTCGGGCCTGGCCAATTCCAAGCCCG
This sequence comes from Colletotrichum spinosum, assembly GCA_004366825.1. Lineage (NCBI taxonomy): Eukaryota > Fungi > Ascomycota > Sordariomycetes > Glomerellales > Glomerellaceae > Colletotrichum > Colletotrichum spinosum. The sequence continues at coordinate 48,450 of QAPG01000028.1, read as the reverse complement.
GTCCTTCTCACCGCATCTCTCAATATGACTTCGACGTTGGTCCCGTATCCATCATTTCTTCCACCCTATTGATCCATCCTCGCCTCGCCTCTGTGTCTTCTTGTTATATCTGGCTTGTCGCCCTTTTCTTGCAGCAAGTGCCTCTCGTTGCTTTTTCTCATAAATCAATCGTTTTGCCAGGCTAATCTTGCTCTCTACCGGTCATCGTCTCCTCCGACAGACTACCGCCTTCGTCATTACATAGTCGACATCCTTCAACCGCTACTAATTCTCTTCCCGACCACCATTACCATTTTTGTCCCTCCGGTGTCGAACATGTCCGGTAGCCACACTTCATCCATGGTCGTCGAGGATGTTAGCCAGTAAGTCCGTCACTGTCTTGTTTCAACTTTGACTAACACCAACAAGGCAGAACTACTCCGCCCACCAGTTGCCGGCCGATCAAACGACCTCCCGGAATGAACGATACAGAAGATTCATGTCCGACAATACTATGTCTACCCCTTACGCGCGGATACATTCTCAGAGCCAAACGCAGTCTCCCAGTGTCAATGAGGGCGGACAGAAGCATAATCACCACCAGTAACCCCACCATGCAAGATATCGCAGCTCAGCATTCACCGTCGCCATCAAACCCTCGATACCTTACTTACTCGGGCTACGAAATACGCTGATCGCAAAGGCCGAGCTCGTAGATGGAAACAATAAACCCCGCCAAAGCACACACAATCATCACACCCAACAAGATTAGACGGCTATCGCCATTCGTGCAATAGACGCAGCCTCCCGCTTGGGACCTTCGACGGACACTGGCTTCTTCGATTCCTTCGCCGTGATCCGAACCCTTGTCTGGCAGGGCACTCGCAGCCTGCTTGCCTACCCCTGCGCTCATCCTCGCAACCCCTGGCCGCGCATGCCGCCATCGCATCCTCCCATCCCCTCGCCTGACCATCCAGGAAAACTCGAACCCGTCACCTGCGCATCGCATACTGCGCTCTGCTTGGGCGGGCTGACGCAGCAAAGAGCCTGCCGCGTACCCAGCGTCACCGCCCCACGCGTCTCTATCGCCAAGACCCCTTTGCACAGAGTATCAACGTGCGACTTGCTTGAATGGCCAGATAAGCACGCGCGGCTCGCGCACCTCACTGCCGACGCAAGCGAGCCTGCTTCTTTGTAAAGTTTACTTGTAGCTCTATGCGCAGTTGGCGCTGACTGGGGGCCGTCGCGGGCTGGTGTGGTCTCGCTACCCCTCGTCCGGGATCAGGCCTTGCTTATCAAATCGCCTCGCAGGCCTGGTCGGCGAAGCAATCGCCCCTCTCGCGATGGGTAATCACCGCACGGAGAGTGGCCAGAGGACATCGGGGATTAATATACGCTGTAACGTAGGCGAGCGGGTGAACCCCGTTCTTAGACCCCCTCCCCGGTGGTGAATGTCTGAGCAAGGGTTTACGGTGGAGCTGTGTAGGGCTGAAGTGTTTGGGCGATGAGTTGTTTATGCGGTTTGCATATGGTCTCGGTTGTACGCTAACAAATCGTGAACCCTGCGATGCGGGATGCAATATGAACATATGCGAGGCGGGCATTTGTCGTTCAGTTCAAGTACTCGCGCGTTGATCAAGTTGGCCATACCCATTCGTTTCACAGCCTTCATAACTACTCCTTGACAACAGTTAGAATCCAGCCGTCAACTGGAACTCGGTGGCTCTATCCTGATAATTTGCTGAAGCCGTTGAATCACAGCCATCTCAGGCAGCTGGTCGCACGCCGTGGCCCTAGTGCGGGCTTGATTCGGCGGCTAAATGTGCCTGGCGTCCTCCCGTTGCCTGTCAGCAACGTAACGTTGACTCTGCCGATCTTGGGGGAACGTTCAACCTGGGACGGACCGTCGGAGGGTGAAGATGAGATGGGACGGATGGTCAATCAGCCAGCCAGCCAGCCAGCCAGCCAGCCAATCTCTGTGCTTGTGCACACAGAGTGGGTGGTCCCGACCAGCTGTAGCGTGGGCGGGCTGCTGTGAGATGAGACAGAGTGTTGTTGATGTATTGACACCGCAAGCGATTCTATATGTATCTGAACCACGATAGGATACATGTTCTATTTCAACGATATGCCCAGAGCTTGTGTTCATGGTAAGGTGTCCGTTTCAGATCTAAAATATTCGTCTATGGCCTCAACGGACATCTTGACGAACATGTTTAACAGATGATGCATCGGGCATTAATAAGCTGAAAGGCTGACTCGGATGTCAAAGCTGAAAAGCTGACTCGAATGTCAAATCTCGCAAGTCATCTGCTCCTGATGCCACTCGTTCTGGAAGTGACTCAAGTGGTCCAACGGGCTCCATTAGCCTTGGGGGGAAGCACAAGAGAATTCACCCCATAGTCCACCGCAATCCACAGCATCTCTTCGATACCCCATTGTCAAAGTAACTTGGTTAGCCAATCTAAACCAACGTTGCATTTGACACAATGGATCTGTTGGAGAGGTCTGCGTGACTCGGGCCGCCAGAGTTGGTCGGGGCTTCCTGACGATAGGCCATACCTACAATCTCATACTGTACATTTGGCCAAGCGTCTCCTGTGTTTTCAAGAGCAGGTCGGTCCTGGGGCTGCGAGGATCGATGGGGAGGCACAAAGTGTACCACTACAACCTCTCCGTTCTCAAGGAATCGCCACAGAGGCCTTCACGGAGGTAGTGGATGATATAGAAACCAATTTCGCTCGGAATACTGGAGTGGAGTCCTCGGCAGTTGAACAGAATGATTCAGGTGGCTTCCAAGGCTGTGAAGCGGTACCTACGCTTGCGAGTAGGTTGGTAAATGGTAAGTGGCAAACGTGAAAACATGTGGAAAGGAACATATTCATAGACCTCTTCGTGTTCGCTTTGAACACGATGTTGGTCTGGCTGATAAACTTCCTGATGATCTCGACAAGTAGCATTTGGGCATCAATGTCACAAGTGGCCAACCCGACGTCACGGTCTCGTGTGTAGATGCTGTAAATTCCGACTTGCATTGACCATAACCTACACACCCAAAGCATCAACTGTTGCCAACCGGCTTGTCGGCGTTGCACCGCGCGACCTGGGCGCGGGCGTGATAGGCCTGGGCTCTGTCCGATGCCTGCGGGTTCTCCCACAGCCTCTGGGCGAGCTCTGCCTCTGCCGCGACGAACTTGTCTACTTGGCTTGGGGGCCCTGTCGAACTCGTCTTCTGTTCCGTTCTGCGTCTGTCGGGTTAGACCACGTTTACTGGCAGAGGCTGGGCCACGCTACCTCGAGGCCGAAGAGCCATTGATGACCACCGACGCTTGGGATGTCGGCATGGCAGCTTAGTGGCTAGTTCTACAGGCCGCGGAACGTCCGAGATGAAACAGAGAGCCAGGCAAAATGCCTAGACTAGGCGGTGTGAGCTGGAAGAAAGAGCTTCTTGCGCTTTGAAATGAAAGAGTTGACGATATGTGACCAAGAAAAATCGACAAAGACATCAAAGTGAGCGGGAGTGGTTTATTTATACGAGCGCCTTCAGCCTCCCACCACCGTCAGGGCAAGTAAGAGATACTCCCCGACAACCAAACACCATCTGTCGTACGAGACGACATGGCCTCAAACGGGAGAGGGAGCACGATATCAGGAGGTTTAGGTGCAGCCCCAGAACGGTCAAGACCATGGGTTAATCTTGGCTTCCGGCCAGGGCCGGATACAGATCCTATTGGCTCTCGGGACGAGGCGAGGACGCCGAGGCCACGTCTGGGGAAGCACGTTCGAGATCCCGGCGCGCACGCGGTGAGACGGGGCCTGGCTCTTGTTCACCGGCATTGTGTGTGTGTGTGTGTGTGTGTGTGTGTCGTATGGAGGACCGGTGGCATGGAGGCATCGCAAGCGTGAAGAGGTGAACAGGCACGAACATTTTCGGTAAAAGTACCCGAGAAACCCTCATCGTGGCGTCGATGCATGCAGCGAGAGAGAGAAAAGATCTCGCCGGACGACTTCCAGGCCAATGGATATATGAACAAACGAGCTAATAAGCTTCCCGGGGAGAGCAGCTCATGCTTCCGGCAGCAGGGGGAGGGGGGGGCTCGACGGCCTGTCGGATCGATATGTCGTGGGAAGAAAAGAAAAAAGAAACGAGTTGTAACTTGCAGCGCGATTCTTACCGCATCGAGCAGAACCGTGAGGCGTGCGCGCGCCGATGGAGCGGTGCAGCCCGGGAGGCCACGTCGATTTCCCATTTGCGAAATTTTGAGGCCCCGCGGGCGAGGAGCGGTCGCCACATTCTCATCGCCATGTGCTCGCATGAACTGTTGCTGGGCATGCCAACGATGAGGGTGTCATATGACGAGAAATCATCGGACTTGCAGTGAGTGGAAATCTGCATGTCGGAAACCGCGTCGTCTTCCGCGGGAGTGCGGATCGACTTTTGGACCAGGGGAAAGAGGGGAGAATGTGTACGTTGGCTCACCTCGAGGCCAAGCCAAACGCCGCTATTTGGCGAGAATCGCATATCGGCGTGCCAGGGCCCCCCCCCAATGGAGTTGCTTCCGAGGCCACGATCAACGTCATGGGTGTAATAGCCACAGCACTGATGATAGGGTGTGGCGAATGCGTCTGATGCGAGGTGACGCCCGTCAGATCAGGGCCAACCCCTGTGCTGCAACAGAAGTCGAGCTGTTTGCCTCCAGGTACGGGATGAGGTATACGATGGGCAAGTTCGTGGCACGGCGGGACTGTCGACCAGAATTCCCCGTGTACAACCCGAGGATGAGTCGAGAATGTCTCCTCCACGCAAACCGCGCTTCCTGGGGGGGAAATCGGCGAAAGCTGACAGGACGAGAATCACCGCAAGTCAACCGTCGGCGGACAGATACGGCACTCGAGACGGCTGGCACGGCGGGTTGGAAGTCCATTTTAGCAATATTTAGTGTCCGTTGACGGGCCGCCCTACCTTGCCCTGGCCAGGCCATACCGAGGCACCGAGGTAGTGCTCTCGTCATAAAGCAGAGGACGTTCCAGTCTCTCAGACGACAGGTCTCATTCTCACTAGTAAGATGCCGTTCTCATCAGATGTCATTTCTACCCCGACAAGACATCTGCCTGCCAGCCTCATCTCACCTTATCTCATCATTCGAGCAAGGGGCATCTCGCTTCGGTGAAGGAGCGTCATGGGCCGACGTCGCACAGACATACTTACATGGCACACCGTGACACTCGGTGAGAGTGCAACCAGATCGCGCGCCCTCGCGGCTTCTGCTTCACCGCCCGCTGGGAGTACAGCCGTACGAGCAATGAGAAAGGACCGAGGTGCATGAAAGCCGACGGTGTCATTTCCCATCAAACGGTTCTCGTATCGCCGTGGCGCAGTATTCTGTAGGCTGTAGCTGCTTAGGGTTTGGCCGGGGGTCATCATGCACTGACGCGTGGTTGACATTTGCTCGATGATCTGATAGTGTTTGGGTGTCGCAGTTTCCATCGTGAGCATCGTTGGACCACCTTTCACTGCAATCGGTGAGGCTAGCGGCGGTGCGCCTGGTCGGGGGGAGCATGCGCCGGTGAGCACCCACGGTCCTAATTTGGACTCATGCAGATACCCAGGCGATGGCGCTCACTAGACACCACCTCGGTGAGCCGAACTAGGCACGTCTTCGTTGTGACGGGACTCGACAAACCCCGTTGGGGTTTGAGTAGATGCATGCTCACGCCCCGGTACCCTCGAGACATGTGACCAGCATACATTGGTCTGGCCACAGCGGCACCCAGGGTCAACGTAGGAAGAGGTATACATCACCGCGAATTGTGCCTGACTGTGGTATATGATCTGCGTGTCACTCATTCTTGTCACCGGGCACACAGCATGAGCACTGATGCTGGCCCATGGCACTAAACCCATGGCATCGCGTGTGTTTGCGAATTCGCGAGAGTGAAGCTCCTTTGGGCTTGGACACTTTGTCCGTCGACAGGATATCGATTGCTTTGATAAGGAGGCCTCCCAATTCCGGAGCATTTCGTCTCGGTCTCGTGACGTCGCTTCAATCTCGCAGCGGAGATATACTTGTGTACCTTGAAAGCCGGCATCTTGAGACTTCTGAATTTACCCGATATGGTGTATGCCCATGTAATTGCTATAATCGTCTCTCAAGTTGAAATGTAACGAAACTCTAGCCACTATATTTTGGATTGACCGTATGACTAAAGCGAAAGACCTCACCTAGGTGTTCGTTCATAATAGATCAGTGAGGGTGGAATTTCAACCAGGTTTTGATACAGCTCAAGGTCTCAACATCCCATCGCATAAGAATCCAGCAGTCATGCAACGCTTCGAAACTTTCATGTCAAGCCCAAATTACAGACGTCACTGGTCACTTACCCTATGGAACTCGAATGATTGTCCATGGTGCTGCCCAGGGGCACCAAAGTGACCTTCCAGGTTGTTGTAGGACGGTTTCCATCAGGGTAGAGCCACAATGTTCAAAGTCAGCAGCAGTACTTATATCTTCGAGCCACTCTCCTATTAACTACAAAGCACGGGGCGGTGGTCTAGTGGTTATGTCACTCTGCCTTGTATCGTTATCCGTATACCTAGAACCTATAGCCTCTACAAAAAGGCAGAGAGATCGGTGGTTCGAATCCATCCCGCTCCAATGTTATCTTTTTGGGCATTGACATTTCGCTGTGATTTAGCTTTTGAAAACCACTGTCGTCAAATAAGGAAGTAGTTGTTCCGTTATGCCAGATCGCAACGTTTGAATTAGTGTTCTACGTTATCAACGTCCAGGATCAGGTTTGCTTGGAAAATAAACATCCTAATTTGTATCTCTTCTCTAGTACGTGACAGTTGTCTTGACAGTTGCCTGGTCTTTCCAATACAATCAAAGGTTTGTCACCGGAAGCAAGTATTCAATGAGCCTTTCTCAATGCCTGACTGGCTTCAATCTCAGTACACACAAACCACAGTCAGAGCGGACGCCAGAGTGCGCCCCTCTCCGAGACTCGTGTCAGCCAGGCCTTGGTCTTGACAACTCCACAAGACTCGTAGAAAGACTCTGTGGCAGTTTCAGTCGAGGAGCGGAGGGCGCAGGAAGCGAACCACTCCCGTGTCTGTGTCGTGTGCGTGTTGCGGCGGATGGTGAAACTGTGTCGGCCTGGAGCGCCGAACGGACAACTCCACCCGACGACTCTGGACAGGAGGACGCGGTAATACAATATCGCAGAAACTGCTTGGCGTATTAGAGTTTATCAGCAACTGCGGAATCGCCAGCATCCTCCACATGTTGCAACTTGTCAGCACCCTTGAGACAATTTGCTCCATCCATATGTGAGACGCCAGGGCGGACCGGATCTCCGCGAGAGCAGCAATGGTTCTTCTATTAAAGCACACGCCCAGCCTTACTACTGCTAAATTACAAATTGTTAATCTTGAGCACCCAAAGTCGCAACAGACAGCAATACATTCCCATCAACTTCATCACGGCCCGTTCAACATGCACATCAAAATCGTCTCAGTCGCCTTGACCGCTCTGGCGTTCCTCAGCCAGCAAGCGTTCGCCCAGGAGCCCTGCTCGCAGACAGGCCGGGACGAATGCCCCCAGCACTGCGGCGTCGGCAGGCAAAAGCTCTGCAGGTACGTAGGACGATGGCGACCAGACCCGGGCCATGCGCGATGGTGTGCTGATTCCGAGCACCGACAGGCTTCCCGAGGGCTTCTGCGAGTGCGTGGACTTTTAGGATGGCGGGACGGACTGGGGTCGAGAATTGAAGTCTGCAACTATATGCGATTGAGAAGTTTAGGTTTATCCATATGGACGTGATTGTCGTCTCAAAGTGATTTTACGCGGAAGGGGAAGCCTGGGGGGTATGTGTGACCTAGATGACTCTTGAACGAGAATTCCCCCGGGTCTAGACCGTATCATTGCTTACAATGCGATTTGAAGCGCTCAATGTGTACGTGAACCTTCTTGTTGACTTTACTTTCGAACCATAAAGCTATCCTCAATCTCGTTACTGCCGTCAGTGTTGAGGTTGTCTTTGCATTTCTGTTTCCACATGCTCATCTCTGTACAGATGATCAGAGAAAGGTAAGGGGTTTCTTGTCGATTTCGCACGTAATCTGATGGGGAAAGTATGAGCGCTCGGTAAACAAAACGGTCATCAATTGGGGAGTTAGATATGCGTTTGTTTGGTTTTAAGAGTCAGCCTTTGAAGTTGGTGTCGCCTTTGGGAAAACACATGCTCGAGTAGCTTGCACTGAGGTGCCAAAAGACTGAATGCACCTCACAATATACCAGGTCAAGCACAATATTTTACACCGGATGCTTTGTTATGAAAATATTGTCAATTTGCTCTCGGGCATGAATCAGACCCGGAAACCGTTGATATCCAGCAAAGCCTGGGACCTCCACCTGTCCATATTCGAACGAGCCCACGCGTGACTATCGCGGCTATAGAATTATCTACTGAAGAAATATGAATAGACTTTCCGATACATGGATTCTTAACAAATAATGACTATGGAACTCCACTAGTTGAGGTAGAAACCTTTGAGTCTTGACCTGCGACCGTAAGCCCGAGGATCAAATGAGGACAGAAACCAGAGGGTGCTGAAGGGTTTAACAGCTACTGATGGCAATATTATGAGAAGCCCTGTTTCATATTGATAGAGGATGAACGACGCAAGCTGGTGAGCGGTCCACTGGAACTTGAAATAGATGCGAATCCAAATAACAGGAAGTCATCAGCTTCACCCACTGCCTGCTTACCCAACTGAAGTACAAAACTCGAGGAGACACTTGAGAGATGCTATTTTTGGAACGTGCCCGAGGAGTTTGGCAGACACAACGTCCGTTTCACCACCCGCGGATGCCCACTCTCACAGGGGCATCGTCCGACGACTCGGGAGCTCTCGTGGATCACAGGAAAGAAAAGTGTGACGGGTGACGGGGCTTTCTTTTTTAAACCCGAAAAAGGTTGCCCGAGAACTCGTGCTCACCAATCGTCTCTGAAAAGAAGGATAGGATGTAGTATTAAATTTGGCATCTTGTACATGTAGGTTGCAACGCATGTAGTGGCAGTCTAGTTCTTGCCGAACTATAGCTAGGAAAGATGTGGTTGCGGGAGTATTTCCCACCCGTGACGGCTTCCAGAGTTGATGAGGCTCGTCCCATCAACCGGAGCACATCCTCATCCTCGTGTGAGGCCACACCAAACTTCCTCACCCGAGATATCTCCCGTCAGGACTCCTCTCGGCCCTGGGCAACCCCCCCCGGTTGCGGCTGGTAGTAGTTGTTCGGGTTATACGGCTGGAAGCCGATGTTGATGGACTCGCGGTACGGACCCTGTCCTATGCCCTGGTACATGTCGTACGTCGAGGGCGGGTACGGTATTCGCGGCGACGCCACGGACAACTGCTGCTGCTGCTGCTGCTGCTGCGGGATCTGCGGCATGGGTTGCGGCGTTCCCACCCTCAGCGGCGCGGGGACGTCGCTCTCGTTGATGGATTTCTCGTAGTAGAAGCTCTCCGTATTCGCATTCCGCGCGGAAATGGGAACCGTCGTGGGGAGTGGAACCGGACCTATGCTATCCCTGGGGGCGACCAGCGAGGCCGTCTGCAGTCCCCGTTCCCGCTGCGGTTGTTGTTTCGGTTGCGACTGCGGTTGCGGTTGAGCCTGTACTCGCGGCTCGAGGTCGGGGAGGATGGCATTCGCGACGCGGAACTGCGCCGTCATCTGCTCCTCCATTTCCCTCGTCGTGCGCTTGGCAACCGCCGTCTGGCGCAAGGTCTCGACCACGGCCTGCTCTATCTCGCGGGTGTCGCGCCTCGGTTGGCGGAGGACGGTGGACCCGCGGGGGAAGAAGGCGTTGCCGATGCTCCTGTCGGTGTCGGGGGGCGACGAAGCAGAGGGTTTCTGGGTCATGTTGGCGGCGACGGCGGCGACTTTGCGCTTGCGGTTGCGCTTGATGAAGAAGATGACGGCGCCGATCATGAGGCCGATGATGGCTGGACCAGTGTTGGTTTTTTTTTTGGAACAGGTTAAAAATGGAATGGGGAAACGTACCGACGATGAGAAACGAGATGCCGATGGCGAAACCTCGATTGGAATCGCCATCTGGAGAGGGGGTTGCGGTGATGGGCCCGCTGGTCTGCTCGACCTGAGAACTTGGCGGGAGAAGGCCAGATCGTGGAGTTCCGGAGGCCGCGTTACCCACGGCGGGTGGCGGCGGCGGCGGCGGTGTGGACGGCGTGATCTCAGCGGCGGGAGGAGACGATGGTTGCACGCTTTGTGCTGGAGGAGATGACGACGACGACGGTTGGTTGCTGGGAGGAGGAGGAGGAGGAAGCGAGACTGGAGGAGCTGATGGTGTCGCAGAGGGTGGCGGTTGAGTTGAAATTTGTAGCGGCGGATCTTGAGGGGGATTTTGTGCGGGCGGCGCTCCGGGAACGATGGTGATAAAGCCACGAGCTGGGGGGAAGCTGATGACGGCAGACGGACGAACCGGGTTGAGAGCAGCCGGTGGTGGTTCGGCGGCGGGCGGGAGTGACGATGTCGGAGGCGGGGCCGAGATGGCCGGAGGAGGCACCGGTGGTGTTGCGGCCGGTGGAGGTGCGCTGGGTCTGGGCTTCTCTTCGTCAGAGTCGCTCGAATCAGAAGATTGTGACGATGCCTGTCCCGGAGCGTCCGAGTCCGAGTCGTCTTCTTCTTGCCGTGCACCATCCACTGGCCTGGGTTCTTCTTCGTCTTCGTCTTCATCCCTCCTCCTTACGTATCTTTGCTGTCTGAAGACGGACTGATCATCTTCCTCATCCTCCTGCTCGTCACCCAGTCCCTGTTCTCCGTCTGCGTCTTCAGGGTCGTCTCGGACTCGCGGTGTGGTCGCTACGTTGTGGCGGACCAGGGTGTGACGTGGTCTGCCAGGAAACTTGGATCCGGACCTTCTCCTTCGCTGCCTTTGATGAACTCATGGTCAGCTCGCAGTCGTTTCGTGAGAGTGTGTGATGTACGTTGTGTAAGGTAACTCACCTGAAAGTCGACCAAGTGGAGGTGCCGTCCATCATGTCGATAGCTTCACGGACAAGCACGATGGAAAAGCGGATAAACAAAAATGCAATTGAAATCGGCCAGCGTTGACCAAGAATGGAATAAAAGAGCAGCACAGCTGCGGAAGTCTAGAAACAAATGACGGACATGGAAAAGAAGCGCAAGCGCCTCATGTAGAACAGAAACAAAGTGAAGCCCACCGAGTCCTCGAACACCAACGGATCGAGAAGCAGACGACAAGGCAAAAAGAGGCGCCGAAGCTGTGTCGGGGATCGGGACGCCTCATAGTATCCCTCAACCATCTTATCTTGGGAACGCATAGCTGGTCCGGTTGAAACTTCTCTCTTCATGATGTGCTCTTACAGAATCGGACATGCCCACGGGCTATAGCTCTCATCCCCGTGTCTTAACGGAGGGTCTTGCTCACATCAAACGTGTCCCAGGGCATCGTGAGAATCAGGGGTTGGCGATGGACACGTCCAGGGCAGTGATTCGGCGGGGATGAGCTGCTCTCTTCTGCTCTGGTGCGACAAGGATATGGATACGCGAAAGATCCCTACCGTCCGAACCAGAGTCCATCATGGCAACAAGCGTCCGAGCATCTTCTTCTCTACATTATCGTGATATTATTATTCGTCCGAGTCGATATCTCTTTCAGGCTGCGCCAGGGGCCGATTCGGATGGTTTCAAACGGCCCCCGGCCGCTGTCACCTTGAACTAACAGCATCAGCATCAGCATCACATCGCACCGCATCGTATCGCATGGCCTTCACCAGGAGGTGCCCCCTTCGCGCCGTGTTTGACGGGCTTGCTTGGCACTTGGCCGGGCGGCGCCTGAAACCAGCAAAGTGCGACTCGTGGTTCACTTTGCCATTTTCTTGCATTTCCTTTGCCATCTTTGGGCCATCGGTGTTCGTCGTGTCTTGGTATTCGTGTCCGGTAGACTCCACCAGAGAGCCGCCTGGTCGGAGGACGATGGGAAGAGAGAAAGAAGCAGGGCATTTCTCATCTTGAACCTTGAGCTCACGTGGGAGTTTGTCGGGGTGTATTTCCAGCATTTCCAGGCCCGTTGGAACCAGATTCTGCGGACGTTTAGTGGATGACGGCCGCTGGGACGATGGGACCGACGATGTTATTCCCGAACGCCTGGCGACATCTCAACATACCCAATCTTTCAAGTACACCGCCTTGGGCTCATGAACATAGATTCTAGAAAGATGTAGACAGTCTCTTGACTCCCAGCAGCTAAATTAAACCTCGTCTTTGTTGTCCAAAGGCCCTGCGGACTCGTCACCAGCACCGCGGCCGACCGGAGACGAGTCGCGATCGCCACTAGGTCCACGACGACTCTCGGCCAACTCATCGTCAGCGAGAGCAACTATTGCCGGTTCAAGGGGCCAGCTCGCGTCGCAAGGTGAGCAGCAACGGTTTGAAGGGCATTTTGCGGACCAATACAATCTGAATCCACCCTTCAGCGTGGTAGCGATTGGTGGTATCTGGGGTAACGCGCTGGTGGGATTGTGTGCTTCACGGAGCCGTGGTTGTCTGCCACGGGGTTGACGATGAAACTGGGATTGCATGGGATCCCTGGAACCCATCGCTGGTGGTCTCCTCGCCCGACGATGACGTTTCTTTCTCGTCTTTCCATCAGAGGCATGCGTGTAGCTCAGCAGCTGTGTCTTGGCCGGTTCTATTATTACCTCGCGCATCTTCGGTCCATCCCGATGCCGTGTGCTTGTAATCTGCTGGCTTCTTTGCCATCAACAAACCGGTCGCATCGGTCTCCGGACGCCACTATCAGGCCTTCCACACACTACGTACGCCATAAATGAAAACACCTCATTGGTAAGCGTGTTTCTTGTGGTAAGCATGCTTCTTGTCGCCCTTTACAACCTAGCGAATGGTGCGGCCTGACGACGCCGTGGTGACGTTGCAAGCCAACGACAGTTTCAAGAATCGATCAAGATGCTCATGCCTTGATCCAACTGAGTACCACAGGGTCATATTGGATGTCTTCAGAGGCATAGGTTCAATGACTCGAGACACCCGAGATGGCAGAGACTGTCATTCTGCCCGGGAGGCTGTACGTTGCACCCCGTGGCATCTTCTTTCTCATCACGGTGAAGCGATACCCGTCCTGAGTGAGAATGATTTGAAGAGACAATACCAAAGCTGAGGTGTAAAGCATGGTGTCACACCCACAGACTCATATGGAAAACGGATGTGTGTCATTGTTCAATCATCTTTGGTGCTCGACGTGAGCAGCAAATCCTTCGCCTGCGCTCAGAATCAAGTGTAGCTGCGTCAGGTGTGCTTGCAAAGACAACATCAATCTCTCAGCCACGCTTCATGAGTCTCTTTTCTCCCGTCGTACGCCATGGTGACAATCAATGGGACATTGTTGAGCAGCACTTCTGGACTGGCTTGTCAGAGGAGAGAGGACTCAACGCAACCATCATCCCCCGAAGCCCTTTCGGTGTTACAACATCTTGTCCCACCAATCTTAGGGCCGAAGAGGCTGCTACGAAACCACACGTAGCGCAGGTAGTCTTTCTTGCCGTGACCTAGATGTAGCATGCGTTGCTAAGAACCACGTACGACCTCGTACGAAATGCTGGGCAGGCAAATCCACCTTCACGAACAAGACGTCCAACACGTGCCCCAGAGATACGCCTCTCTGAACATGCGGTCAAGAAAATGACTGATCAACAAGGTTTCCCAGACTGCCAGCCGAATGCGCGTTTTCATCCGCAGTCTCGACATTCACATGTGCCGATGGCCAGGTCCAGGGGCTCCCAACCCTCCATCCAGTCCGCTTGCCGGCATTGTCGAGCGTCTCTGCCAACTCACTATCGAGATCACCACCGGTCGAGCCCTCAAGGTCCTCAAGGGTCTCTGAGAAATTAGTCCCCGGTCCCCTGCCGCAATCTCCAAATCCGGGGACATGTTCCTGGGAGAACGGGCATCTTGGACCCGGTCTGAGGTGTTTTCGTCCAATCAAGAGCCGGCCGATTCACGATGACCGGCCCGGCAACACGCCAGCCAATCCCGTGTAGAGCGTCCGAGATTCATCATCAGCACCCGGATGGCTCGTCTTGAGGGATGGACTGACATGCGTCGTCGACACCTTGATGGAAAGGACTCGCCGGGGTATGTCGCGATGGCTGGGGAAGAGATGGTATAAGTAGGCTGCGGTTGGAGAGGAACGGAAGAGGCTTGTCTTCCCAAGTCAAACGTCAGTAGCCCACGCGGGAGAAGATACGCATCAGTCACAATGGGCAAAAGGCTTTCTGCATCGTCGACGAGGCCCAAGTCGGGTGGCGTCGTGGTTCCCGCAAACACCAACACCAAGGCCAAGGCCAAGGCCGAAGTCCCCAAGCTCACGAGAACCGACTCTGGAGTCGACGTGTCCAAGCCCACGCAGTCCAAGCCACTGCCAGTCACTCTGCTGTCCGGTTTCCTGGTAAGTCGTCAGTTGCTGGGAAGAGAAAAGAAACACGAAGTCACTGACACTTACGACAGGGCAGCGGGAAGACGACTCTCCTCCAACACCTCCTCAAGAGCGACCACGGTCTGCGCATTGCCGTCATCGTCAACGACATTGGAGCGTACGTGACAACCAGTCTCTTCATGACAACCAGTCTCTCCATGCCCACATCCACCTACTGACCTACGTCTTCCACAGTGTCAACGTCGACGCCTCCCTCATCAAGAAGAGCCACCGGCTCACAAAGACGGAAGAAAAGGTCATTGCCCTCCAGAATGGCTGCATCTGCTGCACCCTCCGCGGCGACCTGCTGGAGGAGCTGGTCAACCTCTCGGAGCTGCACGAGTTCGACTACGTCGTCATCGAGAGCAGCGGCATCAGCGAGCCCGAGCAGGTTGCCGAGACCTTTGACGCCCGCCTGGCCGAGCAGATGGCCTCCATGGGCGACGGACCGGACGGCCTGGACGAGGACACCATGAAGCTGCTCAAGAGACTGTGAGCAGGCCCTCGGTGAATCTGTGACAAAGCAAGCAAGAGCTGACCCGAGGTTCCCAGGGCCGACGCCGGAGGTGTCGACAAGTTCGCCCGCCTCGACACCACCGTCACCGTCATCGACGCCTTCACCATCTTCAACGACTTCCACACGAGCGACCTGCTGTCCTCGAGGCGAGACGACGTCGTGCCGGAAGACGAGAGGACCGTGTCTGATCTGATGGTCGACCAGATCGAGTTTGCCGACGTCATCGTGCTGAACAAGATTGACATGGTAGGCCTCGTGCAATCCGACACTTGAAGAGTAGTGCTGACAGTCGCGCAACAGGTTACCAAGACGGACCTCGCCCGCGTCCTGGACCTCATCAAGAAGCTCAACCCCAGGGCAAAGATACTCCAGTCCAACTACGGCAAGATCGACGTCAACGAGATTGTCAACACCAACACCTTTGACCTCAAGGTGGCCCAGTCGGGCGTCGGCTGGCTGCAGGACCTGCACGCCATGACCGTGCGAGAGGTAAGGAAAAAAAGGAGCCCGTTGACTGATGCTTCACCGAGGATTCGCGGGCTGACATTTCCGAAAGGTCAACGGCCGCAAAACGGTCACGCCAAAGCCCGAGACGGAGGAGTACAACGTCCGCAACTTCATCTACACGAGGACGAAACCCTTCCACCCCCGCCGGCTCTGGGCCCTCCTCTACGACAAGTTCATCCTCCAGATGGAAGCGCCGGAGGACGACGACGACGAGGCCGAGATGGACGAGGACGAAGAAGACGACGAGGACATGGAAGACGCCGAAAAGGAAGACGAAGAATGGGAAGACGACGAGCCCGAAGAAGATGACGACGACGACATGCAGGACCCCCTCGAACCGCCGTCCAACGAAACCATCCTCGCCAACAAAAGGGCCCACCCGCTCTTCAACCGCCTCTTCCGCTCAAAGGGCGAGTTCTTCCTCGCCACGCGGCCGCACCGCGCGGGCGACTGGTCGCAGGCCGGCGCCATGCTCACCATGACGGGCGGCCGGCCGTGGTTCTGCACGCTCGCGCCGGAGGACTACCTCACGGGCGACGCCGAGGTCGACGCGCTGGTGCACCACGACATTAGCAAGGGCGGCGAGTGGGGCGACCGCCGGCAGGAGCTCGTCTTCATCGGGGAGAAGCTCGACGTCGCCGGGCTCGAGGCCGCGCTGGACGAGTGTCTGCTGAGCGAGGAGGAGTGGAGGCGGTGGCAGAAGGTCATGAGGCACGGCAAGTGGGACATGGACAGGAAGATGGACAGGTTGCAGGACATGTTTGACGACGGGTTCCCGGACTGGGCGGACGACGGGGAGGACCACGAGGGGCACGATCACGCGTGAGCGAGGGCCCGGGGGCCCCGGGGGGGTTAGACAAAAGCACAGAAGCACAGAAGCGTGTAGAAAAGTAATGATGATGATCTTGATTTTTGGACAGTGGTTGGGACGATGGACGGCTGCTGTGGGTTGTGATGGTTTGGAATCTGACTGCTTTTACTCGACCACATCGTGAGATTGGAGGGTGCTGGGAGAGGCACCTAATCTCTGTTGAGAGCCTCTCAAGTGGTGTTGTTTTGATTGCTATTTATTTCGCAAATCATTTGTGAACCAAGGCCTGTATGGACTTATTGAACCTCGACTTCTGGCCTTCTCACTCAACCCCCTTCATGATACTGAGGGTGTTCTGAGGACTATCCTGCTCCTCTGAAGTGCCAGTCAGCTTCAGCTGGTCGAGTCGAGCAATTCTCCGAATTATTGCTCATACAACAGACGGCACGGAGACAGAAGTCAGTCTCGTGGACTTTCATCAGTCAAAAGAGTCAACGGCATGTCTCAACTCATCGTCTGAAGCCACAGTTCACACATCATGGCCAAACCAGCACATGACATTCTCACAGACGTCAAATGACGCAAAAGAAATTATTCAAACGATTCAGTTTCGACGAGTCCTCGGCACAAAGGATGATTCCATGTCTAATCGCATTTTACATCCGCTGTCTTGGGTCATACGTATGTACAAGAAATGGTCTCGGAGCCGACAACCTCTACATGTCGAGAGCTCCGTTCCAACGCAAACAACCTCGTAGTCTTACACACGTCCCCAACAGTCCTTCATCACAGTCCCGCTGGCCGCTTACATGGCAGCGCGAGCGAGGCGGCGGCGCATGGAGCGGGCACGGCGGCGAGCAGCAGACTTCTCGCACTCGTCGTCGTCGTCCCCGGTCGAAGCGGCAGAGGAGGGCTTGGTGTACGAGTCGTCAGGGTTGACGTAGGAGCCGGAAGGGGTGGTGGGGGTCGTCGGGGTGGTGGGAGTCGCGGGGGTCGTGGTGTTGCCGCCGTTGTAGCTGGGGATGCCGGCCGAGGGGGCCGGGGTGGAGGGCTTGGTCGGGGTGGTGGCGCCGTCGGAACCGGTGCAGTCGCCGTCGGAGGTCTGGCCGAGGAGGTTGGCGGTGTGGTCCTCGCAGGCGGAGGGCCAGACGGCGGGGCCGGGGGGCGTGTAGCTCTTGGGGGCCGGGTAGTAGATGTTGATGAGCAGGCCGGGCTCCTCGCCGGTGTAGGCGCCGGGGAACTTGACCGTGTCGGTGGGGAGGGCGGTCTCGGTGCCGGTGACGGAGATCTGGGCGCAGGCGATGTAGAACTGGGCGCCGCCCTTGGAGCCGGCGCCGTGGAGGCCGACGTGCTCGGCGCGGACGAGGTACTCGCCCGTGGGGACCTCCTTGGGCAGGGTGAAGGTGAAGTTGTGGATGCCGGCGTTGTTGACGTACGACGCCCACTGCAGGCCGGCGTCGGTGACGTCCGACGTCGTCAGCTCGTAGATCTTGAACCAGTCGCCGTCGCCCTTGTACGAGGCGACGCCCGAGGGCGCCTTGGAGAGGTAGACGGCGAGGGGGCCGGGGTGGCCCATGTCGTTCTCGACGATGAAGCCGAGCTCGTCGCCGGCCTTGACCTCCTTGGTCTTGGTCTTGGCCAGGACGTCGGCGTCGTTGCCGCCAATGTTGCAGATGATGCCGTCCGACGTGACGTCGGTGACGGGCGAGTTGGAGTTCTTGGCCTCGCGGACGAACTCGTAGCGCTCCGTCTGCTCGCCGTTGACGATGAGCGTGGGGAACACGTAGTGGGCGGCGGCCGACGACACGAGGGCCGCGACGGAGAGGAAGCCAGAGGTACGCATCTTGATGGCTTGCGTGTGTGGTGGTTGGAAGCGAGTGTTTTTGGGTTGTTGGGAAGAAAGATTGGACGGTAAGAAAACGAAGTTGTTTTGATTTTCCACCAGGGAATGAATGAAGGGTTTCAAAAAAGAAAGAAAGTGGTTTGTACTATGACAAAAGACAGACGATGGATGAAGAATAGAGAGGGAGGGGAGACAAACTGGCTTATGGTGGTGAGGAAGAAGAGGCCGTCTTATATCTGGATCTCTTCACCCATCCACCCCTGGTCGTTTATACACTTACTACCAATGTATCGTGTAGGCAGTAGATGACACGGGATGACATGTTGGCTCGCCATCCACCAACGTGCGTTCCGCGGGTCTCGTACCAGCCTCGGCCTCCTCTCCCCCAGCCTGAGGATCTCTGACGACGGTTCCCTGTCAGTCGTCCGCTCGTCCTGGCCCGGGCATCGTCGGCCGGGCCAAGGGCGCGAAAAGGGGGCGCTTCTACCGACGTTGCCAGGTTGAAGGTCGTTTGAAACATTGGAGACGACACCCACATCGGCCATTGTGTACAGAGTACGGATACGGAGCAGCAGTACGGACTGTACTTGGGATTCCCACCAGACACGGGCCTCGCCGCCGGGGATGGCTCCCCTTGTCGAGTCACAACTAGAGTAGAGTTGACGACATCGACCCCTGCCTGGCCCGAGGCGTGGGCAAAGACTTGCCTCCCGCAAGCGAAGACTCAGAAGAGCGTGTCCGTAAGCGTGAGGGCTGGCCAAGCATGGCTCATGCGCCGATTCCCATCTGATCCTGTTCATCTAAAGTCTGCGTGCGAAGACCTCGCGCAAGGCCGTCGTCCCCTGCACCTTCGCTCCAGATCGGTCGCTTGTATATTGCGCGATACCCACACGCGGCGCCTCATTCGACCTGGCCGCTGGAGTCCTGCAGCATCTGTGCTGCGCAAGACCTGTCAAGGCCTGTCTGTCGTGTTTGACCGCTGGCGCCTCTCAATATCGGACGACATGCCCGTTTGCTTGTCAAGCCCCGGCCGTCGTCGGTAATCGCGCCGGAGCTTACTTACTGAGAGTCCGGGGGCAGAAAAATCGGTACTGCTTCAAGACGTGGTCAGTCTCTCCAGTTGAGTCAAGCATTCTGCAATCTCATATCCGTATATTGCTACGAAATAAGGGAAATCGGTAGAAGCCGTCCGTCACCACCACCGGATGAGGATTACCCCAGACGCAATATCGCATACTTTTCATCAAAAGGAGATCGCACGCAACAGAAGAAACCCTGATCTAGACCCGTCTCTCCTCCTCCCTCTGACAAGTACTTCCTCTCACTCCCTCACTCCCTCACTCCCTTTCTCCCTTTCTCTCAATCTGCCTGGTACCTGATCGACGCGCCCGTGGTAGGATTCACCTGAAACGTGGGACAGGGGAGCGTCGCGAGAAGAAAAGACGACGAGGAGAGCGGCTGGCCGGCTATTCCCTGTCGCAGATCCAATATACACGGGACGGAATGGCCATCCAGGAACGGAATAGGAGCAGTCCAAGTCCACTCTTTTGGGGGGGGGGGGGCAGTCACCACTCGGGTTGCGACCAGGTGCTCCATCTCAGCGCTTGGAGGGAGACAGAGACTGAGAGAAAGGGTGTGGTTCTTGGATGGATGGCCCTCTCCGGAGCGCTCCAGTCCAGCGACTCGCCCTTTTCCGACCTCTCGGCGCATGGCGGCCAGAGACTTGGCACCGTTGGACTTGATCACCACGACCATGCCTCACTGTTGCCGCGATGCGCCGTGACGGCCACACGTCGACCGGCATACACCCTGCCGAGTCCTCGAAATTCGATTATTCATGGTCCCATCGGCCTGGCTCGGCGCCTCCCACGTCTCATGGATGGCAGAGTTCAAGATGGAGTGCTGCGCCAAGTGCCGCCCTACCGAGATATCATGACAGCCATCTACGTGTACGGATACAGAGCTCGGTCTGCTCGTCTAGCCGAAGAGTCTGCTTGTCTAGCCAAGTACAAACTCCTATTTCTCCTCCCGTGTGGCCCACGGCCAAGTACGAGATGCTTGTCGCGGGGCCGCTTTCGTCTCCGCCACGTTGCCTTAGTCAGACGCGGATCACGACACCGACCAGCGGAGCAGAGGAGCATCCAAAGCTCCTTTTATACATCCCCATCAAAGGGGGGGCCGGCAAGTCGCAGAGAGATGGAGTCGGCCCCATCCGACATTGTCGTCAATATCGAGCTCCATGGGACGAGAGCCGGGAGGACGGTAGGCAAAGGCCCCAACGAGACACTCTTACCATGTTCCGGGGCCAATGAAGACGGTCTCTACTGTCCATCTCTGTCTGTCTGCCATAAGACCACCGTCATCGTCGCGGAGGCTGGCCCAGTTCTCTGTAAGAATAAAAACACAAAGCCTGCCGCAATCCACAATCATTCCCTTGCCCATTTGCGCCCTCTTCCGGGTCCATCTGGCTACCGAGCCGAAGGCGGCAATGATGGGCCTATCGCTCGAGGTGCGACTCATTTCACCTCCCAGCTGTAGTGCGTGCGGTTTCAGGCCCGTCGTCGACGAAATGAGGCTACCGTTGTGGAAAACGTGAGTTGAATAAGGCTCATGCTCGGAAAATGAGTTGAGAAGTGACGGAATGCCCCGCTGGCCATTGGCATGAAGCTCTCATCACACTCAATGTCACCCTTTGACTGCGCCGAGCATCGTTATATGGTGCTTGTATGTCGATCACGGGCTGGCCGCAGCCCCCCCAGATGAGGCGAAGCTAGGCCTTCATGGACAGGGAATGGTCAATAATTGGCAATATTATGCTATTGGCAGAGAACCTTTACGTGGTCGGAATTCAGCGCCGACCATTCATCAGACGGTGATTGATTTTCTCGAGTCTAAAGCTACATAAACCTTCTGGCTCTCTCACACTTTTCGGTACGTCCATGTCTGCGTGTGGCCCCTCTCGCTCATCGCGATGGCTTTCCTTCCTTGGCCTTGATATGGCTATGAAGCATCACAAACTTGGAACACCCTTAATCATTGAAATACACGCGGAATCACTCAGCCAAGGAAGGCGAATTGAAGCACGCGTTGACGATACTCATAGGGATGGAACTGGCATCGCCGCAACAGCCGACCAAGACCAACAAAAACTTGCCCATCGCGTCAGTGAATGAGAGATATCTGCGAAGCGAAAGCTTCTATCCAAACGTAGGGCTGTGAAACTGGGGAAGAGGACAAACTCCAGAGAACCGCTCCGACTCCCATCATCGCGTCTCACAAGGAGTCGTTTGTGCACGACAGCGTGTAAGCCCAGTCCCTGACTTACGGAGTGGGAAGGGCTCGAGGGTGTGTAACGGTTCATTCACTTCATTGCTGGGATAGCCCCGCGTCACTATCCTGAAAAGACGTGGGCGGATGAATTCTCGGAGCCAATTGATGCCGCCGCTGATGCCTTTCCGTGAAAAGTTTCCTATTCAACCATTCAGACAGTCATTCCCGTAAACCGACCTGCTTGAAACCAAGTAGTGACCCGTACTTGGCGTGGCAGGACAACTGACATCTGTCAATGTCAGACGCGCCGAGGTTGGCAGCGACCAACAGATCGGATTCCAGGCTACTTTAGACGAACCCCGATGTGCACCGAGGGTCCATGTGCTATTAGTATAGTTTGAGAAGAAAAGATGAGGGCCTTGGGCGCTTGAAACTTGACTTGGCAGCGGCAGTCCGTGTTGCTCATGATTCCGTCTCGAGTATCAGCCAAGGCGAGTGATTCTTGATCGGTTTCGGTCCTCAATCAGTCATGTGCCGGGAGCGTCAAACGGTCGCTCCATGGCATGTTTGGTTTGCATGTGTCGTCTCTTCAGCCAAAGATTTGAGCGACCAACTTTCATTTCCATCGACGCGTTGGTGAGTTGACATTTGCTTGTTCGTCTCTCACTCACCGCTTGACAGGACTGTCTTGAAGCTCAATTTGCCAGTGCGGATGAGACAAAAGCCAGGTGCCTTTTCGGTTCATACTCAACACGGTCATCGCATTAAAGATGTGAAAGTGGATCGAATACACCAACGCTGGACATCAACTATAGTGAGTCTTAATTCAGATGTCGATCTTATGCGAGTTCTTTGCAAGTTCTTCAATGAGAAGAACTCGAGCTCTTATTCGGCTGCTTGGAACTCTCACATCACACCGCCACGAGGTGTTATGACATTTAAATAACCAGCAAAACGGCACTCGGCGATGACTGGTCCCGAGTTTCATCCTGCGGGCGAGCAGCTCGCTTTCACTCGCCTTCTTGCTCACGATCAATAGAGACTCGGGGGACTATTGCAGATGTGTGACGTCACTACTCCCGTCGGCCCTTCGCGTGAGGACACCCCGAGCAACATGTCCACGGCCTCTCTCGGTCCATGAGAGGGATTTGTTTGTGTTTATTCGCCCATCTTCCCAGCCTTGTGAGTCGGCTGGACGCTCGTTGCTTCAAAAACAAGCTGTCGGATCTTCAGACAAACAGTTCCGAGCGGAAACAGACGCCCCATCGGAAATGGACCGCGCCGGACTCGAGTCTCCTTTTCCCCGGAGACTCTCGTGCATGCTGGTGCACTTTCCCCGCACCTCACCCCCGCCGATGATGTTTTTGGTGTGGTCACACTTGTTTGTGATGGTCGAAGATGTACTTATCGCAACACTGACGGGTTCTCATTACTGACAAGTTTGGTTTCCAGAGTTCCGACTTTGACGGGATCTACGCCTTTTCTTATCATGTCTTTCAGTGTAAACTTCTTCGATGACGTGCAACCCTGACTCTTGGCCAAGCTTCAACTTGACTCGACATCGTGAACTCGACTCGTCTCGTCAACCCCCGCGTACATCTTGCGTGTATTCTACGTAAGAAGAGTGAGCAGCATGCCGAGTGGGGAGAAACACGGCAAGGCCACACCCGCCTCCACGCGTCCCGTTGCCGCTGGCACCCCAGTCTGGGGTAATTCGAGCCGCCAGCGGGTCGACCAGACGCCCGTACGATGTATCGTCCGTGTCTGGGGAAGCTGGACGCTCAGTCTCCCGCAGCCCAAGACAGTCTGGGGACTCGACGCTCGCAATCGCCACACATTGGGTCCTTGGTCTGACCTTGGCAGCTCTCCAACAGGCGAAGCTACCCCACAGGTTGGCGAGCGTTTTGTTGAGGCGGCACAGGTGTCTCTGCGTTGGTCGTCCACAGACTAGAGACTGGACATCCCGTCAGTCTACTGCCAGCATGTATGCGGACGCACAGGACAGTCCGATCTATCCCCGGGAACCCCTCATGCGTGTTTGTGTTGCTCCGACATGTCAGGTGATGTCACGAAGCAGCCTCCGGAGAAGCGGAGCGGGTGAGTCTTCGTCCACGTAGCCGAGTACATATACCCATGCCCATCCCGGCCTGGGGTGAAGTCGTCGTGAACTCGTGAACACCCGAAGCATTCGTCGTGAACACCCGAAGCATTCGGTCGACCTCGTGCACCTCTCGAAGCCATGGCCTCAAGACTACCACACAGCGAGCGCGTCGAGCCCGGCTCCGTCAACCTTCCGGCGCGCCCGTATCCCCCCTCCGTCCGCACCACGTCGGTCGATGCGGGCAAGGTGGCCGCCGAGGCCATCGCCACCTTCAACGCGGCCCTGCAGTCCGGCGACTTCAAGAAGCTCTCGGAGCTGTTCGTGACAGACGGCTACTGGCGCGACCATCTCTGCCTCTCGTGGGACCTGCGCACGCTCAAGGGGCGGGACAAGATCCAGACCATGCTCAGCAACAAGTGCCGCCTGACCGAGGTCCGCGTCGACACGTCCACCGACTTCCGGGCGCCCCATCTCGCGGCGCTCGACGCCCACGGCAAGGTCCAGTGCCTCCAGTACTTCATCCAGGCCGAGACCGAGGTCGGCACGGGCGAGGGCGTCGTCCGGATGATCGAGTCCGGCGACGGGTGGGAGATTCTCACCTTCTTCACCACCCTCCGCGAGCTCAAGAACCACGAGGAGCCGCTGCGCCATCGTCGCGAGAAGGGCGTCGAGCACGCGGGCAACAGAGAGGCCAAGAACTGGAAGGAGAAGCGGGAGGACAGCGTCAACTACACCGACTCGGAGCCGACCGTCGTCATCATTGGTAAGTGGAAGCCCTCGATGAAGCCAAGAGCTGAGAGCTTCAGAGCACCACCACCACAGCTGACAATCAACAAAACGTGACAGGGGCCGGCCAGGCAGGCCTCACGGTCGCCGCCCGCCTCAAGATGCTCAACATCAACGCCCTCGTCGTCGACAAACACGGCAAGGTGGGCGACAGCTGGCGCAAGCGGTACCACCAGCTCGTCCTCCACGACCCCGTGTGGTACGACCACCTGCCCTACATCAGCTTCCCCGCCCACTGGCCCGTCTTCACGCCCAAGGACAAGATGGCCGACTTCTTCGAGGCCTACGCCAGCCTCCTCGAGCTCAACGTCTGGACGTCGACGACGCTGACCGGGTCGACCTGGTCCGACGCCCGGCGGCAGTGGACGCTGACGCTCGACCGCGCAAGGCCCGACGGGTCCCGGGAGACGCGCACGCTGCGTCCCCGGCACGTCATCCAGGCCACGGGCCACTCGGGCAAGATGTTCCTCCCGGACATTGAGGGCATGGACAGCTTCGCCGGCGACCGGCTGTGCCACAGCTCCGAGTTCCCCGGCGCGAAACCGGGCTCCCGGGGCAAGAGGGCCGTCGTCGTGGGCTCGTGCAACTCGGGCCACGACATTGCCCAGGACTTTTACGAGCGCGGCTACAGCGTGACCATGGTCCAGCGCAGCTCCACGTGCGTCGTCTCGTCGGCCTCCATCACCGACATTGGCCTCCGCGGCCTCTACGACGAGACGTCGGCGCCCGTCGACGACGCCGACCTCTGGCTCTGGAGCCTGCCGGCCGAGCTCTTCAAGGCGCTGCAGGTCGGCACGACGGAGCGCCAAAACGCCCACGACGCCGCCCTGCTCGACGGCCTGCGGCGCGCGGGGTTCCGGCTCGACACGGGGCCGGGCGGCGGCGGCTTCTTCGTCAAGTACTTCCAGCGCGGCGGCGGGTACTACATCGACGTCGGGTGCAGCCGGCTCGTCGTCGACGGGGCCATCGCGATCAAGCAGGGCCAGGAGGTCGTCGAGGTGCTCCCGCGCGGGCTGCGCTTCGCCGACGGGACCGAGCTCGAGGCGGACGAGATCGTCTTCGCGACGGGGTACCAGAACATGCGCACCGAGGCGCGCGGCATCTTTGGCGACGAGGTCGCGGACCGCGTCGGCGACGTCTGGGGCTTCGACGACGAGGGCGAGTTCAGGACCATGTGGCGGCGCAGCGGGCACCCCGGCTTCTGGTTCATGGGCGGCAACCTGGCGCTGTGCCGGTACTTTTCAAAGATTCTGGCGTTGCAGATCAAGGCGGTCGAGGAGGGCATCGACCAGCGCGAGGCGTCGACGGCGAGGCTGTAGCCCCTGGTGATGGTCAGAGTAGACGATGTGAGAGTTTGAGACATGTCGATTGTATTGGCTAGTCTTTCTGGGGAGAGGCGCATGGGATGAAGACGTGGGAGACAAACGACTCACGTGTACGTCGTGATCCTGAAAGACTGTTGAGTATTTGGCATCATGTAGGGATACAGGTCATAACCACCAGGTTCCAACGAGTTACATGCTGTGTTGTGGGCACCTTGAGTCCTGTCCTTACGTTTTGATGCCCCATTCTTGCGAGTTCAGGTCGTCAAGGCTCTACTCCCGGCCGCTTCTGCCTCGAACCCATGCCTCCCACCAGCTGGTGATGCCTCGTTTGGGACCCCAGCAGCCTCACCACACCTCATCGGGAACTCTCCTCGCAAAGAGCCACTTGTCGCGGGTCTTGAGCTTCGTCGTGTGCTCACGTGGCAAACGTTCCTCATCCACTTTGCGGGCCAGAGACTCGCCTGGCAATGCCGATCACCAAACGACTACTTCGGACTATTGAACCTTGGCGACGACGTCTCCATCTTTCTCAGCCGTGAAACTGCCGCAACCATGTCACGGTCGGCGTTTGGAACCTTTGCTCGATCATCACTCGGGGTTGGCTCTGGTTCCTGGCTGGTCTGCTTTGCCCACAGACAAGGCCGCAAATGTTTCGACAGCGCAGCAGAACGCCTTCAATGATTATCCTCACTGGCGTAAAGACTTGATGTTGAACCTGGTAAGAAACGAGTTTTGTCTTCACGTAGAATGATGCTCGAATTAAATAGACTTGGCCAACACAGGTTCACATCGAGTTGCCAACATTAACGCGAAACTCATTGCAGTAAACCAAGGCGCTCGTTGCTTCTTGTACGCCCAATACTGGACAAGCTCTCCATAGCTACGCCGTCTCTCTCAGGGGAACTCGGCTCTCTACCACCCTTGGCACGACGTTCACCCTTTCCCCAGATCGGCATGGTTGGTCGTGACCCCTGCCCAGAAACCACTCGCTACCGCCATCACCAGAAGAAGCATCGTGGTGACTGGGCTAGCGCCTATTCTTCTATTGCGACCGTCGCACTATCTGAAGTGTAATCATGTCTTGGAGTTGATCGGCCGCTGACACGTCTCCACCGTTGAGCTTGGGCACCCATTCTCGAGGTTATCAACACATGGTGTTTCAAGTAGCAACACACCTACATAAGGTGGGCGGAGTTGTTTGACTTGCTCGGTGTTGACTTTCTGCTGCATATCGTCTGTCAACTCCTCTTCCATCACGAGGTATCATGGAGCTTTCATCAGTCGCAACTCACACCGATATTGTTCGAGATGCCGAAGAAGGCCGCCACTCCCTCGACGACGAGTCGCGATTCGGGGAGATATTGGCCATCTTGGTGGTGGGATCTGTCCTGTCGACGGCTGTAGTTTGCCTCCGTGTCTTCACCAGACTCGGAATGCTGCGGACCTTTGGGATCGATGATGTGCTCATGGTTATCGCCCAGGTAAGCCGCATGGACTTTGTTAACCCACGAGTCTTCGTCGCAACGCTGACGGATTAGATCGTCACCCTAGGTGCTGCCGTTGCCATCGGACTCGGTAGGAATATACCAAAGCGACGAGGTGTTTCCCTGCTGACACTCAGCAGAAGGCAGATATGGACTCGGCTCTCATTCATGGGTCGCCTCAGTTGAGGACTACATTCCCTACATGAAGGTTCGCACACCTTCACAACCTTCAACCACACGCTTAGCACTGACAACAGCCCAGTCCTTTTACTCGTCCATCATCGTCTACAACATGGCCACCTGCGTCGTCAAGATGTCCATCCTCCTCCAGTACCGTCGCATCTTCTCCGGCGAGATCATGCAGAGGCTCACACTATGCGGCCTCGTCTTCATGGGCACCTGGACAGTGATCCTGTCGGTCCTCCTCCCCCTCATGTGCTACCCCGTCGCCGCCTTCTGGGACTCGACCGTGGACGGCGTCTGCGTCGACTACCTCGCCATCTGGTACGCCATGGCCGGGTTCAACCTCGCGGCCGACTTGGCCATCTTCAGCATGCCCATTCCCGTCATCAACTCGCTCCAGCTGCCGCGTCGGCAGAAGCGCATGTTGCTGCTCGTTTTCGGCCTGGGGTTCTTGTAAGTCCCCTTTCGTGCTGTAAAACACCACGTCTCAGAGCGCGTCTAACCACGCATCGTCGCAGCACATGCGTCATCTCGGCGCTTCGCATCCGCACCCTCCGCGTCGCGGCCAAATCCCAAGACCCCTACTGGGACAACGTCGACGCGGCGACGTGGTCGTTCCTCGAGATCACCGTGGGCATCCTCGCAGCCTGCTTGCCTACCCTACGGCCGATTTTCGTCACGTTCCTCCCGCGCCTCTTTGCCGGGTCATCGGCTCGCAACGGGAGCGGCAGGCCGTCCGACAAGTTTGGAAACCCGTATGTGCCGGACCGAGGTGCCAGCGCGACGCCTTGGCCTTTGAAAAGAGCATCGCGGGTTCCGGGGAGTTCTGTGACGGAGGGTCTGCGTAACGACAAGGAGATTGAACTCGTCGCGCCCGAAACGGAGACGTCGGCCGAGTACACGGTCACCGTCACCGCAGACGCCAATAAGCCACTTGGCGGTGACTTTGTTGGGAGAAGCAACAGGGGGTCTGAGGAGAGGCAGATTCTTACAACCACGGTCGTGAGCCAGGAGGTCACGACGGATGACAGCGGAGGCCAAACGCCGTTGCGGGAGGATAGATGAAATTGTTCAGTGGTTGGAACCTCAAGGAGAGATCGTGCAGACCAGTTGGATCAGATAGAATACTAGTTAATAAGCAAACATAAATTGATGTCAAGTTCCATGTGGCCTGCCTCTCTTGAGCTTCTCTTGTCCAGTCTGCTATCACACAATGACCATTTCAGAGACATTTTAAAGCCAAGAATGCTCAAACAACGTTGATGAGGCACGTCATCGTCAAGCAGACCGGAACATGTGTTGGATCTCTCTTGTCCAAGGCTGATCCAGGTTAGATCTGTTCCCAGCAAAGGCAACCTATCCTAATCCGTCGCCAAATGTCTCTCACTAGCAACATCGGATATCCTGCGTTGGGAGGATTGACTTCATTCCTTCCATGCCATTTCCCAGCAATCGCCGTATCATGAACGGAGGCATTCAAACTGCCAGTGGCTGTAGCAAGCCAAAAGACAGGCCTCACAGCGAGGCCGACAGAAACTTCTGGCTCGCTTATGCGCGTGCCATCTCCCAAGCCGTTGGTTTCGCCCCAGGGAACCCAGGCAGGGCTTTATACTTGGCCGCCAAGGCACAGACGGCACCTGTTCCGACGCTCACGAACAAAAGAGGCGCCGAGCACCGCAATCGGTGGATATACGAAGTGTCGAACAATTTGCTACGACGAAGTGGTCTCCTGTACGACCCGGAATCCAAGGAGACGTATGCCCAGGCGTTGAAGACGTACGTTGGCCAACTCTAGCTTGGTGACACGATCCTGACGCTGCATAATATCTAGTTTTCTCGAAGCAGTTGACTTTGTGAGTGACGGCAGTTCATAGAATTGACCCCATTTCTTGACAGGACTGAACCGACCTGTTGTAGGGTGGAACGGCCGAGCAGACTGAACGAGCCGACGACGCTCTGAACAGATTGAACGAGGTCCTGTCTTCCTACGAGAGATCCAGGCAACAGGCTCTGAAAGTGTTCTTGAAACAAGAGAGCATGGGTCTTACGGGAGACTCTGATTTCGAGCGATGGCTCATCGGGAATGGCGTGGCAGTACAGCACCAGCGGCGCGAGCTGGACAGGGCAGCAGCAGAATATCAAGTCATCGTCAGCCCATCACTGGAGCCGGAAACGCAGCAACTGCTTCGTGATTGGAACTTGGTGTTCCAGGCTATCGTTGGGGACAATCACCTGCCAGGGTAGGCATGGAAACTCCGCCTCGAGAGCATGAGACTAATCACCACGTCGTCCAGCGTCACCATGCCCGCCGCACGCACGACAGCCGAAACTAGGCTACAGCTTCTGAGGGCACTGCGTTCCGAAGTCAAAGTTGAGAAGCCTAAACACCAGGAATATCTACCCCAATGTGCCCTGTCCGTCTCATACGACAAGAAGATGCGGGAATGGATCGAAAACGGCCAAACGTATGAGATGGAAGACATGTACCTGCGATTCGATGAGGGTAAGATTGCCGACGAGAAGATGTTCGGACAGGACCCAGACGACAGAGTCAACGATGACCTTGGCTACACGCCCTGGCTTGCGTTTGTCCGTGACGGGGACGAAGAGTGTCTGCAAGAAGACATTGGAAAAGGCGACGTTGACATGATGGTTACTTTCGAAGACTCGGGCGTATTCACCGTTGAGAATGGAGCTTGGTAAGAATTTATGTCGTCCCATCGTCTTGAAAGGCCATTTCTGATACAATTTATTCTCTTGTCAGGGACTTGGGAGATGTCAGAACAAAGTACCCGGCCTTGAGGCGAGACACGCCGCCCTCAGTTCGAGACTTTGCTGCGCCTCAGCAACTCATCGTGCTGAAACGGCTGGCGATGAAGCTGACGTTCAGCGAGCGCTTGAGACGGCGTGTTGATGAAATGATGAAAAGATTCCCTGGCCCAGACGGTTTTGTCCGCATTATGGGGGTTCCCGTAACCCTAGGAGGCGGCAGTAGCAACGACACGACTTCGTACACTGGCGTCTGGGATCCTAGCCAGGGAGTGCTTGAAGTCACACCGACTGACGACGCTGGCTTTGCAACTGTCGTTGGAACCATTGGCCGGAAGGTCACGTCGCCTGATGACCAAACGTAGAGTTGGGCATCTCAGAGCATCTATATGGTCTGGGAATCTAGTAGAAGCACCTGATTCTCGATAGGTCTACGGCTTGTACTCTTGGATAACACTGCGCGGCTCGACGTACACACCCAGAGGCTTGTAGTCCAGATCGTATCCGAATGCCCGAGGACCGCCAATGTCCAGTCCCGCCTGTGTCTCGGTCCATCTCGGAGAGCAAGTGATGCCAATCACCGTGACCCGGTAGCCGTACTTGAACTCGGGAACGCCGAGAGCCCTGCCCGACTCGTTGTCCAGGATGGAAATGAGATCAGGCACACAAGCCAGAATATTTGTGCTGCCGTCCTCTGCGGTGTGCTCCGCGAGAATGTTCTCGTTCTTGAAGGGTATCTTGAGCGTACCCCCTTGGGCCACCGCAACCGCTCTGTCCCTGCTGCTGGATATCTCGTCCTCGTCGCCGCTCTCAAACGCAGCAATGTGCACCTCGCCGTACGAGTGGCCCTTGAACAGCCGGCGCTCGACCCGTACGATCTTGCCCCTGAACAGAACCTTGGCGGCTTCCGGGCCTCCGGCTTCGTGGACGATGGACTCGGCGACGGTGCTCATGGTGTTGGTCGCCCGGCAGAGAGAGATGCACCGCCCGACGCGCCAAGCGAGCGAGACGGTGTTGAGCACGCCAAACCTCTTGACCTTGTCGGCGGTCGTGGGTTTCGCCGCCATGCCTACGCGCGAGCCCATCTCGGAGCACGAGGCGCGCAGCGCTCGGTCGACGATCTCGTCGTCGGGCGCGCGCGTCATGATGATGGTCTTGCCGTCGCCGGAGTCGATGGCGCAGGGGACCAGTTCCAGCGGCGCGTGGACCGCCAGCGTGGTTTGCCAGTACGTGGGGTACGCCCTGCCCATCCAGTCGCCGTCGATGACGGGGCGGTCGAAGAAGCGCGACGAGCCCACGAGGAAGGGCTCGAGGCCGTTGGCGCCGCCGATCTCGAGGCCCATGACGGCGTCAAAGGTGTCGTGGCGGAGGTGGTCCATCAGCGCGCGGAAGGCGTCGACCGTCTCGATGGACTGCAAGCGCTCGACCGACACGGCCGGAGAGCCCATGTGGCCTTGACGACGGTGTGTTTGTTAGCTGGGACGTTGTGAGCGGATCGGGGAGCAAGGGAGAACGCACCGCCCCAGTAGATGACATCCTCCTCCTTGAGGGCGGACGGCTCGATGACGCGCATCGTGTGTCCTGCTCGTAACATGTTCCGGAGCTGGATCTTGGAGGCTGCTGGGCTTCCGCCGCCGGCACAGCCGAGCACGTAGCATCCGTCGGCGAGATAGTCCAAGTCGGTTTCGCTGATGGACCATTCCGCGACGCCCTTCTCGTTGACGTCGATCTTGGGTGTGTATGTCGCGGGGTTCACCTTTTCTTCTTCTTGCGTGGCTCGCGTCAAGTCTTTGCTGGGCTCAGCTGGTTCCTCGCCCTCGTCTTCCTCTTCGACATCGCCAGCATCCTCTAGTTTCGCGTGGAGGTCAATGTCTCCAACGGCTTTGACCAGCGTTCGCACCTGGTTGGCGACGTATTGCAGAGGCATCGTCTCGACCTCGGCAATCTTGACGCTCTGAGGAATGGCCCCGGCAGCTATCGCGCGCTCGACGGCCAGCTTCTTGGCCTTCTCGATGGCCTGGCTCTCCGTCTGGTGCGTCGTTCCCTGTACAATGTCCACGGCACCACAGACTCTGGCGATGGCGGCACCGACGGCGTTGGCGACATCGTGGAAGGGTGGTCGAACGAGTCTCGAGGCACCCTTGAGGCTCTCGGGCGCGAGAATGGCACCGCCGCCGACGAGGAGGACGGGCACCGGATCAGGAGACGTCTTGACGACATCGACCGCCCCTTCGAGCAAGCTCTGGATCCGCGAGATGGCCTCCTCGACGAAGGCACGCTCGAGATGCTTCGTCTTGCCCGCTGCGCCGACGTCTGCTTTCCCTGCTGCCACCGCAACGTCTGTGGTCGTGCACACGTCGCCGCCGAACACGAGAGCGCGAGAAAGCAGTTCCGAGCCGACAGACTCGGGCCCGACCTTGACCCTGCCGTCCGCCCGCCTCACGATCGAACCTCCGCCGAGACCGACGGAGTGCAGGTGAGGCATGGAGTAGTTGACCCTCACGCCAGCAACGGTGACGTACGCGGAAGCCTGTCGCGGCATCCCCGACGGCAGCAACACGCCCACGTCGGACGTCGTGCCGCCGATGTCGACCACGATCGCGGAACTGTCCCCTCCGGCATCCAGGCCCGCCAGATACGCCGCGCCGCGCATCGAGTTGGTCGGGCCGCTCGAAAAGGTGCGGATCGGCATCCTCGCCGCCGCCGCCGCGTCCAGTATCGTCCCGTCGTTCTGCGTCAGGAACAGCGGACACGCGAGCCGCAACCGCGTCATGGCCAGCCTGAACCTGCGGACCGTCGTCCTCGCGTAGCGCAGGATCGCGCCGTTGAGGATGGCGGCGTTCTCGCGCTCCACGAAGCCGATGCTCGCGCTCGCCTCGCGGCTGCAAACGACGTCGACGCCGGGCAGCTCGCGGCGGACGATGGCCCTCACGCGCTCCTCCTGGCGGAAGGCCTCGTCGATGGGCGAGTACACGCCCGACACGACGACGGCGCGGACGCCGCTCGCGCGGATGCGGGCGCACTCGGCGACGACCTGGGACTCGACGACGGGGGCCTCCTGCGAGCCGTCGACGTGCAGGCCGCCGTCGACGACGCCGACGTAGGAGCTCAGCGCGGCGGCGAGGTCCGGCGGGAACTCGGCAAAGGCCGGGACCTCGCGGAGGAAGGACTTGCTGAGGCGGAGGACGCCGACGGGCTGGAGGCGGCGCGTGTCGCGCTCGATGACGGCGTTGATGAAGTGCGTCGTGCCGATGGTGACGCTGGCGATGCGCTCCGGGTGGGAGGCGAGGTCGGCGCCGGCGAGGACGGCGCGGACGGCCGTCTCGATGCCCGACGTCGCGTCGGCCGTCGTCGGGGTCTTGAAGTGGGCGAGGACGCCGCGGCCGGGCGTGTGTTGGAGGGTGAGGTCGATGGCGACGGCGTCGGTGTTTGTTCCTGTGAGGTGTGAGGTGTGAGGTGTGAGGTGTGAGGTGTGAGGTGTGAGGTGTGAGGTGTGAGGTGTGAGATGTGAGATGTGAGATGTGAGATGGATGAGATGGATGAGATGAAGTGAGATGTGTAAGGTGGATAAGATGTGTGAGATGTGAGGTGTATGAGATGTGTGACATGTGTGAGATGTGGTGGATGGTCGAGGGCTGGCTTACCTCCCACGTCGACGCCGATGCGGACTGTTCTTTGTGACGGTGGTCGGTCTCCCATCTTGACACGACTAATGCCAGTGAATGTATGAGGCTGGATGTATACACGTTGGTGAAGTGATGATGAGATGTCACCTTCTCATATAACCCTTCCTCGCGGTGATGACCTCGCAAGAATGCTACCCCAAAGGCGTGATTATACAACCTCTCTACAAGATAAAAGATCTCACGTCGTCAGAGATCACCACACCAGAGACCGGTCTGGGTAAGCGGATAAGCTGTTGAATGTGCTCCAAGGTGTTCCTGTCGGTCGGGATTGCTTCATCCCACTCTAGTAGGAAACTATCGAGAGACGATAGACATCAAACATAATCTCGGCAGGTACAAGCGTATCCCATCCCCAAGATGCTTCGTCTACGGACCCCATGGATAAGGTGCTGAGACGACAGCATGCGGGGTAGACGGGGCTGTCCCGGCTTCACGATGCCTCTCTTTTGCCTGAAGTCGACCTTATCACCGGCGAACCCCACAGCCGCCGGGAAACTCTGATAAGACATCACACGCCGCTCTCCCGTGAGAGGGATAGAGTTGGAGTTGATACTCCAATGATAAGCTGGGAACTGTCAACGATGTCGTTATCTAGGGCGAATGGCTGCTCAGTTCGTGGAGGTGCCTCCGTGTGTCCAGTCGATAGTGCCGGCACGACGTAGAGGCGAGTGCAACGTCCCTGTAGCCATGAATGAACACACGACAGGTGCCGTCCCATGCGCGTCTGCTCGAGTGCCGTGATGGTTCCATTAAACTAGACTCACGTCCTGCTCCCTCGTGGCACAGGACCCAGACTGTCGGGTCAGTAGAACCAAAGATGGGTTTGCAAAACATCTTGAGATGGCTTCGGCTGCCAGACTCGGACGTGGCCGAGTCCAACGTCTGGATCAACGACGACATCCGGCCCATGCCGCCTGACCGACGTCGATGGACAACTTCAACCTTTATCTCGTTTTGGTTGACCAACCAGGTGGCAAGTCAGTCAACTCCGTTCCGTCTTCGAAGCACAGTTGAAGCTGATTACACCTAGTCTCAAACTGGCAGCTCGGGGCGTCTCTCGTCGCTGCTGGCTTGTCCGTGTGGCAGAGCGTCATCGCCATCGTCGTCGGCAAGGTCGTCATCGCCGCTGTCGCCATAGCCAACGGTTACGTTGGCGCCGAGTGGCACATTGGGTTCCCCGTCGTATCCCGCTACATCTGGGGAGTCTACGGCCAGTACATTATCCTCATCCAGAGAATCATACTGAGTCTGGTCTGGTTCGCCGTACAGTCCTGGACCGGCGGTCTCACAGTCGTCAACTGGTATGTTCAGTCACCCTGTTTGCCAACAACCACAACATTCACCCATCTGCCAACTTGAACACCCCCAAGTCTCACCAAAACCTCGCTTCTAGTCTGTCAGCCATCTTCCCCTCCTTCGAGTCTCTCGGCAACGTCTTCCCCGCCTCGTCACACCTCACGACCAAAGACTTTATCGGCTGGATCGTCTTCAACATGCTCCTCATCCCCATCCTCTACATCCGCCCCGAACGCATCCAGAAGCTCCTCCTCGCCTTCAACGTCATCTCCTCCGCCACCCTCGTCTCCATCATGATCTGGGCCCTCGCCACCGCGGGCGAACCGGGGCCCCTCGTCCGACAGGGCTCCCAGTCCATGACGTCCAGCACCCTCGGCTGGCAGATCGTCCACGGCATCACCACCGTCATCGGCAGCATCGCCGTCGGCCTCACCAACCAGCCCGACTACTGCCGCTTCGCCCGCCGCCCCGGCGACCAGATCTTCGGGCAGTGGTTCAGCATCGTCTTCTTCGGCGCCGTGTTCCCCACCTTTGGCTGCCTCGCCGCCTCGGCGACGGGCGTCATCTACGGCGAGCCCATATGGAACCCGCCCCTCATCGTCCAGGCCTGGCTGGGCGCCAACTACGACGCCAGGAGCCGCGCCGGGGCCTTCTTCGCCGGGCTGGGGCTGCTGTGCATCCAGCTGAGCATCAACGCCGTCGACAACGCCTTCTCGGCCGGCATGGATCTCGCGGGCCTGTTCTGTCGGTACATCGACATCCGCCGCGGCGCCTACGTCGGTCTCGTGCTTAGTGTTGCCCTGTGCCCGTGGCAACTGCTGTCGTCGGCGACCGTCTTCATCAGTGTTCTCTCGGCGTACAGTGTCTTCCTCGGTCCCATCATCGGCATTCAGATCTGCGACTACTTTTTCATCCGCCGCCGCAAGATCAAGCTGTCGGATTTGTATCACCCGCGGTCGGATGGCTCGTTCTACTACTGGAACGGCGTCAACCCGCGCACGTTCTTCGAGTGGGTGTGCGGTTTCGCGACGCAATTGCCTGGGTTTGCTGCCAGCGTGACGCCGAGCAGTGTCCATGTCGGTACGGCGTGGATCAACTTGTACTACCTGGCCTTTCCCCTCGGGTTTGCCATTTCGTTCCTGCTCCACCTCGCCATCAACACGGTGTGGCCCCCTCCTGAGGCGGGTGTCGTTGACGACGTGGACTACTACGGGACGTTTACCGAAGAAGAGGCGAGGAAGATGGGGGTAATCACGTTGGATACCGAAGTGCTTGAGGGCTCGACAAAGGCTGCTGAGACGGGTGGCTACGAGCAGGGGCCCAGGAGGTGGTTGAAGTCGATGCTGAAGTGAGATATTGACATGGTGCCGCCAGGTTTAATGATTTTTCTATTGCAAGGAATTGAGAGTTTGTTTCTTCTAGTATCTCGCAAGACTCGGGATTAAATATCTGGGCGTACAACGATAAACGCGTCGAGTCGTCCAGATTCACGTCCCACAACCCATCGTGATTCCAACCTCTAAGAGTTGACGACAGGTAACTCCACGTCGGCCACCACCGGGCGGTGATCCGAATAATACACCCCATCGTCAAATCGATTCGACAGAACTGCAAAGTTGAGGAACTTGATACCCTTTGGTTGCAACACGAACAGGTAGTCGATGGTCGTCGGCTCTGCCTCCCCGAACGTGGTGTAGGTAATTGTATTCCCGTGACGTCCGGATTCCGGGACGAGATATTTGATGTCGAGCATGGGCTCTGAACCTGTCGTCAGTATTTTGTATGGTTCATCCTCAGGTCCGCTGTTGAAGTCCCCTCCCAGAAAGACCGGCATGGAATTATGGCGCTGGTCTGTAAAAGCCCTCTGCCACTTCTTGGACAAATCCAACAGCAGCTTGGCGCTTTCCGCGCGTGCTTGTCGGCTTTGATGGTCGAGGTGCGTACTCATCACTACAACTCGCGTGGCAGACGTCTTGTGACGGAAGAGCCCGGCTGTGACGATGCGGTTGATGGCGGCGCCCCAGGCAGCGGAGGGCACGTCCGGGGTAGGACTCAGCCATTGGGTTTTTGTATGCTCGAGGACCCAAAAATCGCTCCGGTAGAATATTGGCGAGAACTCTCCGTCAGTGTCTCCATCTGCGCGCCCTTGACCGACGTGAGACCACCGCTGGCCCAGTTCGGCCTGGAGGTCGAGAAGCTGCTGGTGCTGGGCTTCCTGGATGCATATGAAGATGTTGCTCAGTCCCGCAGTGTGGAATCTCAGCTGCGCAGCCAGTTTCGGACAGCGGACCTCCCACGGGGCTTCGTTCGGCAAAAGTTTCTTTTTGATGGCGTATCTCACATTCAGTGTGATGATGCGCAACGGCATCGTCGCTTGAATGTTGTCGTGCTCCATGGGTCCTGGTTGGCGGTGGGTGATCTTGCAGGCTGGGAGTGTCGCCTTGTTCATGCAGACAGAATTCTGAATGAGACCTGGTGCCAGAGTCTGGGACTGTGTCCAACTACACAGGCGATTCATCAAGATGAATCAGTGACAATGACGGAATCAGAACAGCCTTCTTGAGACGTCGGCAGATGTAAGAAGCTGGCGAAGACGCAAAACACTTCAACTAATGCTTAGGAGTGACTCACATGTGTCCTACATACTACTGTACCCGGTACTTCGTGTCCTCGCCTCCTGGCCCTGACTTCATACGTGGACTCACCGCAGAAAAGTCTGCCGCGGAGTTCTCAGACGACTTGTGGTAAACGGCGCTCTCTTGTTCCCTTTCCGGTTAGTCAACTGAC
Organism: Colletotrichum spinosum; assembly: GCA_004366825.1. NCBI lineage: Eukaryota > Fungi > Ascomycota > Sordariomycetes > Glomerellales > Glomerellaceae > Colletotrichum > Colletotrichum spinosum. Next base: position 10,568 of record QAPG01000028.1, on the reverse strand, counting down.
GAAGCCGAGTGACGGTTCAAGACGACAGGGGAGATGCACCAGCACAGACGATCGGGAGCGTTCGGACACGGTCGAGTTCGTGATAAAGGGCGTGACTAAATCGGACAGAGTTTCCGATGCACCTGAGCTTCCAAGTGCTTAGTTTCTTACTCGTCAGTCTCGTCAGTCTCGTCAGTCTCGTGCCCGTCTGGATGGATCGCGAATGATTGGTCTCGCCTTAAGACAGTCTACCCATAAACCAGATGGCGGTCGTGGGTGCCAGGCGCCCAAGACAATACATCATAGAACAAAGAGACCTATTAGCCTCAGACTTCAAGTGCCCTCGACGTCAGCTGTAAAGCTATATCACAGGTCTACTCCTATATGTGAAACCGACAGTCAACGCGGACAAGACTCATGATAGTATAGCCGCAGAAGCGCGGTGTAGAGGAGCTTCTGATGTTTCTCGGATCGGACTAGAGTTGAAGGGTAGAAAAGGAAGTCCGTATATAGCGTGCCCGGACCATTGTACGTGGCCTCCATATAACCTGCCTTCGTTTCAGCTTCTAGCCTTCGAAGAGGCGCTGTCAAGTTGCAATTAGGGAGTATTATTCGTAAGATGAGAACCACTCATTGTCGTCCAAGAAGGCCGTCCGTGATAGCCAACAAGGTACGGAAAATAGTTTCCGCTGAGAAGCGAGGGCCATCTGCTTAAAGGCCAAAGCATCCATATCATCGTGAGCGCATGTACGTACTCTCTGAGAACAGATCATGTACAGTGGCGGCCCCTATGTGGTTCGCGAGTCACATCCCGCTGACCTTCATCTCAGTTCCTAGGTAGTCTAAGTGATTGTCTGAGTTTGGCAATCCTTCCGATGAACCCCATCGTTGGAGCTTATACTATGCGTTCAGACTAGAAACGAGGCCAGGGGATGCCAGATCCCTGCCAAGGGTTGTCGCTTCTACCCCTTTGGGAAGTCCGATCAGCCGCACCAAGGCCTCCAAGCTCACTTCTACGAGGCGAAACAGTGGCTCTAGAAGGCCATACTCTCTTCCCGTCCGAAGATAAGCCGTAGTGTGTTGCCACGGAGCTCTTCCAAGTTGTTCAGTCGCCTGGCCTGGATATACGTCTAGAGTTCGTTTGCCTTAGGCCATGCCTATGTGCCTTTGATCACAGACCCCGACATCCTGCCCGTGTTCCGCAAACGAATGCGCAAATCATTGAGTTGCAACAGCTTCCAGGGCCATCTTCTGCTGAACCTGAGCGGAACCGTCACCTTTACCACACGGCGGGCTCCCGCTCGAGCCCACCAGCCCCAGAGGATGCCGTGGAAAATATGCAGAAATGGGACTGTCCGCGTTCCAACATTGCGCGCGTTTGTGCTGTGTTCTGCTCTGGTGGTAATGGGTGCGAACGATCTGTCCTATGGTGTAAATGCCAGTGTCGAGTCTTTGACAAGCTGACATCAACTACTCACATTCTCTCAGGCTGTGATACCGTTCACTTCTCAGCAGTAAGACAATCAACTGACGAACGACAACAGCCGAGAAGCGACTACGATCTACCCTAGTCTTACATCTCGCTAATCTTTCTGGCGCCTTTCATCGGCCACTCTCTCTCCGCAGCCTTGGATACCAGGCTCCACGAGAGTGTAGGCCAGTGAGGCATCGCCATCATCTGCTCGAGCTGCCACCTTTGCTGCCCGACTTTGGTCATAAGTGAGATTGACATTATGGCATGTGCGAATACCTCCATAATTTCCTGGGTTTGAATGAGTTGTACAAGTACAGCTTCGCAATGTTGTCCAAAAACGCCAGCCCCATCCCAGTATCGTCAAGTTGGAGATTCCGGCGACGCAGCTCTCTCTGAATATTGCACAATCTCGTCGCACTCATGATCCCCGTAGACGGGCGGTATTTCCAGCCCACCACAAATAGCCGGCAAGTCATCCGCCGCCGCCAACTTCTCCGGCCAAACGAACCGTTCCGATGCGTCGATGGGTATTGCAGGCGATACGAACAGCGTCACTGGTATCGTGGCATGGTACTGGCAGCGCGTCAGCAGAGGTTGCTAACCAATCTACTTGGCAACGGCCGCTCGCCTTGAATGTCGCGTCATTGGCCGCTGTGACATCGACCACGACGTGAAGCTTGTGGCTGATCTCGACGCCGTTCGTGTCGACGTCGGGAGAGCATCTCTTAGGCTCTGCAGGGAGACCGAGCTTCTCGGCCATCGTGTATTCGCAACCGGGCTGGTGATTCTCGACCGGAGCAACCCACTCCGCCACGGTTCGATCGCCCAGGAACGCGGAAGCGACAGGCCGTGAACCCAGCTGGAACCTGTGCTCTTCGAGTAGCTCGCACCTGACCGTGGAAAACCGCGTCTCGTCGCTCAACGGTGTCAGGCGCATTTCGAGCGGTATCGCGGTTGCGAGGGCCACCGCTCTGTGTCCGATGGAGATTGAGTATTTGACCTTGTCGGCCCAAGTGCCTTCCACAGTCGACGCGTCCATCAGCTCGAAGGCCGAGTTGCCGAGGGTTCTGCTGATTCGGACGGGCCGGTAGGCTTGCGGCGTAGAAGAGGAGCTTTTGTTTCGTATCGTTGTCGCCGTGAGCTGGTACGCGATGCTGCACCGACTGCATCCTCGAAAGGTTTCCGGGGTATCGCCGGGGATCATGATCTCAAAGGGCCACTCGTAGGTATCCGTGTCGGAGGGAGTCTCGGCCGGAACCTTGAGACCATGGTCGAAGACAAAGGGAGGGCTTTCGTGCTCGAGAACCCGCACCGTACGGAACGATGATGGCATTGGGTCGGATTCGCGATAGTTGTGACTTTGATAGAGAGGCCTCTCAGACCAGTTGTACGGTATCTTGTTGAATGTAGCGGTCTGGCAACTTACCTGCATCTCAGGAACCCGGACATGCGCAGCCGGACTCCGTCAACTCGCTGCCCTGTCGACAGTGATAGACTGATGGTGCCGCTGAGTGGTTGTTCCACCGCCTCAGCTGCCGACCCTCTGAGGAAAACAAAGTCATGCTGCAGCCTGGAAGCTGTCAGCGTCGTGCCACAGAGAGCGCGCCCATGGCACACCTTGCTGGACATACTTGATCTTGAGGCAAGCCTTGCCATCCCCGCCGGTAAGTCGAGACAGAAAGGATATCATTGTCCAAATGCTCTCGTGCCTTGTAGAGTTATATTCCCGAGGTTATATTTGCATGTCCTACATATCAAGTTTGACGGCGCAAGCCGTTATAAGAAGGCGTTGAGCACAATGCGTGAAGCAAGGCAAAACGGCAATACCACATGTGGTCTTGCTGGCTTCAACATCTTGGTCAGCGGCAAAGACGTCTCCAACGAGAGGTTTACTTGATCTCGCCTTCAGCCTTGAGCTCACGGCATCCACGCGAGAAACAGGGATCCAGACTCGCAATAGTTGCCCAGAGCAGCTGGGAAAGTTTCCTGTTTGGGCATGGCCAGTCGCGAGAATCCCGAGCTCGGCTTTGGGACCATCACTCGCTCTTGAATGTATGCAAGACTATTGGACAAGGAACACGTATTCGAGCCACGAAAGCCTGCTTATTCTGCTTCGCTGTGAGGTCCGGCTGCAGCTTGTTCACCCGACTTTATCCCGGAACATGTATTCCGCCCTACCTGGCGATGTTTGGAGTCTTGGACCCCTCGCCAAGCTGGTTCATGGACGTCGTCCGCTCAGCTTTTGCCCGAGACTTGTTCAAGGAAGAATATGCCGGCGCTGCGCCAACCAGCTAATGGACTCGTTTGGTACTTCCATGGGCGCCTTTCTGCGACACACGCGGACGCCAGCGGAGTTGGGTCGGAGTGCACCACAGGAGGAAAGGCGCCTCTCACGGCCTCGCTCAAACGGGCATCGTGCCCAGCGAGCGTGGCTAATCCTCGGCAAAGTTGCCCAATATCGTTGAGCAGACGTCGGGGGTTGAGCGCGCTGTCGGAGAATCTGGCCGCAGCCCCATGACGACCGGTCTGCCGACGGGTTTCGATGGACTAATCGTCTTAGTAGATCGATTCATGGTCACCGAACAACATTCGGCTCTTGGTCTTAGCTGCATTCACCAGTCACATGTCTGGGTCACAGGCCGAAAAGGGTTGGCCCGCGTCTGGGGAGCGTTGCCGGCTGGGACATTTTCGGTTCTTGACCATGGGCTGCGTGGTCCGTAATGTCAGACTATGACTGAGTGGAATCGAATAGATTTTCTCAGTATTATAACTTGTCTTGTGAATAAAGTCTCAGTGGTCTGTCTTGTCATTCAATGCAATCATCTCACAATTTACTCACCTTGACGCTTACACACTTCTGCTTGAAATATACATCTTGTTACCATCAGCTGCACCGTTTGAGAGCTTCTGCCTCTGTATCAGCATCACGTCGGTAACGCTGCGCAATCACGAAAAGTCGAGAAGAACCGACGGACGAGAAAAAGTCTTTAAAGTATCTAGAAAGACTGGAATGAACTCGGCGGCACTGTACGCCATGAGCACCGTCTCCGCCTTCTCGGTGCTGCCCAACTCCAGGGACTTGGACGCGCGCCGGAAATCCAACATGCTCAGTCTCGCAGTCGATGCCAAGCTGGGCCGCCAGCTTCGTCCAACGCCGGCGCATCTGAATCGCGCAGTGTACATCCCGCGACACAGCGACAACACCAGACACTTGCCCATCTACGATGTCACAGAGCGATACCACGAGGCTGTCAAAGACGAGCCCATTGGGAGCAGCAAGTTCAAGGTGAACCTGGTCATGATGAAGCGCCCGTCTGGAGAAGGATGGGACGCCGAAGCCCGTTATCTCATCGACTTCACCGAGAGAGATGACGGCGTAGGGGCGATGGTTGAGAGACGAACGCCACATCTCAATGGAGAGACAGTCGAAGCGTAGGCTTTTTCAAGAAAGTGAATGAGATCTCACATGTTACTGACATGTACCTCAGATTCCTGCCTCGCAATGATGCTGAGAGTTTGGTCGTCCGCTCACTGAGCCACTCACACTCATCTCCCATCTCACTCACTACGTCCTACCCGGTCCCCGACACCAAAACGACAGATAGAGTCATTCGCCACCCGTGGCTCACCATTGCGCAAGGAAAGAGCCAATCGCTACCCGCAACGCTTGAGTGGCAGGTCCATCCGAGAGAGCACGGCGCCCTGTGATACACTCTCGTCGACTCGGAGGCGTCCAAGACGGACGAGGGGCCTGCCATCTGGGCGATTTATCATCACAAAGGCATCGGAATTGTCTTACCTCACGAATACACAGACGGCGTTTTGCTACTCTCGAAGCACCTCAATGACACGACTGAGGCGTCAGTGGTCGCCACGCTGCTGGGTCTCCTCCGGCAGGTTCGGCAGGTCAATAAGCCCGCCCGGCGACCATCACTGGTGAAGAGGATCCTCGGGAAGGTATAGAGTCTGTTTGCTTTCAACAAGGGCCGTTTACATTGTGAGAGTGACGGATGATGGGGTGTGGGAACGACGGGATACCCAGCGAGTGAGGCAGCACGTCAAGATGTCCACGTGGAGTAAATGTGGTTTGAGTATTTATAAGCGAAAAAAACCAATAGACTTCTGAATTCAGCATGAATTCAGTCCCTTGACTGTCGTGGCGCAAGGCTGAACTAATATGAGATTGTGACTTGCTTCAATTGGCACCCTTCACCGCCTTGTTACTGCACCTTGATGATCATAACATCGCGAAAGATACACATCGTCCTCCACAACAACTGCCCTGCATACGAGAATGTCACTATACGAGTCAGTTCTGCCCCAGATCATCTTCCTGGTAGAAATCCCATAGTGGGAACGCGGGGTCATCAACCAGGGCACGCAAGACGGGGCAGCCTTCTTGCGTGTGCGTCTTCAGTACGTATCGGAACTCGAGCTTATAGCACAAGATAAGTTGAGTAGGATATAAGACTTGGAGAGCCCATGATGCAGATGGCCTGGCTAAAGTAGATGAGCATCTACTATTGAGACACGTAGCTTGTTGCGGATATCCTCTTGTGCCACCCCTTGAGCCTGTCGCATGGCCAAAGTGTCGGGCCAGACCTCCCGAATTATCCATTCGTCTGTACTCTGAGCACATGCCACGAGCTGGATCTGGCCACGGGACAACTGCCACGTTGTGAACCGTTATGCGACCCGGCTACTTTGGGTTACTTGGACACTGTCAAGAGTCCTTTTTGCTCAACATCTGGCAATGTCTCCCATGTAACTGGCATGCGGTCCAGTCTGCCTACCGATGGTGAGCGTATTAGTTCCATGTATGAAATGACCAAAGACTGGCAGTCGGCAGGACCGTTACAATTACTCAGACCCTCATCGGCATTTCCTGCTGGTGGATTCGATCTCCAACCTCGCTACAACTGTCGCATACCCGTGTCCGATATCGTCGTAGCCAAAAGGGCCGTTTCGAGCTACTGACGGGGTTTGTAGTGTTGTCGGAACGACGATCCGGCTTGATAAGACACGTCCGATCCGAGACGTCGGAAGACGTGACCGACGTGTCTATCCAGGGTCACCCCCTCCCACTAGTCACCCGACGAGGCGAAAAATGGTCATTCTTATCTCACGAAACCTAAATCGAGGGGTCCCATAACGCTTCTTCTCCAGATTTTGGGTCGCGTGGGACCCAATCACGTATAGAGATCGTCTCTTCTTCATCTCGAAGTCGCCTCTACCGCATCCACCTTGTGGAACCGGGCCCTTTGGACGAACGCCGCCAGAACCCGCGATGGGGCAGAGCCGCAATGACACGGACGAGGGCCGCTAGAACATGGCTAGTCTCTGGCCGGAGAAAAACCGAGACAAAGCATCGGAAAGCCGATGCGGTGGTGGTGGTGGGGGGTGGGAGGTCGACGATGCCAGTCATGGTCGTGCAGCCAGCCACCTTACCTTGACACACTCCGTCTTGTCCAGGGCTATGCCGTCCGTAGCCGGAACACGACTACTTGGTATATCTATCCCCGTCCCTCTGCCTTCTCTGCCTCACTCGTGATACTGTCGTTTCTGTCGAGAACCCGTGTCCAACCAAAGCACCCAGTCTCCCTCAAGCGCCATCACACGATGCCAGTCAAACTCGTCGCGCGCAGCCAGGTCCCGGCGGTGCCTCTCTGCAGAACCGTCCTGCTCCAGGGCGGTGCGGCGAGGAGGAGGCACGTCAGCAACACCGTGGCCAAGAGGCAGACCGTCACCGCCGGCGCGGCGCCGGCCCCGGCCAAGAAGGCGGCCCTCGGAAGACTGCCGACGACGGTGCTGCTGCGGTCCCTCTTCCTCACGCACTTGACCTCGTCGCCGCTGCTGATGAGGCCGTCGCTGGCCGTCCTCAGCTTCATCGCAAAGACCAAGATGGCGCTCTTCAACCCGGACCGCAACCCGGTGCTCAACAGGCTGCTGCGGTGGACCGTCTACGACCACTTCTGCGCGGGCGAGAACATCCCGCAGGTCCGCAAGACGGTCGAGGCCGTCAAGAAGATGGGGTACCAAGGCGTCATCCTCAACTACGCAAGGGAGATTGTCCTCGACGCTGAGGCGGCCGCGTCCCGGGCGGAAGCCGGCGACTACGCCCCGGCCGTGTACGAGATGGTCCAGCAGTGGAAGAAGGGGAACCTCGAGACTCTGGAAATGATGGCTCCTGGCGACTTTCTCGCCGTCAAGTGCGTCTTACCTCCTCCATCTTCTCTCAAGTCTTCAGGACTGTAAAGACACAAAACACGACTGACACAGCAACAGGGTCTCCGGAGCCGGCCCCATCGCCGTCGACGCCATGAGGAACAAGGCCCCGATCCCCCCCGTGCTCCGCTCCGCCCTCGACGAGATCTGCGCCGCCACCCGCGAGCAGGGCTCGCGGGCTTGGATCGACGCCGAGCAGCAGGCCCTCCAGCCGACGCTCGACGACTGGACCATCGACCTCATGCGCCGGCACAACGCCGCCGGCCGGCCTCTCGTCTTCAACACCATCCAGGCCTACCTCAAGAACTCGACGGCCAACGCGGAGCGCCACATCGCGCTCGCCGCCAAGGAAGGGTGGGGTCTCGGCGTCAAGCTCGTCCGCGGCGCGTACATTGAGCACGAGGTGCGCTCGCTCATCCACGACACCATTGACGACACGCACAACTGCTTCGACGACATTGCAGACATGTTTATCAACCAGCGCCTGCCCGCCTCCGCCTCCGCCTCCGCCGCCGGTGCCGCTGACGAAACGACGTTCCCGGCGAGCGCGCTGTTCCTCGCCACGCACAACGCCAACAGCTCGACGAGGGCCATCGCCGCGCACCGCAGGAGGCTGCTGGACGGGCGGCCGACGACGACGCTCGAGTGCGGCCAGCTCATGGGCCTCGCGGACGAGCTGAGCTGCGAGCTGCTCGACAACTACGACGCGTGCGTGACGGACTCGGCGCTCAGGCGGGACGACATCCCCAGGCCGTTCAAGTACCTCCCCTGGGGCTCCGTGGCGGAGTGCATGGGGTACCTGCACCGCCGGGCCATCGAGAACAAGGGCGCGGTGGAGAGGACGCGGCACGAGGCGGTGATTCTGAAGAAGGAGTTGCGCCGCAGGGTTTTCGGTTGAGGGGATGGAGTCTGGAGATGGGAATGGGCGGGGAGGGAAAAGGGACGGGGCGGCATGGGGGATTCCAGCGATTACCATCATGATTAGATCTTATACCAGATAATGACAAGCGTTGCTTTTTTGTAAGTTGTCTTGTCGGGCAGCATTATAGACTGGGAGTTGAGAGTCACGAGTTGTTACGAGAGGTGTAGTACATCACTGGGAATGGTATCATCCAGCTATAAAACTAGCTCGTTGGCATTTCCGCACAAAGTACATTGTGACGAGCGGAACAGTTGATCGATGGGACTTTGACTTCGCTGGCTACCCTCACATTACTGTGAAGCTATTCGTGGCACACCCGTTTCAAAAGGTAGAGTGTGGTTATACAAGAATCACCCGTCAGGACATACGAGGTCAATCGAGACCACCCCTTCACTTCGGAAGGTTGGTTTGGGCAGCCTAGAATATCATGCTAGTAGTGTCACCGTTCCAAGGACACTTGACCAAATCAAGAACATGTCCTCCCGAACAAGTACGACGTAGTAGCCGGAGTAGCATCCTGTCAGGCCACTATAGAGAGGGGGGGCACCAGGGGGCCACCGGAGCCCCTGCCTGCAGGCCTCGGCTAACGGAATAATAGATATTCCAGTAGCATAAGGCTTAAATACAAGTATAAAGCCATAGTCAAATAAGGGGAAGGCTAAGTTCGAATAATTATATAATATAATATATACTTATTAAGAGATCCTATTACTTAGTATACATTTAGCCTGATATATTTAAACTTCTACTTACTTTTAAGTATACTAACTCGTAGGATTATAATAATATTATAATAGAAACTTATTATTTAAATAATTTAAAGGTTTAGATTTAACTTAATAAGAGAACTAATTCCTATAGCTACTAATAGTAGTATTAATAAACTAAGGGAATAATTACCCTTTTAGAATAATAATAATCTTTTTAAAACTAACTTAAACTAATTAATTAAAAAAAATAAAGAAGTTTAAAAAGAAGTAGAAATTAGAAAAATTAATAATATTATATAAGAGAAATAATTTAGAAAAAAGAAATACTAAAAAGTCTTCTACTCTTATATTTAAACCTAAAAAATAAAAAAAAACCTTTTAGTTAAATAGTTAGCCCCTATTAAGTATTAGGAGGGTATTTAATCTAATTCTAATAATTTCTTATTTAAATTATAAAAATAGTTTATTATAATAAAAATTAATTTTACTATAGATTAAAATAAAATCTAATATATAAGTTTATATTTAAAAAATATTATATTTTATTAATAGATTAAATAGGTTACTATTATATATAATAATAATATTAATCTAGTTACCTAAGTAGTAATAGAAGAATAACTAAAGTTTAGTATTTGGTTACTTTTACTCTATATCTAGAATAGTATCTAAGCTCTTCACCCTATATATAGATTTAACTATAAATTTTACTTAATAATAGTATTCGTGCTAATGCTAGCTTATAACTAGTTAAAATAGTAATAAAATTACNATTCGTGCTAATGCTAGCTTATAACTAGTTAAAATAGTAATAAAATTACTTATTATTATAAATAATTATACCCCTAGTTCTAATATTTAACCCTATAGTAGTAGAAGACCTCATAATAATAATTAGGGAGAGCTTTATTAAAGCTAAAGCTTAATATATATAGCTAAAAATAACTATTAAAATTATAAGGTTAAGAATTTTTATAAATTTCTTAAGATAGAATAAAATAGAGTATTTATAAAAGCTAGGTATTTTATAATCTATTACTCTTTTATAACTTTTATAATAAAACTAAAATCTCTTTAAAATCTATATAGCTATTTATAAAAAAATAACTATAAGATAAATATAGAAATATCTAATTATAATTATTATAATTAAAGCTATTAGTATATTAAACTAAGTTTTAATAAAATTATTCTAAATATTATAATTAATAGGTAGCTTATAGATATTTAAAAGAAAATCATCTAATTATCCTATAAG
>QAPG01000027.1:241718-291244 GCA_004366825.1 Colletotrichum spinosum | reverse complement strand
CCACCACCACCACCACCACCATACGCCATCCAGTTCGTGGGAGAGCCCCCCCTCGCTCGCCTACTGCGTAGGTTTTGCTGACCCAAACGTCGTCTGGTTTCTGTAGTGCTCCATCCTTGCCCGCGAACCTAGACTGCAGGGAAAGGTTCTCGCTCCGGGAACCGGGGCCTACGATGCTCGCCTTGGCTCGTATTACTCCGCCAACGCCGCACTGGCGCCCCGATGCATGGTGATGCCCACGGACACACCCGACGTTGCGCGGATCGCAGAACTCATCTCAAAGTATCGGTGTCCCTTTGGCATGAGGAGCGGCGCCCACTCCGCCTGGAAAGGGTCCAATGGGTGCGGCACGGGGGTCACCGTCGACTTTGGTGCGTACTTGTCGCCGCTGACATGATGTACACACATCTTCTTGGAGAGGCTGGACTGATCTGAATGCGAAGGCCATATGAACACGACCGCCTACGAGGAGAGAACGAAACTTGCGTCTATCCAACCCGGGGCCGTGTGGGAAAACGTCTTCACTGCCTTGAGGCCCTACAACGTCACGGCCGTGGGAGGCAGGGCGTCGGTAGTCGGAGTCGGCGGCTTCATCACCGGCGGCGGAGTACGTCAAGGCCCCGTGAAACGAGTCCTCCTAGATGACTGTGCCGTGTAGCTCAGCTGACCTCTCGTTATCTGAAAGTACTCATTTCACACCAACGCCCATGGCTTCGCTTGCGACTCGGTTGCCAACTTCGAGATAGTCCTGGCCAACGGCGTCGTCGTCAACGCCAATGCCCGAGAGAACCCCGACTTGTGGAAGGCCCAGAAGGGTGGTTCGGGGAACCTGGGCTTCGTCACGCGTGTTGATCTCCGTGGGTTTTGGTCCTGTCCTGTCTCACTCGATGCGTTGCTGACCGCACATGGAAACTTCTAGGTGTTGTCAACTCAACCGACATGTGGGGTGGTCTCGTCGAGTACGATTCAAGCCAACGAGACGCTCTGTTCGGGGCATACATCAACTTCGCTGATGACGCCGAAACCGACCCAGCTAGCCAAAACATCGTGGCTTCCTACTTTGACAAGACTGGTCATGGCCATCGGGCAATTCTCACCAATGTCGACGGCAGAGAAGCGCCTCCGGCCTTCGACGAGTACATGCTGCTGAAGAACAAGTCGAGCACTTTGCGAAAGGGCCCTGTTGCTGAAATCGTGCCTGAATTCACCGGAGTAACTCCTCTCGGCTTATAGTAAGTACCCTCAATTATCATGATCCGACACTTGTGTCGTAACCTAACACACATCACAGTGCCAACTGGATCGTCGGTCAGTTCCGAAGCGACATCCGCGTCATGAACTTCATCGACGACAAGCTCCAAGAGTACGGAAGCAAAATGCAGACCGCCGTCCCGGGATGCGAATTCGAAATGCTCCTCCAGTTTCAACCCTTTACGCAGAACATGGTCAACCACAGCATCGCCAACGGTGGGAACATCCTCGGTCTCGAGCGCGTACTCGCAGACGGGCCCACGAGCAACTGGCTCCTCGCGTTGACGGTCGACAAGGAGGCAAACCAGGACACGTTGCTACCCATGGCATTGGAGTTCCGCGATGATGTCAACGCTTATGCCAGGGAACTGGGCATGTTCAAGGAGTGGAGCTATCTCAACTATGCATACGCCGACCAGAACCCCATTGCGACGTACGGCGAGGAGAACATAGCTCTCCTTCGGGCTGTTGCGGCCAAGGTCGATCCGAACGGCGTCTTTCAGAGACTTCGGACAACTGGATTCAAGCTCCCCGCATGAGAGAGGGCCCCGTTATCGGCAGAGGGAATCTGGGTACTTTGAGGTTGCAGTTATCTCGACTCTTCATTCATCCAGCATCTCACTTTCATATATCTCACTGCTCTCGGGTCTGTCTCACTACAATGGTTAGTCCAGTTGCAGACATCTACATCGCTTAGACATTACGCTACATCAAACTAGTAATACAGTTGTCCACCTTAAGAAACCGGAGCCTCGGAATCGTGGAACTTGTCCAGCTTGAGCAGCTTCTTCGCGTTGTCGCGTCCAATCTTGCGGTAGTTGTCGACACCGCCAACAGCCTTCTTCACCTCCTCCGCCTCGCCGTCCCACCACGCCGAGCACGCCTCGATCGTCTCGTACGGGTAATCCACGCTGAAGAGCACGCGGTCCGCGCCAATCGTGTCGACAACGTACTTGAGAATCGGCGTATCGAAATCGCCGCTCGTCGTGACCCAGATGTTGTCCCGGAAGTAGTCGTAAAACGTCTTCTTGCACATGACGCCGCCCTCCTCCTCGGCGATGGGCTTCTTGACGTCCTCGAACCAGTGGTTGATGCGCCACGCGTCCGCCAGCAGCTTCTCCCCGAGGTGGCCCACGACGAGCTGCAGCCCCGGGAAGCGGTCGAACACGCCGTTGGACATGAGGCCCATGACGTGCAGCCCGACGCCCTGCGCGAAGCTCAGCGGCGGGCCGACGAGGTGCTTCCGCTGCGCGTAGAGCTTGTCGTAGACGACGTCGGCCGGCGCCGCGGGGTGCAGGTACACGGGCACGTCCAGCTCGCAGGCGACGGCCCAGAAGGCGTCGTACTCGGGCTGGTCGTAGAACCTGTACGTCTCGCCGCCCGGCCCCGCGTGCTGCAGGTCGCAGAGCAGCGCGCCGTGGAAGCCGAGCTCGCGCACGCAGCGGGCGAGCTCGCGGCCGGCCTGCGCCGGGTCGTGCATCGACAGGCACGCAAAGGCGCCGAGACGGTCCGGCCGGGACTTGATCTGCTCGTGGGCCCAGTTGTTGACCTCGGTGGCGCGGCGCTCCGCCTCGGCCTGGTCGGCGATGCCCTGGATGCCCGGCACCGTGAGGGAGATGATGGTGTAGCCGATGCCGTGGGCGTCGGCGAGCCGCACGCGCTCCGAGTTGACGTCGGAGATTTGGCGCATGTAGCGCTCGCGGTCGTTGGGGTTGATGTAGAGGGCGGCCTCGCGCTGGGATTTGGCCTCCATGCCGGCCATCTCGTAGGCTTCTTCGAGGGCAATCTTTCCGAGCATCTTGGTGGTTGGGTAGCACTGTTGATCGAGAGCAAGGGTGATGGACGAGTAACGTGACTTCTTGCGAGTTCTGAAGTGTTTGTAGTGTTGGCTGTTTGCGAAATCCGATGATGATGGGTAGAATGAGGCCGTCATGGAGGTTTTGCTTGCCCTTTTTATACCTGTTCATCTTCACATCAAAAATCGTACAGTCCGCAATCATTTGAAGTCTTCTCCGCCGATTCCGAAAACCTGGCACGACATGACGTTTGGCTCCGTGAGACAAATAGTCGAAGTAAGGCTAGGCCACCCTGACCAGCATGGAAGACTGGAACCGTGACCACGGTCTGATGGCGAGATCTCCATTTTACCCAGTGGCGATCCGACATCACGTCCGACGATGAAGCCATTGACCAATTGGAAAGCCGTTTTATGTCCGCGACACCAACGGGGAGATCGTACGGTTCCGAACATTGGCGTCATAGGGCTCCGGAGATCCACTTCGCGGCCCGCGACTTGGTTCGTTCAACGTGCGTTTGCCATTCTCTAGGAAGGTCTTCGGATGCTACACTGCTGGAGGGGCCTTGTACACTAGACGTCGTCCTGGCCAAGCTTTCAACGGTGGGTCGATGGAAAGAAGGGGTCTTTCTACAGTAGACGTTGGAGAGGCTTTGGCCTGGCATTATCGCGGCTTTGCGGCATGAAGACGTCACCCCACTCCGCTCCACGTTGATGCTTTTGTGAACGTCAGTTTATGAAATATGTCTTTTTATTTGCTAGTTTCTTTTCATCCAGGAAACCTCGCTCACGTTCCTTGGTCAGAGTAATCAGTTTTGTACCATGTAGTCCATCAACCTCGCTTGTCGCTGCTCTCGAAATCCATATCCCTGAGACATATCTGCTATCTTCGACAGTTGAATAAGAAAAAGTAAGAAGTTTAAGGTTAATTAAGCTGGTGGGTTCTCTAATAGACTAAATAAAGATGGTTTTCCTAAAGAAAAGATATTACATCATAGACTTTGCCTTATATAACACCATGCACTCTTATACATAAGACATACACCATGTACCTATACTACCCATCATAGGGTTCCAAACTCGTTCTGGAGTTAGGGTCGAAAGTCATCTCTTCGTAAATGATTGATCTTCCTAGAAGACTACCTTTGAAGTTTTATAACCACTTTACTTCCACAACCTTTTGGAAGCAACTTGGCAGATGGGAAACTGATGTTAGAAGTTTGTATGGATGTAACTGCCGAACGTAGACTATACGTGTTTTAAGTCACTTCTCAAGAATGATAGTCGTGTTACAAGCCACTCATTATGGTGGGCGAAAGGGGAAGCAACCCAAAAGATGAAAACTAAGCATTTGGAAGAGATAATCTAATCGGAGTCAGGCATGTAGATGCCTTGATAGCTGGTAAGGTGTGCTGATAATAGTGTGATTACATCTAGTCACAACCTTTTCCTGGATTCCCATCCTTGGTCCTCGTTGAGACCGCCAACGATGAAGCCAAGCTTGACGAGGGCCACTAGTCTGCTCAAGAGTGCAGCTAGGCAAGCTCAGTTGATGCAATCATGAGTTCAAAATTGATTGTCTGACTGTTGAAATGGCGTATCAGATTTCATTCTGGGCATTCACTTGTGATGAGATCCATGGTAGCACCTCGTCCTTCATCGACAGAGTAACATTATCAGCCCTTATCTTCGGCGACATCACGATCTTCAACCCCTGAACAGAATGTTGCCTCAATTACGACCTGTCTCTTGTACATCCAAGCCAAAGGACGACACAAGCCTCGCCCCAGCAAAGATAAAACCATGCAACTAAACATTCATCTTCGTAACGCGCAAAATCAGACATCCACACACCAGTTGCGTTCAGAGTCAATCCCAAGCCAGCATCAGAATTCAAGTTGATCATCTTCACCACATCCCCTAACCAAGCAATCTATCGCCTCAATCTCCACTCCTAATCAACCAACAGCAGCAACTTCATATCAACCCAAAGCACAAGCAGGCACGAAAGTGCCTCAACCCGACCCGACACGGGCATCCTCTCACCACAACACGCTGCGCTGAACGAATGCTGACGTGTGTTCTGCTTGCTAGCTAAGCGGCCTGCATGAGCCTGCATGCTGGGCCATCAGCCAGAGCCGGCGAATCAGCTGCGGTTGCAAGTGAGGGGTTGAGTGACACAGGGCCACTTGGCGCCAGTGTGGTGTTGTCGTTGTCGTTGCGTTTAGGCAGCACCGAGCTAGCAAAACCGCAAAGAGCTATTCTGTTCCATTCTCTTCCGTGTCAGATCTTGGATGTGCTGTTTTCCATGAGTGGCGTTGGACGTTATGCGCTTGATAAAGTGCTACATGGCCAACGGATGGCTGAACACCGGGCAGTGCCAGTAAACCAGTTCAAGAGACGATATGTAAGCTTCCTCTATTTCTGACCTTGGAGCATATATGTCCTAGCTCGAGATCCAGGTTCAATCTGCCGCTAGATGCGCCAGGCATCTTGTGTCTATGTATCCTCGAGATGGCGTACGCCGTATGCTGCCACCACGCAAAGAAACCAGATGCTCCTCTCATCCCCGTATCATCGACGTCTTCTCCGCGGTTTCATACGCTCGTGTGCATATTCACTAGTACTTTTAACTATAAGGGTTTACGAATCGAGGACGGGCCCTACTTAAGTATCTCGATGCTTCCGTCCTCGTAGGCTTTAAGACGAGGTTTCTGCGGTGTGGGTAAGCCATGGAACGTACGGAAACGTGGCAGGGCAGGACATACAGGGTCAACGTTGTGGAATATCTTGAAGCGACAACCAGAGAGCTCGCAGTTTTTGAGCCAGCGGCAATGGTGACCCTGCATGCAGCTGGCGTCGGTACAGTCGGACCCGTGATTGCATAAGATGCCTCGAGACTGTACACGTTCGAGTTAGCCCATCACGTGGACATGATCGATGGCTCACATCACTCACCTTCTGCCTGAGCACCAAGAGCTCACCTCCCTTTAACCTCTCGCCGTGCTGATAGGTGCAGGCGTCGTTTCTGCAGACGCCTTGAATATGGTAGCTGTTGCAGAAGTTGCCATACTTGGCCGAGCTTTCCTTAAATCGTTTTTCGGCAGCGGGATCGGGCCTCGCGAGGGGCTCGTCAACCCGCTCACTGTTCGCATTCAGGAGGTAGTACTTGCGAGAGGCAGGCTTCTTAGTCGAAATGTCAATGGTCCTGGCCGTTGACTTGGTCACAAAAGACCAAGTCGACGTGGTGGGCGTCGGGGTGCCGCTGCTCGAAGTCGCAGTCGTAACGAGAGACTGCTGGCTGTCACTGGTATTGCTCCTCAATAGGGCGCCGCCATCACCGTTGGTAGCAGGCTGCGTCGTAGGCCTGGGTGCAGACGGCTGGGCAACGGGTGCCGGCGGCGGCGGCGGCGGCAGGGGCTTAATTTTGACTGGGGGTGGCAACGTCTCGATGGCACGCTCGGCATAAATCCTATCGGGAAGCTTCTCGGTGCGAAAGACCGTCTTGAGAGGTATTCTGTGGAATCCCAGGCGCTTGAAACCCTCCTCGGCCGGGGTAGTCTCGATAAGTGTCAGGCGTGACGAGACCTTGGGATCCAGCTTGTAGGGCTCGAGGACAGGCAAATATCCGTTATCGTGGCAAGGACCGAAAAAGACGTGCTTGCACTGGGTGATCCGGACCATGAGACGCAGCATCTCCCGGATCTTGTGGTCGGCCGACTCCTTTCCAGCGCCTACGTCGATAAAACTGAACAATGGCTGAGCGCGTCCGAAGCCGCGGCCAAAGTCGGCCAGAGTGCGCTCCAAAGCGGTGTTGGCGATAATCCCCAAGGAGTGGAGCTTCTTGGCCAAGCCGTCGAGGTTCAGTACGACCTGAACGACGATACTCCAGTCTTCGCTGGCAGCCTCCGGATAGGCTTCGGTAATGTAAGTTTTAATTTCGTTCCACAACAAATATCCGGCTTCGGCGCCTCCGTCGGCACCGCGCTTCAATAAAGCATCCTGAAAGACAGCTCCGTCTCCGTCGATAATAGCGAAAACGAAGGGATTAGACTCCTGTGAGGGATTGTGAGTTCATGGTCTGATAGCCGACACTTAAGCGAGCGATGATGCCTAATTCCCAATGACGAAAGATCCAAGATGCTCACATTTGCCTTGCTTAATGAGGTAACCTGGGCTCCCAAGTTCTGGGCCTTGGTCTGCCACATTCGGCGAGACTCGACCTCATTACTGTAATCGTCGCACTTTTCCAGATACTGGCGCTGAAGCTGGTCGTAACGACGCAATATGTCCTAGGATGGTTTGACGTTAGACACTGCATCGTCCCATTTTCTTAGGTAGTCATAGCCTTAAAGCCCCTGAGTTCGCGCCAAAATTGGACCATTTGGAGTATAAAACGATGGCAAGCGAATTTCAAAGCGACAACGTCAGGCTCGTCGGGTTGACGGGGCTTCAAGGCCGGACTCACCTGGATCATCTGGTCGCGATTGAAATCATTATGGCGGAAAACCTCGAGCTGTTGCACATATTTGCTAAGGTCGCCTGAGCTGTCCATATTGGCGGCCTGTTTTGTCGTATAAAACACGCGTGTAATCTGCTTGACGTATCCAGAAGTATGTTCCTGCCGGGTTTACAGAGCCAGAAACCATAGAAGAGTCGCAGCGACGAGAGTCGTTGCGTAATCAACCTAGTGACGAAGATTTCCTCTAGCTAGGTGAGGTGAGTTGTAGGAGGTGAAGTTAAGTGAGATGGGACGAGAAGAGCACTGAAGTGACAGGCGCTTAGGCGTGGGTCGTTCTGCCTTCCTTCCGATCGAAAAACGAGAGCAATAAGGAAAAACCGCACTTTCCGTGGTGTTACTTGACTTAGGTAAGCGGGTGGCTAGTGACTGTGACTGTGGCTGCACCTGATGGCTGCTGGCTGCCGGCAGTTGAGGGCAGTTGGCAAGGTCGAAGGAACACTGAATCATACGGAGCAGAAGCGCCGGGGAAGGTGGGAAAGGTGGGCTCTTAATAACCGAGACTTTCTGCCCTTCTGGCCATTCAGAATCAATCCTTTCCCACTGAGGTATTTGTTGACTGCTTACTTGCCTGTTGGTACGCGCTTTACAGAGCAATTGTGCTTGTGCTGGCCTTTCCAAATGCCACTGTCCAAGGTAGCCTATGGTTGCTCTGATGTTGCCTTCAGGTTGCGCTGCAGCCAAAAAAAAGTACCTGTTTTGTCCCCTTGGTTTGGTGAAAGCAAAGATTACGCAGGGACGATTGGTGAGACTCCCTTGGCTTCTACTTTGCAAATAAAGTGGTAATCATTTTCTTGCTTGACCTGCTTTATGAGTTAGATCCCAAAGGTAGGAGGCACTTGTCTTGGTCATGCTATGCTTGCTCCTTACAGAAACCAGATGGAGCAAAAACACCTCTACAAACCGAACAAATCTTGTAGGACTTGCTATAAATCTTCTTCTTCTTTGTTCAGTTTTACTTTCAGGACAAACTACTTGAAAACAACACCAAATGTCCACTTAGTTAATCTGATTATCAAAGAAGAATCATATTAAAAAAATACCTGAAGATCCCCATCATACATATTATTTCCATACTTAGCCCTTAGTTCTACTTTAACTTAAAGGTGAGGGTATCAGTTTACTCTCCGTTGTTTTAGCCTTTGTATGCCTGCTGACGTCTCATTTAATATGAAACATTATATATTATATAACTAACTCCTGATTCTAATAATCTATATCTGGTTGTTTCATTTTCTATAGCTTTCCCCAAGGCTGGTTGGAGTCAGAGGCAGCAGTCATTATACTAGTCATAGTTTCTTGTTTAGAAACGGGCGCACAGGGGTCCAACTCAATGAACCCCTCTTCCATACTACAAAAAGTCATGAGGCTAAATCCTTTACGCCACCATGGACCATGATTCATAATACAGAAGCTACACTATCTTCTATGTAAGACTCAGGCAAGTAGACTGATAGATATCAGATGACTAAACCAGACTTCTGCCAGCAGGTCTGGCCGCTATGATTATATTATGCATTCACTGCAATATGGAGAAACGACCGATGTATCACTGAGTCAATACCGATACGAGCCCGACTGATCATGTATATAACACAGAGGCTTGAGACACTATATCCAATCTCCAACTCATCATATGTCTGCACCTAGCACTTCTTTCCCAAACACCACCTACAGCACTCCAATCTTCACTTGGAACTGAGCTTTTACCCTTTACAACCCTAACCAAGGTCATAGAAACACCAAGGCCCTCAGAAAAGAGTAACTGGATCATGTGCATCCACGTACCGTCCTGGGGCTGGGTTCTAGAGAGCGAATATCACGCGAAGAAAAAACACACGAAGCCACGAGGCAGGTCCCGTAAGGCCAGCAAGTCAAAAAAGCCAAAACGCTTGGAATATTCATAAAGCAAGCCTTACAGCTACTCAAGCAGTCTTACCAAGCGAACCAAGCTGGGGAAAGCGCCGAAATGCAACCAGAAATACGACCTCATGCCGGCTCTGGTGCTAGAGTCAATCTTCTTCATCATATCTTGCTATGAGTCAAGATGAACACGAATATGGGGAGTGACTGGCATGGACTTAGTAGAGATCAGTTGGGAAGATGTCAGATGGTTCTAGGATCAACAGTCTTGGAGAATATCTAGTGGTACATATTATATTTCCCCATGTCTCAAAGAGGGAATAACAGGCTGGGAGAGAAAACAAAGTAGCGATATTACTTTTGCAGTAATGCAATTAAGTAAAGCTGATCTGTGTGGTCTCTGAGTCATGGAGGGAAAAGAACCCATACTTTATTATTTCATGAGTTCCCCCATGGTGCATATCTCTTGGCGGTTAAGAAGCTCTCGAATTGGCTCATAAAGTTGCAGCCTCTAGAGGCTTAGTATCTTGAAAAGAATAGACCAGTGGCTACAAATAATTTCTATGAGATGATGGATATTAAGTGACTATTTCTCTAAGCCTGGCATCACAATGTTGTGAATCATGGAATGATTAATGATAATAGACCTCAAGTGCTGGGAAACTTTTGGTTTTGCATGGAATGACCCGGAAGGAAAGTCCTACCTCCAAGGCTAAAATCCTTAGGATAACACATGGCAAGGGGACAACTCCTAGAGAGCCGAGGAAGCTACTGTTGACTAGGAGCGGAATGCACGTTTAATCTCAGGGTTTTAAATAAAAGCACGAACTGGTTCTTCTTGTAAACGGCTCTGAATGATTTGTTTGAATCTACCTAATCGAGTAGAAGGCCTAGAGGTATGTTGAAAACTCGAAGTTCGGCGATGACGATCCCACCGCGTGTCGTGATAGCTTCATGGCTGTGGCCTCTTTATCCCGGCCACGTAACCGCAAACTTGGGAATATTTTTAGCGAAACTACTGAAAGCGGATACCTTAGATAATGCCATTCTTCAACTATATCATTAATTTAACGAGCTTTTCTCCAAATTTTCTCCCCAGGCTCAGTTGTTGATTTGCCTCACTTCGTGATGATGTTTTAATGGAATGTCAGCGAGAAGCAATATCGGTTTCGATAACAACCCTCAAACATTTTGCGTGGCTTTGATGGTACCCTTCCATCGTTTGACTCGAGGGTAATGTATTATGATTTTTTACCGAATAATTACCAGTCCATGAGCCTTTGTCGAGAGTCCTCAAAGCTGTATGCTGTAGAGTTACAGGAGAAACTTTTGGCTAGGAGGATAGATCGTTGGTGGTCTATCTCTCCGCCGACTTAAGATACATACTGTCATCATCAGAAAACCTAGCATCATCGCCATAATCTCGGGCATCGTAACCAGTTGCACCCTCCTAGTTCTCATACCTTCATCAGGTAATACTATCCCATCGCAGCCTTCGAATGCCGCTTGCCGAATTCCGCAGCAGCAGACACGAACCAGCACGACGATAATAGCGACGTTTGGTTCAGTCAAGACCCATAACCAAAGGATACACTCTTGCCACAATCTCTGTGCCGATTCTTGAGCAATAGTTCGACGAGCACAGGGAAACTTGACGTACGGTCTAGCCTGTAGATGTGTAAAATGACGATCCTCTGATATACCTTCACGAATCCCATTACACCAGCTCTGTCACCACTCCTTAGCCAGGCTAAATGAAGCCTGGAACCTTTGTAGGCTCATTGTTGGCGAGAAACAGAATGCCTATGCGCGTGGCTTTAGACACACCTATCTTGTCGTCTTGTCTCATCTGCAACCCCATGATGGTCGTCTATCACAAGATCACTTTTTTTAAGTTGCAAAGCGTTGATTACGTTCTAAAGACGTCAGCTACTTGCCATCGTCGTTTCTGAAGTGTATCAACATCCGCTCAATCCCCCCATTGCGACTGCGCTGTTAGTGCTCCATCATGGACCGCGAGATGGGCCGTCGGAACGTCTAGTGCTCCAGGTCAGATCTCTTCCATGTCAGGATGATGCGGTTTATGAAGTGAACATTCATGGTGCCAGCGAGGCACCAAAAGGCGATTCTTTGCCATTTGCAGGCGATAAGGTACATCGCCACCACAAACGACGTCTTCGTAAGCGTGAGCAGAATTCTGTGCGTGCTATCATAGCAACATAGCATGTTCTCCATGGCCGGGGAGACTTCATACGCCCTGGCGTAGCCGAGATGCCATATTACGGCCAGTAGTAACTAGGAGGTGACGAGAAACAACAAGCCTGCCAGTATCTTCGACAGGAAAAGGTGTTTGTAATAGCAGTCATCTGCCGCGTCAACTTAATCGCCCAACTTGATGAATATCCAGGACTTGGGGTTTGAACTTCGCTCTTGTTAAGCTATGGTGAGAGCAACAGCTGTCCGGTGGCCCGATAGTGTTGGAAATGTCTCAGACGTCCTCGTACGCCAAACAGAATTGAGCCTGATCGACGATGGATATTGGAAAGCCAGAGACACAGAAGGCATACCACCCAGGAGAGTCCGGAAGGGGCCTAGCCCCGATTTCCAACTTGGAGATCAACTGACGCAGAGATGGGAACATGGGGGTTTCACAATCCCACCATCCCGGGAACATGAAGGAGAGCATCACACCCAAGACTTCCTCGGTCTAGATCCTCATGAGTCAGATTCAAGAAGCCAACATGCATGGTCGACTAAAGATGGCCGGACCCCCGGCAAAGGTAGTGAAGGCCCTTCATCGTGCGACGTGGCTTCAACAACGTTGCAGCTAATTGATTGCATAACCAACACGAACACCAGTACGGGATCACGAATAGGCAGAGGCAGTGTTTGACTTGAAGAGAACTTAGTCTTGAGTGTAGTCTTACATGGAGTGTTCGGACGACTACTGATGTTAGAGACAGCGCAGTATTGACAAGCCATACAGGAAGAGACAAAAGTCTAGGAACACCTAAAATCCATGTCTCTTCCGTGGAGTAGCTTCCGTGGAGTAGCTTCCGTGGGGTAGAAACGGTTGGTGACGCTCGAACATGCGGCAGCGAATGTGGACCCAAACCAGGAGACCTCATGTTCAGGAAGTGATGGTCTAATCAAACCATTTTAAGCATTACTGCGAATGATACACGGTGGAGGTTAGATTAAGGCAGTGAGCAGCAGGTGATCAAAAGACCAAAATAGTTGCCCAGCCTTGGTTCCAAAGCTTAGCCGAGTGGACCGTCGTGACTCGCGTCGGGCTGTTGGTTGAGCCCTGCCGGGCGAAGCTGTCGATCGAAGCAGCCCCAAAGTCCGTCGGAATAATTCGGCCAGACAATGAAATTAATTGAGCCAAGCAATGATAAGGGGCGCACGCCGAGGCAACTACAATCAATTTCAAGCGAGATACATCTGAACTCTGGCATTTGCTCGGACCGACCCGATTTTGTACAAATGCCAAGAAGGGACCAATCCGGCCTCGTACGATTGCCAAGCAACAACACTCTAGACTCGTCGCATCAACGGCACCGGCCAACCATGTCTTCGACTTGGATTGAGTCGATATGACATCGCGGCCAATGATAGTAGTCCCGGTTGCCGAATGAGTTCAATACCATACACACCCTTGCTTCTTTTTGCTCTGGCCTACTTCCCCTTTATACAGCTGCATTCTTGACACCTCCGCCAACGCACATGTCAAAGCCACGCTGACCTGGACGCTGTGGATCAGGGGCGTTCAGATTCTACAATCTTTTGTAGCTGGCGGAGATGCTTCCGCCGCCAAGATGTTGGTAGCGCATCAAGTTGCAAATCACTGGTGACGGGAACGCCTGGCGGCAGACTACGCTTGACGAACAGCAACCGAGCTGTCAAAAGTCGCAAATATCACCGCAAAGAATAGGCAGATCGCATGATGTGGATATTCCCGTCTCTGGGATGGACTGCTCCGTTGGCTTACGAAACGAAATTCTGCCCGCCTCCGTGGAAACTTCAACTACATCTATCAAACTTTGTTCAGCAAATGGTTCACCCATACTAATTCCACCTGAGACGTCTTGTCACCAGTCTACTAAGCCACTGTCATCCAAGAATAGTCACTTATTTCCCCGGTATCACGGAGACCAGAAGAGGCCCAAGTATAAGACTGGTCATTTTGCTCTAGCAAGACTTTTTTCATCACAACAGTCTCTATCCACAACATTTCACTCATTCTTCGCTACAAACTCTCTCATTGCGCTTCTCCAAGCATATCACAAGTTATACCAACATCACGATGCATTACAAATCCATCATCTCGGTCGCCATTGTTGCTGTTGGCTTCTTCGGCGAAGCTTCAGCTTGGTGCAACTGGAACAAAAAGACCATCGAAAACTGTTGCTACAGAGACAACGACTCGAGAGTCAGGCAGGGCGGGTATGATACACCTATAGGAAGCATCTGCCAGGACAGGCACCGAGCGAACTGTGGTACAGCCGACTGCTGCACCTGGGATACTGGTGCCGGTACTGCTTGCCCCAAGTAAACCTGCGTACTTTTGTACTGCTTCTCAACCCACCGGTAAGCTTCTATTTGAATATTATTTCATGAATACTCAGCACTAAAATTTGGCTCGAACTGGCAGATCGACACGTTAATTTTACCCGTTGGTGGTGGCGCTCACAGCAATCTTGACTTGTCGCTGTTTTGTTCAACGCCATTCTGGCAAGCAGAAGCCAATGGAATGGAACTAAAACGACACTTCGATTCGTTTCGGGAGATAGGGTTGCGCAAGATCAATGTTTGTTTGTAGAGTCTTTCGATCAATGCAGTCATTTGATCTTGAAGCTGGTTCCTACCTTAACATACTGTGAACGGTAAACCTAAGTCAAGCTTGGTGACAATACCTATACCGGCTAATTCAGTACATCTTTTCACACGTGAACTTTCCCCTGTAACGTGCGACTGCGTGGTAAACCATGAGCCGTCAATACTACGGGCCAAATCTAACCTCAACCCTCAAGTGAACACAGGCACATCTTCCGGCACCGGCGTGAGTGTTTGGTTTTCGATGGAACACTGAGGGCGGCGGCGGCGGCGGCGGCGGCACAAGATGAATGTTGATTGCTCGAGACGGAAAAAAAGCCTTTGCCGAGCGACGATACGCATGGGCCGTTTCAGTTGGTCTTCTATGTTGCCGCGATGAGGAAGGCATCGGGCATTGTGTTGGACCATGGATAAGGCCTCGGCTGCCTCTGCCTATAAATAACTCCTGAGCCCCCTAGCCACTGTGATCTTCGTGTTGAATTTGCCACGACGATGTTTGCTTTCGGTGTGCGCCGCGTGCTTCCAGAGTTTGCTTCTCAACCCCACCTTTCGGGGAGTCTTTGGAGATTGTGACTTGAAGGGCACAAGCCCCGCTGTCATGATGAGAGAAGAAGACTTGAGAAGAAATGTCGATGCTCGAAAGTTGTGGAAAATTGAGTTGGGACCATGGCTTCATCCATGGCGCTGGGAGCTGTGCTACTTTTCTCCCAACTCAATGCCAGTCACATGAGAGTAGATTTGGCTCCGCAGTTTCGCAACAGCTGCCAACGGTTATCGAATTGTGAGCATGCGGCATTTACTTTGCGGCGAGAAATTCCCCTCCATACGCTGCCATCTTGCCTGACGTATATCTGACTTGGCACTGCGATGCTGTGACTCACGGCTGGCCCAGCCACCGCGTCTTCTCTCCTCCAATGCCAGGAACAACTGAAGCACCCCATTATACTGGACCGGCGTAGTTCGGGGATCAAGACGTGATCGAGAAGCAAGTGTCGGGTCGCGATGAGAGGGAAGACCAGGACGCTGCGAGGCAGGCCTACCGCGGGCGGACGTTTCGACCTTTGCAAGAAGCTGTTCTGCAAGTCGATCAGGTGCGACGGATACTCCCACCGGATGTTTTACGCAGCTCGAGACATTGGGAAATTCAAACACGGGGTCCCCAAAAGATCAGCTTACAGATGGGGGGGTTGACGATGACGAGGTCGAGCAGGTAATGGGCAGATGGAAGTTGCGCGACCAAGACGCGTTTGAATTTTGAACCTTTTCAGGCTACAGAGAGACTCGCACGTGTGAGACTAGAGGAGAGGAAGCAGCGGGGGACTGATTCTAGAGGCATCGCCAGTTTGTGAGAACCCATCCCTAGCTTTGTTTCTTACTCTTCAGGGCCTGCACTAAATACTTGGTGTTACAAACGAAGGCGACATTCTTTTCAGGATACCGTCCAGGAGCTATAGTCATTGAGACGTGTCCAAGGTTCCTTGACGAATGAAAACTAACTGCTGCCTCGTCAAAGCTCACTGTCATCTGCCGCCTGTTGATGACAAATGACGTCAGAGAGGTTCACCTTCAGCACATACCTGGTGTCCGGAGATGGCTAGGTGACCCATGTGTGACAGTTAATAGCTTACAGTTGGAATCCAGAGTCGAATACACAGTTTCGCGAGAAGTTGGCGAGGCGAGGGCGCAAGGTTTTACTCCCGAGTGATGTGCCGGTCCGCGTAAAGATTACCGAAAAGGTGATGACAGGCAAACGTTTCCTCAGGGGGAACTCGGACAGTTTGCAAGTCGAACCCCCCTCCCGTCAGGTGGGAGTAGTTTGCCGGAACAGACACCAAGAAAGGAGAGTTGGTTGCTCCCGAGAAAGTGATGATGACCAAGCCGTGAGAAATGAATATTTTCTTCAGAGGAGCACCTAGTCTGCCTCACCGTCTGAATCACGGCACACCAATCCCTTGCGTATTTCCCTCGGGGTGCGCTGGCCCGCTTCACAGGGATGTTCGTCTGTTGACCATCGTGGGACATTTCTCTGCCGCCCCTTTTCTTGTCCATTTTCGATGGGCCTACTGCCCACAGAAGCGTGAAGTGTGACCTCCTGACCCCCGGCTTTCGGCACCGCCGTGCTCGGGCGCCCGGCACACGGCACAGGATCGAGCCTCTTCTGGGAAAGGTGAGGCCGCCAGCCACATCCGCTAGATGGTTGTCCAGACCCGCGAGCTAGAATCGCAGGAGGCTCAGCCCTAGTTAGTTCGTGTTGCTCTTTGTGCCGTTTTTACATTTCCTCTAGCCCCCGTCGGTAGTGTCTTTGACCTAAAAACAGGTCGTCCACCACGCCATCTCCCGAGTCGTTATTTGAGATTCCCACGCGAGGAAACGCGCCCTCAGCCTGCGCCCGACAGATGGTATCATGTCTTACCTGGAGGAGCTCTTACACGAGGACCTGAGCCAGGGGAAGATGTGCTCTAGCCCCTCCCCTCGGCGAAGAATCTGGCTGCCTCTGCATGGCGTGTCACAATCGATCGTCCGCCAGCAGCGGCAGCAGCTCAAATCGTGCATGTTGGAGAGTTTGCTTGCACATGTGTGGCATCTTGGCATCCGAGACGTTTTACGCCAACAAGAGACCAAGCCTGTGCTCCTCGAGGCGGATTCCTCCCCACCACACCTCATCAGATGAAGTCCACCCGCGTCGGGTTTATCCCTTTCGGCACAGTTCGTCAAGTCACGACATCCTCCGTTCGCCTCGGGATCGTCAGATTTCCACTGCCGCATGCCGAGACTGCAGTTCGTTGATCCCAGATCAAACCCACACACACACATCATCCATCCCTGACCCCATACTTCCAGCCCTGCAGTGTCGCATCCATGCTTGTGTGCGTGCCTTGAGCGAGAAACATGGCTTTTCCCATCCCCCGCAACTCTTTGTTCCATCCGTGTAACGCACCCAAACAAAACGTTCCCGAAGTCTTATCCCAGTAACGGGATGGCGGCGCACACACACGACACTGGGCGCCGACGATTGGGGCGAGTCGTCAGGGATACGGGGTCGAACAGCTCGACTGGCGATTTCTAGTCAGGGGAGCGAGGACGACAGGGGCAACGGTTAGCTCGACCTTGTCGTCGACTCGTCGGTGGCCTCCCTGATAGTTTGCTGAGCTGTCTGAAGATGACCGGTGGCCGAAGCTCAAAGCACGGCCTCCTCGCGGCCGGCACATTTCGAGATACGCCTTGCTGCTACCTTGATACACATTGGTCGTGACATGGGGGCTGTAGTCTCGAGCAGGGCGAGCTAGCGAGCTGCTCGTGATAACCGTCCGAGGCGCAATTCTCTCTACCAACGTTCTTTGAGCGTTGCCTAGCGTTTGGTCTTCGTCTCTTGTTTTCTTTGCCGAGAGACAAGAGAGATGCAACGATCCAGCGATCTAACGGACTCGACTCCTCCATCGCCTCGGGGAAATCGCAGCCCGAGAATCGCGTGGCCTGCCGCCTGGTGTTAGTCTGTCCTGCCGCATGTCGTTCATCAACCAGCCATGGACCTCATCCATCAACCCCTTCCTGGCACACTCTCTTTGTCGCTGATCTCATTTACTCTTCCCAATGACAATGGCCACCTGATATATACCTTCCGTTATTTCTCAGAGGGACACGTCTGTTGCTGGTCTGCTGCCCGCTTGCATCCATCACCACCAACTCCACGACTCGCTTCTGTTCCTCTGCCTCTCCTCACGATGGCGGCCGAACGTTTCGTCATCCTCAGCAGGTCGCCGCCCAAAATCGAGACGATACCCAACGGCCCCATATCCGGCCTGCTGCCCTTTGGCTCTCTCCTCCTCGTCTCCAGCGTCGTCGTCATCGTCCTGCTCGCCAACGTCCTCGAGCGGTGGCTCCTCCGCGTCGTCTACGGCCCCGTCTACGCCGCCCTCGAGCGCCCCGAGAACGAGAAGCGCCGCCGCTCCTTCACCTACTACCATGTCGGCGCCGTCACCATGCTCGCCCTCTTCTGCATCGGCATCTACCCCGTCATGCACTTCCTCGTCGGCCCGGCTGACCTGGCCACCCCCGTCGTCCACGGCAGACGCATCCGCATCGGCGACATGCTCTTCACGATATCCCAGTCCTACAGCGCTTACTACGTCTTTGAACTCTGTTTCCGCACCCAGTTCGCCAGTCCGCTGAGCATCGCCCACCACATCGGGCTGCTGGCCATTACGCAGACGGCCCTCTCCCTGTTTGGCAACATTGCGAACCACCCAGAGGCCACGATCGAGTTTTACATGTGCATGGTTTGGGGTAGGTTCTCGCTCGCCTCGCTGTTCATGTCGCGAAGCTTGTTGCTGACTGTAGTCCTTTCTTTTGCGTTTAGGTGCATTCGATGTCGTCGTCGAGCTTCCCATTTACGTCTCCATGATCGTCTGGCGGGCGAAGCGCAAGCACCACCGTCTGTTGTCGTATCTCGCCTACGGCTGTTTTGGCTGGGTGTTGCTCGGGGCCACGCTGGAGACGTCGCTCACCATCTACTTGCTGCATCACTCGTGGGATCGCTGGGGCCGCGTCTGGAGGGTCGTCACGCCCCTGATCTTTTCGCTGTGGATATCCACCCAGCTTTACGGAGCTTCTCGGCTCTTGGCAATGGCTAGATCGGAGCAGAGGAAGAGCAGCGGGAACGCAAAAGAAGGCGGCAGCGTCGAGCCCATTTCCGAACTGCCAGGTTCAGCTGCAGGCGACGACGGCGAGCAGGATGGCCAGCCAAAGAATAAGGCGGCTTGAAATTGGTCGTCACTGGTCATCACCAGCAAGCACAACAACAAGTGAACGGCATCGAAACGTCAGACCACCTTGCATATCGACTGCAGCAGTTCGACCAGCCTACAGCGAGCAAGAAAAAGAGGCAACCCAACACCAATCTGCAGCCAGTCCATGTCAACTTGGGCAGTGAGGCTGGTTTCGAGGCCTACCTAAATCATCTCAACATTCGGACGATGACGCCTCGGAAGATGAGCGTGGTGCGCCGAAGGCTAGTCATGGCGGTTGACATTGACTCAGCAGACGAAAGTGAGGCTGAGACCCATGCCATGCTTGAGTCGGGTGACGAAGATAGACCCAGTCCCGGGCTGACCACAGCTTGTGAGCTACTCTGCACGACGTACCGGTTCTCCAGCAGCCCGTCGAAGCAAAAAGGTACATCATGCGCCGTCGCAGGGAAGTCTGGTCTTGATTGAAGAATCATAACTGAGGGCATTGTAGGATAGATGTGCTCACATAAGAGAGCTCAGCCCGCGAGGGCGTAATACGACGTAATGAATAGTCTTACGGCCAAATAGACTTTGTGTAATATCCCATCCTTGGGTTCTCACTTACAACTGGGTTGGTTACTGCGTTTTGTCTACTTTCGAATGGACTACGCAGGGACAGAGTCTTTACACGCTTCCCTGAACGCTGAGCCTCGTAGGTATGTCGTACTCTCCCGGGAATGGGTTCAACTCACAGCTGTGTTTCTTGTGGGTGGAGTGGCACAATTATCAAGTGATTACCATAGAAGCCACATGACCATGATTAAAACCTTGGTACTATTGCGACCAGACCAGGTCATCTGAACTCTGGTGAGGACAAGACGAGCGTGAGGAAGAAGATGCGAGTGAGACTAAGGAAATCCAGGGAGCGCTCGTGCTAACATGATGTAGCCTTTAATAATACTTCGTTTTGCCCTCTAAATCCAGCTTCGACATGCCATCATCACCGTCCAGGACCAACCTCACGTTAAGCCCGTCATCCGCCCTCGCCCTCACCACCTTCTTCCACACGCTGCTCACCGTAACCCCCGCACCCGCGTTCACTCAACTCTGCATCGGCGGGCGGCGGTGTTTTGAGGCTCAGGATCAACAAATCCTGCAAGTCCGCCCAGGGGATCACGCTCGAGATGCGCAAGGAGTCGCCCCCGAATGCCAGGCCGAAAGACTCCAACACCAAACCGACAGCAACAGAAGCGGCATACAGCACGAGTGTGCCGAGGTACATGCACGTCAACGCTTGTGCAAACGTCAACGTACGGCGCTTCTCGCCGGTTCCGTAGCCGTACTGCTCTGCGTGGAGGCCGATGTGCAGCGCGGCTTTGATGTCGGCCAAGACCTCCCCAAAGGTTCGGTTGAGGGCTTCTTCCTCTCCTTGGCCAATTTTCAGTGTGGCCTCGGTGCTTTCCAGTTTCTATAGCTTGCGGTTCCCGTTATTGGCCCCATACCGCCGGTTCAAGTCGATATAATTAACTTCCGACCCGGTCACGTTCTTGACCAACAGCGTCGCACGCCCGAAATCGGCTCGAGCGAGGCCCTCGGTTAGAAACACCCCGAACGTTTTGGCGAGAAAGACTTCCGCCGCTCTGTAGTTTCCCTGTTCTGTTGGGGCAAAAACATAATGAATGGAGCCATTCCTGCTGTCGCGTATAGAGAGATCCTTGACAATGCTGGAAAGGGGCGTGGCCCATGTATCTCCCGTGATGTTCCACCTCGGATTGAGCGTGTCCAGCCACTCGTCATTGAACTTGATGTGCTTCAGGTTCATTGGAATCTTTTCGTTATATAGGTCGCGCATGTTCCCCGGTAAAAAGGAGGACTGTACAACATCACTGATCCTGGGGTCGATGGTGAGGTTCGAGGGGACCCACGCTCCGATCATGCTGCATATATAAATCAGGAAATCTGTGCCAGTCGTGTTATCCGGACCTGTTTCGGGCACATGACCCCTCAGAAATACGACGGAAGAGTCGTTGCCGGTCTTTGTGAACATTCGGGTGACGACCGAGCGGTTGGCGAATATGTTTTCGTCAAGGTATGTTGTGTTGAAGGCGAGACGCTCTTGTGTGAGCTTTAGAGACTCGCAATCTGTATCACCGAGACAATTGAGGTCGTCAACGGGATAGTCGAACTTGTGGGTTGCACTCGACAGCGCGCTCATCCGGTGTACTTTGCAACGGGACTGAACAAATGGTTGGCGAAGTGGAATGGCATGAACCAACTTCGTCATCAGTCGATAGCGAGGCGATTTTGATATAGGGCCAGCTTCTCCTGCTTCGATATAGTTTTGAAAGAGGCCGATGCTTGACATGATGTGGTGCTGTGGCACCGAAAACAACACGGTCGAGGCCTCTTTGTCGGAGACGTTGCCCCGTGTCATAACCAGCTGACGACGGATACCCGAGGACGAAGCCTGAAAGGTCAGATTGCTTTCCAGATCAGTTGCGCCGAAGCTACGGATCCAGTTCGTAATTTGAGGGAAACCCGATGCCAGACACCTCTCTTTGTATATGCCCTCCACCGGCTGGCATGCGTGTGATGCCAAGTGCCTCGATAGTGGCGCGCTCCACATTGATGAGGCATCGTAAAGGTAGCTGATGCTCGGGGATACATCATCGAAACCCGCGTCGTTTGTAAAGTTGTACCAGCCTAGGGTCGGAACCAGCAATACTGCTGAAGCTGGTCCGACGATTGTCGACATGAGCGTACTAAAGACCAGAAAAAGGGCGAGTACAACATCCCAGGAGTTGGCGGAGGTAAAGCCGCAATGTCCAAAGGACGAAGATTGAAGGTAAAATAAGTCGGCGACCCGGTACCCGCCAGTGAGGAAGCCCAAACGAACACCGCCTGTGACGAGACGCCGGCGGAACATGGCCAGCATGATGGCAGACAAGGTAGCAATAATCGTGATTTCGTGAGCCTTGGCTGCGACTTGCAACAGATTGGCGATGCTCTCGGCGTCCAGGTTGTCAACTGACGGGCCTCTTTCGGCGTACCAGAAGACGGGCTTTGTTCCGATCGCAAGGACGGCCACGGTCGTGAACAACGCCGGTAAGTGAATCAGCCATCCGTGAGAAAGGCGACCCCAACCTATTCGAGTGACGGATTTGGCTGTTGTGACCTCATCGCCGAGGTTTTGTTGCAAAACACTCGCGTCGTGCTAACTTCCCGAGTCAAGTTCCGAGTCGTATGCATTTCTCAGGTCCAACGAAGTTGATTTTGAGACAAGACGTACAAGCGTAGTCTGAGGTTCTTTCCAGTACCCAGGTATGGAGAGGAGTTGAAGACCCGTGGGTGATGGCAGCGCCTGCGCCACTTCTATGCGCCACAGGAACGTGGCTGTGTTGCTTCAACAATAGTAATGACGAGGAGCACTGGGCGGCCGAAGATGAGATGCGTTCAGATTGTAAAGTGGTGACTGAATACAAGATTCACAAGAAATTAATTGTATGAAGAATCGCTGGTGTTGGCACTAGACTACCGCCGGCAGAGGTAGAGTTGTGAGTTCCAGTGGAAGCTTTAGTTTCAAGGGCAAAAATGTATTGGAGCGGGATGGATTCGAACCACCGACCTCTCTGCCTTTTTGTAGAGGTTATAGGTTCTAGGTATACGGATAACGATACAAGACAGAGAATCATAGCCACTAGACCACCGCCCCATGCGATACAGGAAGACAACTAGAACTATGTAGCTAATTCCTCTGAACGAGGCCGTAGAGGTTGCGTACTATACATGCGGGAGTAGGTCTTGTCTTCATCCCCCAAGGTCCCCGGCCGTTTCTATCTTATATGCGAGATGCTGTTTCTATTTCCCAAGGCCCCGGCATCTTCTGATAACCAAAGAGTAGGGACTTCAGCCCACGCGTGGTGTTGGCAACAAGAGTAGACGACGAGCGGTAGAGTCAATATGGCAATGTGATTCCCCTTCTAGACTAATGTTAAATCCCCGAACCAAAGAGGAGAGTGGGTATCAACTCGACATCTGGCGCAGGTAAACCAGATGAACTGCCGATGCCCCGACACTCCGCGGCTTTGCGAAAACGAGATGTGGGGAGATGTGATTCTTGGCTATTATGTACAACGCTCGGACGGAGTAAACGTTACCAATGGCCGTCGTTGTTAGATCTCATTTGCATGAACATGACCCACGGCAAAGGGCAAGTAAACAACGACATCGAAATGAAGATCGCAATGGTTCACTTCTAGTCCAATTAGAAGTGAAGCTACGTCTTGTAATACCTCATTCTACAGGATGCCCGGACCGCAACTCCGTCGTCTTTACTTCCTTCCCTGTACTACAACGAGTCATGTCGAGGATCGGCCCCATGGCATAGTTCCTCGAAACCCACGACGATCGCCCGTACATCGGCACTCAGCCACGGTCATGGGGTTTCCCCAGAACTAAAGTCGTCTGGGAGTACCTCCAGCCGGTTTACATCCCCCACGGATCCACTTTCGTCGAAGAGAAATCCGGGGGCCTCGCCATGGTCCAAGTCCCATCTTCTTCAACGTCAACGTCATTCGCCCACCGCAGAGCGACACGAACAGGGAACCACGCCGAAACGAGCTTCTGTCAATGGTCTTACTTCTCCGAGGTTCAAGCGGATGCTTTGATTTCCCTGTCCGTAAACGCGTATGGCGGTTTGGTCGTTGCCAAGAGTCTCTTACTGCACCCTCCCAAGCCCCGGGAGATGTTAAAAGGCATACCCTCCTCTCGATGGGGAGAATCTCGAGGTCAGGCTAGGCACCGTCTCCTAGTCTACATGCCTCAAGGGTGCCGTCAACCTCCTGCCATCATTGAACCATGGGCCGCCAGACTGAGCAAAACACCAAAGCCGTCGGCGCAGAGCTGGCGGCTGTACTGCCAGACATCAAACCGTGGTACAAGGAACCTCACCTACTGCGCCTCAACCTCTACATCATATCCATCATGATGTGCGCTTCCGCAAACGGGTACGACGGCTCCATGATGAACGGCCTGCTCGCGCTGCCGCAATGGCACTCCTTCATGAAACAGCCCACGGGAGCCTGGCTCGGGTTCATCAACGCCGCCTACTCTCTCGGCAACGTCCTCGCCTACCCGCTCGCCGCCTGGGTGTGCAACAAGCATGGCAGGAAAACGGGCATCTACATCTCGTGGTGCTGCCTCGCTCTCGGGAGCGGTTTGCAGACTGGCGCTCCCAACGACGCGGCTTTCGTGGCCGCCCGATTCATCATCGGCTGTGCTTCGGGATTCTTCCTCTCAGCTCCGCTCCTCATCGCAGAGAACGCGTACCCTACGCACAGAGGAATTGTGTCGGCTCTGTATAACTGTAAGCCTAGACATCCTACACATTTCCGCCTCGTCCTAGCTAAGCCTTCAGGCATGTGGTACGCCGGCGCAGTCGTCGCCGCCTGGACCACGTACGCAACTAGAAACCTCGACGCGTGGTCCTGGCGAATGCCCTCACTCCTCCAGATCGCCCTTCCAATTCTTTCCGCCCCGGGTCTGTTCCTCATCGGCGAGTCGCCGAGATGGCTGGTCTCGATGGACCGCGTGGAAGAGGCTCGGGCGGTGATTGCCAACCACCACGCCAACGGCGACACGCGCTCTCCGCTCGTCAACTTTGAAATGATGGAGATTGAAGAGACGATTCGCGCCGAGAAGGAAGCGCACTCGTTGACGACGTGGACTGACCTGTGGAAAACGCCGGGAAACAGACGTCGCCTTTTCATCTCCGTCAGCTTGGGTGTTTTTGCACAATGGGTACCGCCACTCCGTGCTTCTTGTAGAACCGAACATCGGCCGCTGACGATGAACAGTGCGGTGTAGGAGTCATCAGCTACTATCTTGCGATGGTACTTGTGAGTACTGTCCTCTGATGCCTCGGGTTCCGGCTTGGACACTGTGAGCCTTGGGCTAACTAATGCGTGGTCAGTCTTCCGTCGGCATCACATCCGTCGACGACCAAACCCTCATTTCCGCCTGTATCCAAATTTGGAACCTCTTCTGTGCTACCGGCGCCGCCGTCATGGTTGACAGAGTCGGCCGACGAGCTCTGTTCCTTGCCTCGGTAAGTTGCCGACAATATGCCAAGTTGCTGAGACCTCTGCAGCAACTGACACACAACGTCCCAGGGCTCGATCATGCTCGTCTCCTTCTCCATCGTCACCGGCCTCTCCGGCAGCTTCGCCACGACCGGCAACGCTCCCACGGGCACAGCCGTGATCCCGTTCCTCTTCATCTTCTACCTCGGCTACGACATTGCGCTGACGCCGCTCATGGTGTCATACCCGCTGGAGTGCTGGCCCTACCGCCTCCGCGCCAAGGGTCTCACGGCGGCCCTGATGACGAGTCTGGCGTGCATCTTTTTCAACACGTTTGTCAACCCCGTCGCTCTGGAGTCTATACAGTGGAGGTACTACTTTGTCTTCCTAGCCGTTCTCGTCATCATGATTGTGAGCGTGTGGTTTGGATACCCCGAGACAAGAGGTCGCACGCTCGAGAACGTCGCGTTCCTCTTTGACGGCGACGGCGCTGAGGTCGGGCCTGGAACGGCATCTGGTGCCCTCAAGCAGGCCGAGGGACTGGTCGTGGGTGACGCGGCACATGTGGAGGTGTCGGAGAAGAGGTAACAGAAGGTCTTGAGGGGAGTATTCGTGACGGTTTGCTAGTAATGCGAATAGTGGATTTCAGTCCATGATTCCAAGAGACTTGTGTCAACCTCGCCGTTGATGTGTACATGCCCACGGTATCTACGGATATTTAAGGAGTCTTCCGTACGAATCTAGGGGCAAGTTCAGATAAGTATAGACTCTCGCTTCGCTTCACAAAGAGACAACAAGGGCTTTGGAATACGCTGCATGAGCTGTAGTATAGCCCAGCATCTCGTACGATGTCTAGTTAGATATCGAAGTCTCCGTACCAGTGCAGATGCCATTATCCCTCCGCTTCATCTTCAATGACTAGCTGCAGAGAAATGTTGTGGCCTCGGCTATTCGACGTCCCTTACCCCGGACGGATACTCCAAGGCGTCCTCTCACACAAGCCACTCACGATCCTGGACAGCGCCAAGAATGGCAACTTCGGAACCTGATTCTGCCTGTCAAGATCGAGACCGCGCTTGGCTGGAGCAAGAAACCAGCATGTACGATGCGCCGCCCATGCGTCCCGCGGCCACGGGTTACTCCGGCCGCGATGTTGACGATGAGACGCAGTACTTTCTACCCCGGCAATGGCAGCACGCCGATATTCCCCGTGGGATGGGTCACGTACTCTACTACGTAGTTGTTTTCAACTGGGAGCTAATCCGAATCGGCAGCAATGTTACCTCTCGGTTTCGGTACCAAGAGTTGACGGCAAGGTTGGTCCATCACATGAGAGAAACACCAAGGAATCGTACAAAGCTTCTGCTGTGAATCTCAAGATCGTGATGCTGAACCGCCGAATTGCCCCACGTGAGCAGTGAGATTAAACAACTGTGATGCAACTCACTGGCATGATGCATCAAGTGTGATATTTGCCAAATACACAACACCCACCTCACAGTCCTTTAGGCAGAATCCAAGTCATCTCCAGAGCGCCCAAGATCGTCTCCTCCGTCGCCGCCAGCCTCGAACAACCTCAACACTCCCGTGTTGTCGCACGCGGCAGCAACATCCAGCGGAGTTTTCCCCCCGTCATCTTCCATCATCGGATCCAGGCCCCTTTGCAACAGCCTCTTGAATCTCACATAATGGCCCGCGGCCGCAATGTGCAGCAACCCCTGGCCATTTTCGTTCCTCGCCGTGAAGTCCGCCCCAGCCGCTTCGAAGGCGGCGACGGCACCTCTCTGATCAGCCACCACGGGTCTGCGTATCGACAGGCTCATATCCCGGACGCCGCGGAATCCCCTGTAGTACTTGAACAGGGGCGGTTCTCCCTGCACGTCCCGAGCGTCGATGTCGCAGCCGCGACGCAGAAGCTCCTCGAACAGAGGCTGGAGACTCTTTATCCAGAGCTTCCTGGCAACAAGATGAAGGGCCGTGACGCCGCTCTTGTCTGCGGCGAGCGGGTCTGCCCCGGCTGCGAGGAGCACGTTGGCGACATTGGCATTCTTCCTGTGGACGGGATGATCCAACGCGAGCAAAAAGGGCGTTTTTCCTTCACTGTCTCTCTGGTTGATCAACGACGGATGATGTCTGGCCAAGTACGCCATCGAGTCGTGGACAGAGGGATGCAAGTTGTTTCTCATGGGCTGATGCGCAAAGATGTGGTGGAGTGCGTTTCTCCCTTTGGCGTCTCGTGCCTCGGCGTCCGCACCGCGGGAGATCAGATACTGGAGAAGCGACGGATCTTTGCTGCGGCTTTCCTCGAGCGTCTCGGCCGGGAGAAGAGTGTACGGGATGTCTGGGCCTCGATGTGAGCCGCAGGCAGCCAACAGCAGCGTACGCCCCTTGGCGTCACGTCTTTCAACATCGAGGTTCGGAAGTACAAGGATGGGATGTACGACGTGACCGTCCAACAAGAGTTCATGCAGAACAGTGAGCTTCTCGTGATGTGTTGGCAGCTTTTCTGCGTCAGCCTGGAAACCCAAGTCATCACCCTCTTCATCATGAGTGGCACGCTCTTTGTTCAAGCAGCGGTTGTACGTCGCGTACGGGTCGGCCCCATGCGCCAGGAGGACGCCGACCACGTCGAGGCCGAGAGGCCACTTCTCTTTCGGCTGACACTTGTCACGGTTCCCCGACGGCATTCTCGCTTCGTAGAAAGAGAGCTTCGTGGCAGCGTGATACAGCGGGTACCATTCCCAGTGACGAACGTCATCCCTCTTCCAGCGATACATGGGAGACCCTCGATACAGCGAGTAAGGGTCTGTCGTGCCTTTGCGATACCTGAGATTCGGACTCGTGCCGGCCGACAACAGCGCCTCGAGCACGTCCGGCTGGAACCTGTCAATGGCAGAGAAGACGGCGTCGGCCCTGACCTCGGCGCCGTGCCCGATGAGCAGCCGGACAGAGTCAACATCGGAACCGGCGTAGCCGAGACACGTTTTCCCGCTTCCATCCGCCGCCTTCACGTCCGCGCCCGAACGGGCCAGCAGACGGACCACGGCGAGGCGGTAGAAGCCCTTGGAAACCAGCGCGGCGTGCAGAGGCGTCTGCCCGCTGCCGTTCCGGACCTCGAGACTCGCGCCGCGAGAAATGAGGTACGGGAGCGCCTGGGCGACCTGCCACCACCAGTCTCCGCGCGCGACGACGTGTAGAGCAGCTCCGGTCGCCCACACGCCGGAACCGCCTTGGAGGAGATGCTGACGCGTGTATTGGAGCTCGTTGACGTCGACGCCCAGCTGCTCTACGAGAACGCGCACCGCGTCGAAGACGGGGAGCTCATGGCTCACGGCTCGTATCAGCAGTGGAACACGGACCGCGTGGTTCTCTTGTGTGATGTCGTCGTCGTCGTCGTGGTTCCAGCTCGTGTTGCGGCCGAACCCGGGGCGCGTCTCGTCGCCCGCGGCGTGCCATGTGCCTTTGACGTGCTGCCTCTCAGCTTCGAGGCGGCCGATTCTCTCGACGAGGGCCGTGTAACCGTTTCGGACGAGCACGTCGAGGTTGGAAAGGCCGGAACAGCCATGGCTCGCGATAAAGTCGACGCCCAGGTGGAACAGCTCCTCGACCAACTCGAACTCGCGTCGGCGAAGTCGGGATACGAAGAGTCTGCGGTTGGACTCTCCCTTTGTTATACCGCCAAACTGCCGCAGAGCCTCGACCGCAGCGTCACGGCGGTACGCAAGGCTGTGCTCGTCGAGGGTTTCCCGTGCTCTCTGCACCGTTCCCGGCCCGTTCAGCCCGCGTCTCCGCCGAGCTTCCGTCAGACACTTCAACGTGTAGTCTCGACATCCGAGCGTGGTATTGCTCATGCCCGGGTCGTCTGCGACGTGCTCCTCCCAGAACTCGCCTTCTGAAAGGTCCGCGCCGCGGTCGAGCAGCATCTCGACGATTTCCTCCAGCCGGGCCGTGTCGGTCCACGGGTGAAGGTTGTCTGGCCCCTGATGGGGGCTGAGACCTGTAAAGGCACGAGTAACATCGCCGTTTGTCAGACCGCCCGCGTCTCCGTTTTCGGGATCCCGGACGGCCTCCCTCGTCCACAGATCCTGCTCTCTTTCGAACCTCTCGCAGGAGTGGCGCAGGCTGTGGACTTTGACACTCGCGCCGGCTCGGAGCAGCAGTGACACTACTTCTGGCCTGCCAGACTCGATGGCGAGGTGTAGAGGTGTGTGTCTTTGCGAGTTACTGGCGTTCACCCCCTCGATGGCCTTGCTCTGGTTGCCGACGAGCCAGGCTCCTCGCGGCAGGCTATCCGAGTCCGCTGCTCCGGCCTGGTAGAGATGGTCCAGCAGGAGACCCACGATGTTGCTTTTGCGAGATCTAACGGCAATGTGGAGCGGCGTCAGTCCATCCTTTGTTGCGATCCGAGGATCAGCACCTGCGTCAAGCAACAGTTTGGTGTGGTACTCTGAAGTGGTGACGGCAAGGTGCAGAGGGGTGATTCCATCCCTATCCCCTCGATCCACGTCCTTGGTATGAGCAATGATGAGACTCGTCGATGTTCCGTGCGGCGGAAGACGTGTGCCTATCCTGACTTGGCAGCACATGTTGTGCAACGGGATCCGCCCCCGTCGGTTCGCCTGATCTGCGTCCAGGCCCAGCGCAAACAGACGCCTCCAGACGGCGAGAGGCCGGTCCGGCACGTGGCTCTTGTTCAGCGAGTGTCTCGCGAATTCGTGCAGCAGCCCGTTGCCGTGATGGTCCGCTGCGTGAACGTCGAGCCCCAAGCCGACCAAGAAATCGAACCGGGAGTAGTCGTCGTAGCATCGGACGGCCTCGTGTAGCAGCGTGCGGCCGTCGAGATCGCGGACGTCCAGTCGAGCTCCCATGGAAAGCAGCAGCTTGACGTCTTCGTGGGGATCATCCCCTCCGCCCGCGCCGGCACCGATCCGTCGAAAGAGAAGCGACGCGCCATTCTTGTCTCGCGCGTTGACGTCGGCGCCGGCCCCGATGAGTGACTTTGCCGCTTCCTTGACGTGCTCGCTGCTCCCCGTGACAACTTCTAGAGGCGTTTGGCCTGCTTCATTCACCAGGTTTGGATCCGCGCCGACTCGGAGGAGCGCGTCCATCAGGCTGGTTTCGAAGCCGAAGCACCTCGCGGCAAGATGCAGGACGCCGTTCCCGTATCGATCGGTGACTGTGTGATCGGGATCGTATTCGAGGAGCTCGAGAACAGGCTCAGACGCGCGACCCTCGACGGCGCATAACAAGGGTGTCATGCCCGACGACGAAGACGCCCTGTTGACGTCCGCTTTGCCATGTTCGACCAGCTGAGCAATGCTTTGGGCGCCAGGGACGAAGTGAAGCGGCGTGTCGCCGTCATGCTGGGCAACGTTCGCGTCAACACCGTGATCCAGGAGAAGTCGTACGCGTACGGGGCAGTTGTACGCGGCGTGGAGCAGGGTCGAACCCTTCCAGGTCCGCTGGTGGACGTCCGCACCATTCGCGACGAACAGTTCAAGAGCCTCGCGAAGCTCCGAGGGAGAGGCTTCCAAGTGGTTCCAGCGATAGCAGGGGCTTCGACAGACCATCCACAAGGCGGTGCTTCCTCGTCTCGAGTTTTCACACTCTTCTGGCTCAGCCTCGTCGAAATTCGAGCGGTAATCGGACCCCAAGTCATCGAAAGCAGAGAATTCATCGTTGGGCTCGCAAACGATGGATGGATCGGCCCCGTGTCTGAGCAGCAGTATGACGGTTTCCATGTTGCCTGTGCGACTCGCATGGAACAAGGGCGTTCCCTTACGGACTATACGATTTATATCCACGTTGGGTTCTCGTAACAGCCTCTCAACGATCCTGGACCGGCCTTTTTCGGCGGCCCAAACCAGAGCTCGATGTATAACGTCTGGGTCTTCACGATGGAGGAACGGGATGAAGGCTTCTACGGCTTCCAGGTGTCCATCGTGGCAAGCGTACTGGTCCACTCGTATTAGTCCTGGATCAAACGGGAAACGGGTTCCAGCGCAAGAGTCAACAGAGAGCTCGGTCAACGTACCATGAGTGGTGTTTCTCCTATGGTTGTAAGCCCATTGCCGCGTACGCCATACGTCTCTCGGGTCTTCTCGGTGGTCGGGCTCGCACCAGCTTCCAGAAGAGCTGTGACGACGCTCGGGTGATTGTTTTGAGCTGCTTTGTGAAGGGGTTTGTATCCGTTGACAGTATCGTCTTGATCGACGTTGGCCCCGGCGGCTACCAGCACCCGGACGACGTCGTCCACTCCGTACTCGGCTGCCCAGAAGAGGGGTGTCTTGCCCTCGGCGTCGACGACGTTGACGTCCATTCCCTTGGAGGCTATCCTGTGATGAGCCCAGCCGGAGAGGCCGTACCGGGCTGCAACGTGAAGTGGGGTGATTCCTTGATGGCCATCCTGCTTCCGTATTTCGTCCCAGTAATGGTCAAGCCAGCGGTCCCCCAGACCATCATCGTGGAAGAAAGCGTCAAGCACGCTGTTGATCTCCGCCTCGGAGTGCTCAGCTTTCATCGACCTGGCCAGGTGAACGTGCCAGTTGCTCGCTGCGTAGGCGAAGAAGGGGTAGGCGAGGTTCGTCTGCATGTTCGTCCGTTGCGTGTCGTTGTGGGAGGTGAACGCCGACTCCAGTTTATCCAATCTTGATCGTGGGAATCGTCTTCGAGTATGCGCAGTAAAGGACGGCAGCTCAAGCGCACTCAAGCATCCTGATTGCAGATATCTCAGGCAGGCCAGCCCAAGTTTCGCATGCGTCGGTCCTGGAAGCAGTATGAACGGCTCACCACCTTCCAATGTCCTTGTTTCGCCTTTGAGATACTCTGTCAGGGAGTGATGGACAACGGAGAGTGTCTCGTCCGGCAGCAGTTCTAGCAAGGGGCCGCACGCAGACCGTATCAGATCCTTCGTAGTCCTCAGGTCTGTGCCAGCGGATTCGTGGCTCACCACGCGAATGGCCTCTGCCATTTCCAGAAGACGCAGTGGCTGAGTCGCGTGGGTGGCCCACTGCAGGATGAGCAGCTGAACATTGTCTTGTATGCCTGTTCTCCGGGAGTGTTCGCCGAGCAGTTCGGCGTACATGGCGTTCATGTCCCAGGGTAGCGACTCGAGGACCTCACCGACATTGGCGCCAGGCTCAAGAAAGCTGTCCATGGCGAGCTTGGCGTAGAGAAAGAGACCGTTCGCCCGTCCAGGTATCGCTTCCCGGATCACCCGCTGGTCTTCTGGGGTCACGTCGGAAGTCTGCAAGCGGGCCCGAACATATCTCGAAATGTCACCGTCGACGAGGTCATGCTGAAGCCTGACATGCAGACCCTTTGATAGCCGCAGCGGAATTTCCACAGCCGGGACAGGTCGGCTAGTGATCAGAACCTTGACTTTGCCCGGCTTCCAGGACGACAGCTGGGATAGCGCTTGAAGAAAGGCGTCATGCCCCGCGTCCATCTCGTCGAGAGCATCAGCAACGCAGAATACCCTGCCGTGCAAACCGGTGACCGCCGCCCGGAGGTCTT
Organism: Colletotrichum spinosum; assembly: GCA_004366825.1. NCBI lineage: Eukaryota > Fungi > Ascomycota > Sordariomycetes > Glomerellales > Glomerellaceae > Colletotrichum > Colletotrichum spinosum. The sequence continues at coordinate 258,658 of QAPG01000027.1, read as the reverse complement.
TCCACAGGTCTTGGACGGATACGCTGGCGATGGGCCGTCCCGATGTAACATGGTCCTTGAGCCGCTTCTGTAACGGCGGGCTGTACTCGAGGATCTGATCGAGCCAGTCCTTCAGGAGGGCGACCGGTTCGTGGTTCGCGTCGATTATCTGCCGGAAAAAGAAGTAAAGCACTGGCGTCCCCGGATTCTGGACGGATAGGTCTCTGGTAATCTTGGCCGCGAGGACCGACTTGCCAGCGCCCGGGACGCCCTTGATCCATAAGAGGCCTTGTTCTTCGTCTCTCAGCCAGTGTGTGTACGCGTCGCTGCAAGTTACCCAGTCGCCAGTCCCTTCTGCGAGAGAGGCGAGATGTTTCGAGTACTCGCTGCCCTTGTCCGCGTAAGCTGTAGGGCCCAGCCACGCCCTGATGCCTTGGAGAGTCTCGGGAGATTCGGGCAGGATGTGATTGGGATTATAGTTGCTGACATCGTCGCGGCCAATCAGGACCGCGTCATTATCACTGGTGGTGGACGACATGTTTTGGAAATGGACGCCAGCTGATGGGCGAGAAAAGATGCGAGAATGGCATTCATGGACAGGCAGAAACGTAGCTGTAAGAGTCTCTACCGTTGTCTGTGGAAAGAAAATAGAAGAGATGGAGACAGAGAGACAGACGTAGCTGGCGTTGGCTCTAGAGTTGTAGCCAGGAGGAATACGAGATGTGACGACGTTGCTGAATAAGACACAACGCCTTCGTGATTCACATGATTGCTGCCTAGGGGATCTGCCTGGCCCTTTCGAGCAGCAAACCCTTATCAAATTCGTGTGCTCGACTTGCCGGTCATTTTCGCATTCGTTGAAAAGGGTGAGACTCCGCCATAGCATTTCTGATACCGGCGATAGAGTTGTTATTGTGTTGGAAGACTTGTCAGATCTTCTTTGAGGCCCAAGCCTGCGTGTCTATTCGGGCTTAACAATGATGGGCGATGTTGCATGGGAAGTAAAGAGTGACGATGGTTAGAATAACGCAACAACTCGAGACACTGTGAAGCCAGATGATAACGTATAAGCTGCTGCGATGTTGAGTTTGCAAATCACCACAAAATTAATTAGAGCAAATAGCCAGCGATGAAGGCTGCGGAGCCGAGATGGTCCTCATCGGACCCATTTCGTAAGACTTTCAACAACGCAAAACGCACAGCCAACCCAGGCAATAAGCAGGTATATATCAGTCTAGCATCAATTGCTCGCTATGAATCGCTGTGTAGTCAATCGGCACTATATCTAACATGTTCTCCATGACATCCGACGACGCTGCCCAACGCAACCCTACTCCACAAGACAGCCAACAGCAAAAGAAGGCTCCGTCTACTGTAGAAGCCCGTGAAAGTCAGTGTCGAACCGCACCGGGAACCTCTTCCTGCCCTTGGCGTCCTTGTTCACGAAGCACGCCACGCTGTTGCGGTTGCAGGGGAACAGCCCCAGCCCGTTCTCGTCAACCATGACGACGGCGGACTCGAGCCCCAGGACGTCCGTCCAGACCTCGCCGGCGTGCTCGCGGCCGACCTGCATGCAGAGCCGAGACGCGGCATCCTCGGCCCGCGTCCAGCTCATGACGACCGCCAGCCCGTCGGGCCGCTCCTCGGTGCCCTGCCTCACCCAGCCGACGCAGTCGGCCTTGTCAAAGTAGTCCGTCTGCTTGCCGTACGCGTAGAGCTTCCTCGCCAGCATCAGGTCGGGCAGGTGCTGCGCGGGGGCTTCCGGGAAGGGCTCGCTCGTCCCGTAGAGGTCGCCGAAGAAGACGCAGGGGTGGCCGTCCCGCCGGAGGAGCAGCAGGGAGTAGGCCAGGGGCATGAAGCCCGCGGCGATGGGGGTGTCCATGGCCTGGCCTTTTTGGGTGTCGTGGTTGCGGATGAAGGTCTGGGAATGGGAGTCAGCTCAACACGCATGTTGAGAAGAGAAACCAAACACGGGGACGTGACATACCACCGCGTTGTTCGGCCTCTGCTCCACCAGCGTATTCTTGAAGACGCTCCTCAGGTCGCCGTCCTCGTGCCACGACAGCCTCGCGAGGTGGTACATCAGCGGCACGTCGTAGAGGCTGAAGAAGGGGTGCATGCGGTCCAGCCAGGCGGTCAGGACGCGCACGTCGCCGTGCCAAAACTCCCCGACGAACGTGAGGTCCTGGCGGCTCAGCTTCTTCAGGTAGCGCGCCCACTCGTTGACGAAGGCGGACGAGATGTGCTGCACGGCGTCGACGCGGAACCCCCTGAGCGCGAGCTCGTCGACGATCCAGCGGCCCCACTGGTGCTGCTCCTTGACGACGTCGGCGTTTGTGTAGTCGAGGTTCTCGAGCATGAGGTAGTCGGCGTTGCCCTGGCTCGTGCCCACGTCCTGGTGCCAGTTCTTGCCGTCCTCGACGTACCTGTAGATGGCGCGTTTGCCGTTGTGCTGGTTCCAGTCGGTGCCGTTGAAGTGCGTCTTGTTGTACGTGAAGCTGCTGTACTTGCCGCCCCGGGCCGTGTAGTCGAACCTGGTCCACGCCTCGATGTCGTACGGGTCCGTCATGTCTATCCTTCTATCTACCGGGCTGTCAGCTGTGGTGTTCTTGGCGCACACGACTCGTGTCGTATCGTGTGTCGTGCATCGTGTATCGTGAATCATGCTTCGTGTGTGTGTGTGTGTGTGTCTCACCTCTCGGATCCACCTCGACGACCTTGACCGTCTCGGTGCCGTCCGCGTACGCGCGGTGGTTGTGAATGGCATCCCACACCAGCCCGACGTTGAGCTTGCCGGCCTCGCCCGCGAGGGCCACCAGGTCCCCCTTGGTGCCCCATTTCGTCGGCACCGAGCCCTTCTGGTCAAACTCGCCGAGGTCCCACGCGTCGTAAATGTCGTAGCCGTTGCTCTCCGGGTCCTTGGCCTTGCTCCCCGGCGGCAGCCAGAGGCTGCTGACGCCGACGGCCCTCAGCGCGGGCAGGGCTCGACGCAACCTCTTCCAGTGCGCGTGGTCGGCGGGCAGATTCCACTCAAAGGCCTGGAGCTGCACCGGGTTCTGCGCCCTGTCGCCGCCGCGCTGGAGGCGGACCTGGGATTTCGTCCCGCGCAGCTCCGTACGGAGAGGAAGAGACTCTGACTTGGTCATTGTGTGCCGGCCGCGAGCGGAGGAGACGAGGTAGAAAGATGACAAGTCAATGGTTTGGTGCATAGCTTCGTCCTCTGATGGTTTGCGAACGGACGTAGACCGTATTTAAGGCGGACAATGCGCCGGCGGCAGTCCCATCACCACAAGGTGACACGGGGAGGCCGTGGGCCACGAACCCATGGGATTGTCCAAATGAGGCAAACTCATGGCATTCAGAAAAGCGAATACGGCGCGCGCCACGGTGGCTTGGGGACTTCAGACCGCCGGCAGTCGTCTCATCGGAACTCGCTCTCGGACCCAAAGCCCGAAGAGCTGACAAGCAAAGAGGCCCAATCATGGCTGGACGAGCCTCGAGGTTGAACTTGGGGGGGTAGTTCCTGGACCAAGACGACGTGCCAGAGTAGAGAGTAGACGCCATCACGTGTCTCACACATTAGCCGTTGCAGAAGTCTAATGCCATGCATATAGGAGTGTGTGCGTATGTGTGTGCGTGCTGTCCAACGTATGTGTGGCCAGTCCTGGTTCGGGTTCGCATTCACGACTCGTTTCTGGTCTCGGGATACGAAGCGGACGTCTCCTTTCTCCTTGGAACCTGGTCAGGCCATCCACCACTCCCCCGGAACACCCCCAAGACAGGCTGACACCAAGAGCGAGTCGGTTCGCCGGCTGGCCTGTCAACGGCCCAAGACGATGGCGCACGCATTGGCGCCAAGCCTTTCTTGTCCCAGCTAGCTCTGGTTCTGGGCTATGCTAGGTTATAGACTCGGGGTTCGACAGCCTGACGAGAAACGGGGTTTCGGGACTGAACAACGTTGCAGCACGGGACGGAGCGTAGATCAAATTACCGATAGCGAAACTGCATCAGTCTATTATGCCATTCTGCTTGGAGGCCATCATGGGGTTCACGTTGAGGACGCCCAGCGCGAAAGCGAATTGGGCCGAGCACAGCCTGTGTGCATATTGTGTGTATATACGTGGCATAACTGTTCATAACATCGTGAGGTCTCAGGCGTCAGCGGGATTGGGCAGCGGAGCCAACGTCATTCCACATCACCAACATACGGATCTCAAAGACCGACTCGGCTCGAGTCGAGCCCAACTCCTGACGGCTATCGAGCGGGCCGCCACGATCGGTGATGTGGTGTGTGGTGTGTTGGGTGCGGCTGTTTCTTTAACCTGCCACTGTTTGATACTCCCACACAAACAACTTCCCATCCCACGTGGCTTTGCCCTCGGACTTCCTGGTCTAACCCTGCTGATGGCCCTCTCTCCCGCCAACTCTCATCGCTAACAAGGTTGGGTAGAAGGTTGCGTCTGTGGACATGATCGAAGATGCACTTGTAGTGTCCGCCCCGTCCAGCCAGTTGACTCGAGCAGCTTCACATCATCAGACGCATCCACCAACGACGGCGGAGCCTCCCGTTGCAATCCCCTTGGCCCCAAGCAAGCTCACACCAGACACTGACGACACGCTGCAGACGTTTGACATCCAAGGGGTGCGGAAAGCTAAGTGCAACTTGGATGCTTGTTTGGTGTTGTCCCGTCCGCTTGTCATGATCAGCCCAAAGACGGGAGAGAGAAAGTCCCAACTCCATCTAGATCGTCTCCATGTGCCTGCTCCCAACAATCTGTGCCGCTGGAAAGGGTATCCGCAGCGTCTGCGTCAAAACTCAATGGCACGTCTCGTCGGAAGACTCCCTCGCTATCCGAGATCCCGATCGCGTCTCCAGCACCGCGACCTCGAGGTTCCAGCCCACCGCCGAAAGCCTCCTCGCGTACCCCTCGTACCTCTCGCGTGTCTGCCTCAGCGCGGCCTCGACGTGGCACAGCATCGTCCGCTGGTCCAGCCGCGCCCGCAGCAGGTCGGCCCCGTCGAGCTGCCTCAGCCGCGACGCGAGCAGCAGGCCGTGGAACCAGGCCTGCAGCTGCGACAGCCCGGAGACGCCGTTCTTGAGCACGACGACGACCCGGACGTCGGAGGCCCGGTTGCGAGACCCGGGCGCTCCGCGGACCTCGCACCACAGGATGTACTCCTGCTGCTCGAACACGTCCATGAGCGTGGCGAGCGTGACCGCCGGCAGCTCAAAGGACCGCATCGCGTGCCGGCCGCCGGCGAGGCTGGACAGGAGAGACTCGAGCGGCATGCCGAACTTGCAGTGGCCCAGCACGGCGTGCGAGTTCCAACGTAGCACTCCGCCGCCGCGGCTTTCAAAGATGGCTTCCCGCTGGGAGACTTCGGTGGGCGTGAGGACCTTGTCCGTCGACAGCAGCGAGGAAAAGGCAATGTTGGCGCGCTGTCGGTTCAGCGAGCGCGCCTTGACTGCCCTGACGCCCTTCCAGTTGAGGAAGAGGTGAATTCCCAGTAGAAAGATGAGGGCGCTCCACGTTGCTGTCGTTGTAGTGAGGAACGACACGACCACGGTCCCAACCTAGACTCGTCAGGATGATGTGTTTTGATGTGCTTCAGACTTGGGTAAACTCACAATCATGCCCATCAAGGATATCGCCGTCTCCTGGCTCCCATCTTTCTGTCAAACGTCAGCTTCCCATCGCTTCTGCGTCGAGATCAGACTTACGGCATTCAGCTCGCCCAGGTTATTCCACTTTGCGAAATGCCCACTCAGGCTGCTCTTGGACGCGTTTCCAGCCACACCAGACGCCGAGAAGAGGACGCTCGAGAAGCACAGAACCACGAAGCGGACGCTCGTGGGGAAAATGGGAGAGAGGCAGTCGATGACGTGGGCGACGTCTTGCAGCACATCGGCCGCGAGGCGATACGACTTGCACTCTGCCTCTATCGACGTGCCCATGAGGTGGGCAAAGGCGATGGTGCCGAATCTCCCCATCGACTCTCGGATCACCTGCACCATCATCGCCCCGGTGGGCGAGGCCATGGAATCACCGACACCCATGCCTACGGTGGGATTAGCGTCCGCAGTACACCGGAGCATGTCCTCGTCCCAAGATTTTGGGAAACTATAGGCGCGATGACGGCTAGATTCGCTTACCTTCCCACACGGCACGCGAGGATATCATCCCGGCTATGGTTCCTGCAAACGCCTGGAACGAATCCTACACAATCGTTAGCCCTCTGCTACTGAGCACTCGGGAAGATGGACTTGCATAGATTTGATACTCGGTGTAGTCGTCCGTCACGCTGTGGGGATATCCATCTGGTAGGAAGACATCCAGCAGCTTCCTCCACTGCTGCTTTCTCTTCGTGGGCAGCTACAGACCTCTCGTCAGTGACATGTGCCAGAGTTGTCCGAGTCAGGGTCAGGGATGTCGCGATGGCAAAGCTTACCAGGATATCGACCCGAGAGGATCCAGCCATCGGAGCCGACTGGACATACTTGGCCTTGAGGTTTCCGGCCCTATCATACTCCGCCACGGCGAGACCGGCTGACTTGCGTGCCCTTTTTGGGGATTTCACCAAGACTTGGGCTGTGATTGCAGACATGTTTGCCGCCGTGTCGGCTCAGCGTGGGAAAAGGGGGGGATGGAGAAGAAGGGGAAGAAGGATTGAGCAGAGGACGAGTCGAGCAGCACGTGAGAGCAGATGATTTGGGAAATGTTTGGATCAACAAGAAAAGAGAATGGAGGAAAAGCGGCAGGTATTCAGACCATGGAAGAATTTTCCTGTCCTCAGGAGATAATCCGCGAAGGGGAAATGAAAACGGATACGAAAAAACACAAAAACCTGACGCGTGTCGTCAACCACGACAGAGGCTTGTTTTGACGGCGGTCTCCCTTCCTCCGCCAGTGTCACACGTGCAAAAAACTGACTCGCGCACCAGAAACCTCCCCCCCCCCCGCTTGTTATTTTGCCATGATTTTTCAGACTACGAGTCTGCTTCGCCTGCATGCCACGGCATGCCATACACCACCAACCTCTTGACAGGCCGGCGAACCTGACTCTCGAAACTTCCCGGCCTCTGTGCGGTGCCGGCGTCCTGCGCCCACGGAGGTGCCTCCCGCGTCGTGTTTCCGGGATCAAACATGTTCGATGATCTGTCATTGCCGTCACCACACACCACTTCCCTTGACATATGCCATGGTGGTGGCCAAAAGTATGGGTGTACGATGGGCCGTCCGTGTGGCCATATGCGTCAGTGAAGCGAATCAAGTTCAAAGGTCAAAGGGGCGCAGGGACCGCCGCGAGAAAACAAACTCAACCCATACTCGCGTCAGAGCCTTGGCTCCCAAAGGATCACAGACAGTTCCCACGAGCTCTTGTTTCACTACATCGGACGCTCCCGCCAGAATACGCGGAGGCGAGCGTATATCGTATTCCATCCTCCGTTTTGGTGGTATGGCGTTAGCAACACCGCTCGGACTACAACGCGAATAATACGAATGTCAGCCGCGAACCACTGCTGGCCCCTACACGGGATCGACGAGAGACCAGAGGTCGGTGCGGACTTCGCTGAACCATCGGCTGAGAGACGTTCCGGGCTGGCATCGGAGCTTGCCCCAGACAAAGGAGACGCCTCGTAGGGTTTTATCATCTGCTCTGCGCCCCCGGGAGACATTGGGACGACGGCCAGCCAGCTTACGCGTAGGGCGACGCGGGAGCCGGTTGTCGGCTGACAATGACGGACTCTTGATGACGAGTAGTCAAGCTCTGAAACCAGCCTCACTGTGCGATAGCCCGGTCGGCCTGTTGACCTGAGGCTATCGTGAGTCTGTCTCGTTGGCGTCTCCGCTGCCCCTGACGCGGTTGATCTAGAAACAACTGCGAAAATCTTGCTCATTCGGCGGCTAAACTATGTTTAGCTGCAATTCTGACCAGTTTCTCATGTTTGGTGAATTCAGGGGCAAAGGGCATACCCAACGGCAATCGTGGGATACAACAACAAGCATCACCCAGCGAACTGTCCGGTCTAACGCCCCGGGAGGGAGGAACCGCGTGAACAGCCTCAATACTTTTCTTAGATACCTACAGCTCGGATATCAGCAACCATTTCACCTTCTTAGAGTTCAATCAAGGGTAATAGAGTTCTTTGAAACAGCTGCCACGCATCCCACACGACCAATCCCGCCCGAGATCCAGGCTCCGTAAGTGTGAAGCCTCATTCCGCAGTCCAATCTGCCCACCCGGACGATCTCCCGTTGAGTCAACCCCGCAGCGACAGACAAATGCGGCGTAATTTCCTCTTCTCTTGTTGGTCCAGCTAGACGGAGCCACGGAGTAGGGGTTCGGAGAAGCCTTTTCACTTTGATCTACGGGCGCGCTGTTCCCCCTCCAGCGGGTGTGACAGCATGACATGTTTCAAAGCGAGTGAAGTCTTGACATCGACGAAAGTCTCTTCGCCTGGTGCAACGCCTTTTGTAATATGCTGAAGAGGTTTGACGTCTGCCATTGTATTGTGTGCAAGAGACCCAGGGCTGGCACCTCTCGAGGTGAAAGCTTGCCACTCGAAATGGACGCATACGCGCTTCGCCTCTGACGCATCGAGATTCGGCTACATCATCATGCCGAAGAACTGACTCGGGATGGGGAGGGACGCTGTGGCGATAATACAAGATGCCACGAATCGTGCAGGCTGGATGGTGGTGATTCCAACGCCACAGACACAAAGAAGTAAGCAGGTCTTTTGTTGCAGATTGTAGTGCAAGTCGAGAGCGTTACACTCTTGTACTTTTGCTTTTTGTACCCCTCATCGGTAGAGCTGCGTGATGTTCTTTTGCTTCAATGGGTACATGTTGTACAAGTCCTACCTTTGTCGAGGTGGCTCAAACTGCGAATCCATCTTTGCGTCTCTATCAGGAACCGCTGGGATTCACTTTCTCCCTTTTACGAAGCCTTTACCACTGAATTTTCTCTCGCTTGTGGTTTCTAGTTCCTCGACTATGAAACCATCTTCTAGTATTTCGATTACAATATTGATGCCATCCCTCTTGTCCGTCAATAGGTTCAGTCATCCCTGTTTCGTAGTTCTTTCCTGCCTTCCCCAGTATGTGTTTACTTTTATAAGCCGCTAATAGCTATTGAAGTCGGATATTAACGCCATTCGTGAGCTCAATCCGCTTATTTCCGTCGTTTAGAAGCTGATATCATATCAGCATGTGTGTAGAGAAAGGATTTCACCCCTATTAAACCGCGAAACTGTGGTGTTTGGTATTAGGCTCCGAGTTGGGTCGTTCATTTGCTTCACTCAAAAATGGTTCATTTGTCATGACGACGACAACCAGAATAGACTTGCCGAGCACAGCTTCACTTTGCTCTCCGATACGAAACCGCAAAGACATCTACCATGACGTCTGCCGATGTACCGCGTTCTATTTATTACCTCATCGCCATTTTATTCGGCGGTGGGAGGTCTCTGCTTTGGAAAGTTCGACTTGTATATAAACCAAATTCACCGCCGATGGGAGCCTTTGCAACTCATTGACTAGGTTCCTTTCTAGGCAATTGATTAGAATTATTTGTTTCATCTTACAACCCGCCCCATAGGTCTTGGGCTTGAGATGGGCTTCATGGAACTATACAACGTCACTTACAGCTTTTCGTCACTGTGCTGGAACCAACTTGACGAGTTCACTGTTTAGTAGACTACGAAAAGAATAGCCTTGTAGTTATATATAACCTCTTCGCCAGGCCCCTTCGCAGTGGGCTTGGATGCTGTACCGCATGACGTCTTGCAAACACCATCTATGCCTCTGGTCAACAGCCCGAGTGTACAAAAAGCAGAATGTAGAGAAACTCTCATCAAGTCCCCGAGTCACTTGGGAGCATGTTTATGTCAATGGTTGCCAATTACACGACACCAGCATCTGCTCTTCGCCTTCACACCGTAGCCCATGGTATAGCTTGTAGTTCTTACCGTACCCTCAGACTTTTGACACCAGCATGCTTTGCAAAAAGGCTGCGTCACTGATGGAGTCGCACCGTGACCTTCATCATAGACGACACTCGGTGATTGAACGACTTGTTGGGTGGTAACTGGGGGCCTACAGCTGTCACTTTACAAGGTATAGTGCGTTGACATGTTTCAAAAGCGATTAGTAGGCGCAGACTTGTTTAAGACGGCTCTAACTAAGAGTCATGTCGTATGTCTCTTCAAACCGATCCAAGTAGCCCCAATTTCGGGTCGTGTCTGATTCCGGAAACTGTCACGGACTGTAGTACACTTCAAGACGGCAAGTAATAAACGAAACACACTTTAACACGGCCTCAAGTCCAACCCCTGATCTTTGGTGTTCATCACTTGACAGTTTGCGACCTGTCACCAGTCATCTTCATCTCCTCGCAACCCCCAATCCAAACCATTGCCGCACCACGTGGCCCTCATGAGTCATAACCACAGCTACTACCCAATTTGCCTCTGTCGAGGACTACAGCTCCATCATCACACTTTGCAAACGACAAGATTTCGGGATCAAGATCATCAACCATTGCAAACATCTCACAGGAAAAGTCAAGTTCCAGAAAGTTAACCATTAAGGAATCTTCTTCACCAAGCCCGGATTACGCCCAGGCGCGAACAGACCCTTCACTATTCACTACAAAATATCTTTTTATATCCACATCATCAAGGATATACATACTCCCCCGCGCCTACTTCATGAGAGAGGGGGACAAGTATCAACAAGCTCGGAAAGAAATGAGAGGCGAACAAAGTCGCAGAGAAGGAAACGAGGTGGGTGGTATCTAAACGCAGGAAGGAAAAGCCAGTCATCATTCCCCCAGCCCAGATGCCAAATGTCGCAAAAAGATGGACACGAGAAAAGAAAAAGACGCTCCGTCCGTCAGAGCCATTTGTCCAGGAGAAGAGTATGTCCAAGGATGGTGATGTAAACGTAAAAGTCGGTCGGTGACTGAAGAAAAGAGAAGAGATCAAAGAAGAGGTATAGACCCAAAGAAAGACGCGAGCTCAAGAGTCCCAGATGGGCCCAAAGGCGGGGATCCCCCTGCTCTCCATCTGGTAGACAAACTTGTTCGTCGTGGGCCCGTTGGAGATGATGGCGACGCACTCGGCGCCGCTCTCCCGGTAGACGTTGTACGCCAGCTGCACCAGGTCGGGCCGGCCCCTCTCGTCCGAGTCCCAGATGAGGGCGTCCGGGTCCGCGGCGAGGATGGTGTCCATGACGCCCCGGCCGTACGTCTTGAGCGGGTTCTTGGTCGACCACACGACGCGCGCGGGCACCCGGCGCTCCATCAGCACCGGCAGACAGGGGCCGATGCCGGACCCCGTGGCGACGAGGACCATCTTCTTGAAGAGCGGGGCGACGGCCAGCACGCCCGAGGCCGGGGTGCCGCGCGTCCAGATGGAGGTGGGCGGGTTCTCGATGATGCGCTTGGTCCAGTCGCCCGCCTTGGACACGACGATGGAGAAGCCCTTGCCCGAGGGCTCGGGGATGGCGGCGAAGGCGTGCCACTCGACCATGGGCCGGTCCGTGATGCGCACGCCGCGCGAGGTGCAAGGGCCGGGGGTGCAGAAGTCGAAGTGGAGGCGGACGGCGTGCTTGGAAAGGGGTTCGGGGACGACCTTGACGCGGCGGAGACGCATCCAGGGGAGCGCGATGGACAAGGTCGTCAGGGCGACGAGGTAGAGCGAAGGGGTCTTGACGAGCGTGGTGCCGAGGGGGTCGGATGGGGAGGCGGTCGAGGCAGCGGTGGCGATGACATGTGCCCAGACGAGGGCGAGGGCGGACCAGCCAGCGAAGCGGTGCGTCCACTCGAACTGGTCGTGCATCTTTGCGCGGATGGTAGGGTACGCCATGACGAGGATGGAGAGCAGGAGGAGGAGGATGCAGTACGTGAGCACGAGGGTGACGAGAGTGACGTTGTGGAGAGCGTCGGGGGCGAGGAAGTTCCCCGTGGCCGCGCCGGTGAAGATGACCCACCACACCGTGGCCGACACGGCGCAGCCCGAGTGAACGCCGCCGTTGTGGTAGACGCGAGCGAGGTGGCGACGGAGCCAGAGAGGAGCAGACGTCGGGACGCGGGAGCAGAGCCAGAAGATGAAGTTGACGACATACTCCTGGCGGAGGAGAACGGCACCGAGGAGGTTGGCGGAGACGGCGGTGGCGAGGTGGTTCAGGGGCAGAGAAAAGTTGGAATCGCGAGCGTCCCAGAGCAGCATGGCAAAGACGCCCAGGTTGGCGAGGAAGATGACGCCAAAGAGCTTGCGGTAGGCGTTGAGACCGCGGTGACGGATCCATCGCCAACCGTGGAAGCCGTTCTTGGACGGGAGCTCGTAGTCTTCCTCCTTTTCACACTCCTCCTCCTCCTTCTCCTCGACGAAGGCGGCCGTCTTCTCAAGGTCCGGATCGGAGCCCCGCGACTCGACGAGGGTGAAGTTGCGAGAGTCGACGAGCGTAAGACCGCTCTCGCTCTTGGTCGGGCTGGCGACCTCGGTCTTGACGGAGGACGCGCTGGATAAAGTCTCGGGCGTGGACATGCCCGTCTTGATGGGAGGCAGAGGCAGAGGCGGACGAGACTGCTCAACGCCGCCGGCAATGTCACGAAGCGCACGCTTGTCGACCTTGCCGTTGGCGGTGAGCTCGATGACGGGGAGGTGCTTCCATACCGTCGGAACGGCGTAGAATGGCTGGCCCTCACCAACAATGGCCTCGAGCTCGGCCTCGTCGACGGGCGAAGAAGCCGAGTAGAAGCCCCAAAGACGGTCCTCGATCTTGAGAGCACATCCCTTGGTTACAGCGTGGTGTCTCTCAATGGCGCGGGAGACACCGTCGAGCTCGACGCGGAACCCAGAGATCTTGACCTGGTCATCCTTGCGACCAAGAGGCTCCAGACTGCCGTCTTCAAGCCAGCGGGCCAGATCGCCCGTGTTGAACATCATACGCCTAGATACACACACACACACACACCATGTTAGCCTTGGCTCTCTTCTCTCCAACAGTCCCGAGACGACGGGGAGGCTCACCCATCCTTGGTAAACTTGTCCAGCTTATACCTCTGCGAGGTCAGCTCTGGCAGGTTGAGATAGCCCCCAGACACGCCCGGACCGCCGGCCCACATCGTGCCGATCTCGCCGATGGGGACGGGGTTCTCGTCGTCGTCGAGGACGTAGACGTTGGTGTTGGGATTCGGCCGGCCGATGGACAAGGTCTTGCCAGGCTTGTGGAGGTGTGCCGTGTTGAGGATGCTGATCTCTGTCGGTCCGCAAACGTTCCAGAACTTGACGTACGGCGCCCACTGCTCCGCGAGCGCGAGAGGACACGGCTCGCCACCGACGGCGATGGTCCTGATGTTGGGGAAGTCTTCTCTCCTGGCCATGTGCTTCAGCACGACGGACGGTGTGGCGATGACGGTGTCGACGCGCTGCAGATACTCTCTCCACACGTCGTTGCCGCTGCCTCTGATGTGAAGCGTTCCACCGTTCATGACGGTGCCCAGAATCTCCCAAGCGCCTGTAAGTAGACACAAGAATTGCCTCGTCAGCAAAAAAGGTGATCGATGAATGGCTCGCACAGCATAGTCACCAGATAGTATAACCAAGCACGGGACAAGCTGGGGGTTCAGGGTCTTGGCTGGGACACTCTGACTTACACATGTCGAAGCCAACGTTCAACTGTTGCGCCACATTCTTTCCAACGCGGATGCCCAGCTTCGACGGCTCTGCCAGAAGCGTGTTGGTGACGCCCTCGTGCCTCACGTCCACACCCTTGGGCCGACCCGTCGTTCCCGAGGTGTAGATGACGTACGCCCCGTCCTCGGGCTTGACGATGACGCCCGGGTGTCCCGCGTTGCCGTGCTTCCACAGCCAGCTGTGGGCGTCGAGGTCCGCGACCCTCACCAGGTCCCGCCTGTCCGAGGGAATGCTGCGCAGCACCTTCTCGCGGAACCTTGGCAGACACAGCACGACGGGGGCGTTGGAGTCGGCAATGTCGTAGCCGAGGGTGTCTTCCGGGATGATGCCGCCGTCGAGTGGCACGTACTGGCCGCCGGCCTTGAGGACGGCGAGGATGAAGACGACCATCTCGATGCACCGCGAGTACACGCAGACGACGCGGTCGCCCTTGCGGAGGCCGTGGTTGGAGCGCAGCTCGTTGGCGAGCACGTTGGCCCTGCGGTTGAGCTCGCGGTATGTGATGGTGGTGCCGTCAAAGTGGCGGACGGCCGTGACGTCGGGGTGGGCTGCGGCGATGGACTCGAAGGCGTGGTGGACGACACGGTACGGTACGGGCTCGGCCGGTCCTCTGCTGAACTGGTTGAAGAGCACTCGATCCGCCAGGGAGAGGCCTTCCAGAGAGTGAAAGGGGCGTGAGGAGACCATGGTTGTCGTTGGTGGTGGTGGTGGTGATTGCGGTGGTTGTTGCGGCGGTGGTATTAGAGAGCCCGTGATTAGTATTGTGCCCACCAGTGACGACAACGAGACGCGCTCCAGCTGGTGGTCAACAGTAGAGGGTGGTGGGAACCTCGAGGTAGATATATCCCACACGTCCCAACCCACCGGGGGCCCATCGCCGTCTTGGACCATGTCGATGTCGTCTGTGGGCAAGCGAGCCGTCGTCGTCGTCGTCGTCTCTGGGCGAGAGCGAGACGCCCCAGCCCGAGGGCCCTGGACCCTTGGCAAGCGGACGGCAGCCCCCGTCCAGGTCGAGTTTGCCCAAAACCTGTTGTTGCATTCCCTTTCCAATTCCGCCAGCGCCAGTCCAACTCCGTGACAAACAAGGTTGTAGCTTCCAGAACCCCGGCAAGGCGAAGACGGCCATGTCTCATGGGTCCTGCTCATTCGTGTAGTCGGCGATGGGTCCGTCATTGCTTCTTCCGGCTCTTAGCCCTGTGATGCTACACCACGCACTCGCGATATGCAGGCAATGTTTTGATGCGGTGGAGAAACGGGTCCAGGACCTTGCGTACGGATACACATCCTACTCGGTATCTGGTGGTATGTGGTGTTGCAGTACGCCGTCAAGGTAAGGCAGGTGGTGCGAGGTACGGATAGAGGTAGAGTCCGCAGTAAGAAGTATACTTGTTGCTCTCTGACTGGGGTCTTGTTCCTTGCAACGTGTGGGGAGGGAGGAATCGGATCCATGTCCTTGACATCTGAGTGCCATGGATTACGGAGGACGGTGCGTGACTGCGGATCCAGTCTCTGCAAAGGAGAAAGACTGTGGGAAGAAGATGCGAATTGCGGCATGTTTATCATGCTGTCGTTTGAGCGTGCTGCTTGTGAGGAGGGGGCAGACATACGAAGGCGAGAGAAAGAGAGAGAGAGAGAGGAGATAGACAGACTTTGAACTATGGCAGTTGAGACGGTTCTCGCCAGTCAACCTTGGCCTTTGAGATTTCCTCCTTGACTGATCTAGGGCAACTCCATCGGCAGCAACTCAAGCAAGCTTTTGAGCCGATTAATGATTCGATTCTATTATGGTTTTTGTGTGGAAGCTTAGCACCGAGTATAGACACTCGGTACGCGTCGAACCCGCAAACTTGGCGTTTTCGAATCGAAGGCGTGTTGTCGGTCAAAGACGGACCATGCTATGGACAATGCCAGACTATTCATCAGCTTCGCCCTGTTCGGACACACCGTCTAGAATATTGGCGGAATATTGGGAAAAGAAACAGGGCGCGTTCTGATGTCTGGACTGCGATGAGACTCGGCTTTGGATTTGGGAAGTTTCCGCCTGGTTCCTGGAAGTGTATCCCGTCACGTCGTCCCTGGCTGACCTCGCTTAAGGCCCAGCCGGCGGCTGTGTCTCCATTCCATGACGATATTGGCCAATATTCTCGCTGCATGCGTAGTTGACTGGCCCAAGAAGAGCCTGACTAGGTGTGAACTAGAGTATCTAGTCCTGTAACAAGGGTTTCTCCATTCCGCGGTTACAGAACCACATGCCGGAGGTGCGGGTCAGTCTGGGAACATTCGGGCTTGGGTCCCAAATCCAGGAAAAACGGAGGGCAAAACGGACGAGATCCGCCCCAAAAGGCAGCTGTAATTGTGTCTTCCAGCCCGGTCCAACTTCTGCCATTGACAGAAACATTGGACATGCGCACGGGAGTTGTATCCCTAACGTGGCAGTATAGAAATGCTCACCCAGAGGAGGGTGAGGGTAGGAGGATCCGCCTTGGATCGGGGCAGGGCAGGGCAGGGTCGTCAGGGTGGCCTCACAACATTGATGTCAATCAGGTACTCGTCCGTCCGCCTGGAGTAGCATCAGCATTAGGTGTACTTGAAGACCTGATGAGATACAGAGCCGAATACGTACGCTTCGAGGGAGAACTGGCTACCCTGGTCTACTCTTAATCGTAGTCTTACAAAGTGAGCGTGATCGTGGGTTGTAAGTGGGTGCCGCGGGAGATGGACCATAGTCGTAACTCTCTCGCGTCAACTTACCCTGCCCTGCCTTGCCCTGCCCTGCCCTTCCTTGCCTTGCCTTGTTTCTCGTCACACCAGCGTCGCTGAAAGTTGCGAGGTGTGCAGAAACTGGGCTTGCCGTACGGAAACGTGGTGGACGCATGTCGAGCATCCGGACTACTGTGCATGTAGAGGCGCCGCCATTCTTCCTGACGAGCTGCGACGGAGGTATGGCAATCTGGCATGAACCCTGGCCATCCGCGGCTCACTCTCGTGGGGATCAGTCACATCGACTGTTCTTGAACCGTCCACGACGTCCACGCAAAGTGAGGTGATGGGGCTCGGCCGCCCCTCAATTTCGACTCCGAACGGGTCAACTTTTTCGTTCGGTCCTCGTCTTCTTGGCCCACGGTGTACCCCTGCTTCCCAGGCGATCCCTGTCTCCCCCTCCCCCATCTCCTTGTGATTTTCGGGGTCTCCATTCGAGTGTGACGCTACTGTGGTAATCATCAGGCCCCCCCCCCCCCCCCCCCCCCCCCCCCCC